>VXAC01001093.1:316320-326803 GCA_013399225.1 Rhipidura dahli | reverse complement strand
CCGAACTAAACGTGATAAACAGGGCTGATAACAATCTGCCACAATAGGTACAATAGCACCCTCCCCCCCCCAGAAAGGAATAGGACGTGGAAAGAGCCTCAGTACACAAATGTCCCAAGCCATCTCTTCCAGCTTCTTTTATACAGTAGATAATCTCATCCTGCTTTCCATATTTTCCCAACATTGATTCACTTCCCCTCAGGCAGGGGTCAAAGTGGGAGCTGGGTGTTTGACACCACTTTCTCGCGGGTCTTTGTAGTTCAGAGGCAACGCTCGGTTGAGATCTGAAAACTGTTTACTGGGTTTCCCTTCCTCCTGCCATTTATGGTCCCTGCATTTCAATGCCACAGCTGCTGGACTCCTCTAGCTTGTCCCCAGAGTCACCTCCTCGATCTGAATGAAATCCCATGAGTAAAACAGAAAATAGTGGGAACCTCTTTCCCCTCCAATGACCTTGGTAATGGATGCTGGAGCTGCCTTTTTTCCTCCCTGATTCCCTATGGCCTCCACCAGCTCAGAGCTTCTCTGCTAAGGCTGCAGGAGAAATATCAGACAATATTAATTTCCCACCAAATAAATATTGTATGAACTTATCCTCCACCTGAAAGTGACTGCAAAATAAAAGAGGAAGATCTTCTCCATTGCTGATCAGCTCCTCGGCTGCCCAGAGAAGCTGTGGCTGCCCCTGGATCCCTGGAAGTGTCCAAGGCCAGGCTGGACAAGGCTTGGAGCAACCTGGGATAGAGGAAGGTATCCCTGCCCATGGCAGGGGGTGGGAGCTGAATGAGCCTTTAGGTCCCTTCCAACCCAAACCATTCTGGAATTCTACAATTCCTGTATTTATTTTAAAAGGGCTCCAGCCATTTTCCTGCCCCTCCACAAACTCCAGTGAGGTTTAGTGGAGCATCTCCCAAATCTCCCCCTACAGACTGCAATTCCTTTTCTACATCCTATAGGAAAATAATAAAGACTCAGGTGCTGTGCCCTAAGAGCCTTTGGGTACCTCCCAGGCAGCAGAAACAGGAGGGACACAGCCCAGTCCTCATCTTTTGCTCTCAAAGAAAGGACAATCTCTCCCTGTCTGACAGAAGTCTTTGTGGAGAGGAGGATATGACCTGCAACACGGAAAATTTTTAAGAACTCCTTGGAGGCACAGATCAGTCCCTTTGGCCCCTGATTCCGCTGCTTGCTCACAAAGAATCTTCCTTTGAAGCTTCCTTTGCAACCAGCATTCCCACCCCGGCACCACGGCTCCAGCAGGAGATGGGAAGGAGGGAGGGCATCATCCCAGGCAAACTGGGCACAGGAAGATTGTGTCCCACATGCAGTACCTGGCCAGAGGCAGCATTTATCATTTAATGCAGAATTTGTTGCTTTGAAAGGTATTTGATTTCTTTGTGCCGTGCTTTGTTACAACAGCCTGTCTCAGGCTGGTCTTGCTGGTGACTTGGGGACAAGGCCATCAGCACCACAGAGCCAAGAGCTTGTCCTGGTGTTCCATCTGAGGAATTCCTATAAGATGGGGGTGCACAACCTGCACCTCCCTCAAGCTCCGGTGCCTGACTCCCAAGAGAAGCAAGGATTGCTGCTCCCTCTGAAAGCACAGCAGGGCGAGGCACTTGTGCAGCAGGCTGATGTTTCCATGAGGATGCTGAAGCACCTTTGTCACTTCACTACAAGGCCACGGCCTGGGGAGCTGGGCTCTTGTGCCAGGGCATCATTCCTTGTAGCCAGGAGTCTCCTGGGTTATCGTTCTGCCACTCTGACATATCTGACTGCTGGCTCAGGTCTCACTCAGTGAACAGGCACCAGTTTTTGCCTTGATCTCACAGCCCTAATTCCTGCCTGTACCATCCCATCCATGAAAAAAAGGGACAAGTGGTGGTTAAACCACTTATTTTGGGGAGGTGGAGGTTAGATTTCTGGAAAAGGTTCTTCCCCCAGGGGTGCTTGGGCACTGGAGCAGCTCCCCAGGGAATGGTGACATTCCCAAGGCTGCCAGAGCTTCAGGAGTGTTTGGACAACACTCTCAGGGATGTACAGGGTGGGATTGTTGGGGTGTCCTGTGCAGGGCCAGAAGCTGGATTTGATGATCCTGGTGGATCTCTTGCAACTCAGGATATTCTAGACCAGTCCAGTGTAGAAAATAGTTGTATATTCAACCTGTATTACAAAGCATTAGGTGACATCTGGAAGTATTTGTGTCACCTATTGAGATCAAGCAAAAAACAGGCAGAAAAACCATTCTAAAAGCCAAAGAGAGAAAGGGAAAAATCAATCCCATCTGGTCAGAGAAGCCCCTGCTGTGCAGCACAGTCTTTGTGTGTGGCAGAGACTGCGAGGGAAGGAGCTGTGCTACCTCAGGTCACGGTGACACCGTGTCTGGCACCACTTGGAAATCACAAGGACCAACATCTTGACCCTGGGGCAGCACTTTAAAACACCCTTAGAGCTAAAACCTTGCAGGGAAAGAAATGTGAAGAGCATTGAGGGCAGCGAGAGCTGCACTGGGGATCTGGGAACCAGAGCACATTTTCCTCGTGGGGAAATGCCACTGCCATGCCGACACTCATTAACACAGGCTCATTAAAAACGGGCTGTGTCTCTACCAACCAGTGCCAGGACTCGCTCCTGGCTGTGCCCCAGTGGAAGTTTCCCTCTAACCTATGGGACAGGGGTCCCACACCAGATTCCCAGCTGGTCACTGGTCTGTGCTGATGCCTGAGCCATTCCTGGGCTTGCTGTTGCTGGGCTGGGCCAAACCCATGTCAAGAAACGCTCAAACAATCCAGCTGTGTGGATGAAGGAATTCCTGTCTGGGGTAATTCACTGGTGTGATGCAGCCCTTGAGCCCTCGGTGACCTCGTTTGGTCACAGCCTCTGATTTATGCCACTGTTAATTGCCATAATTCACTATTTCCGCTGCAGTAACAGCAAGGAGCCCCAGGCTGAAGGAGAAATGCTTGTGCTGGGTGCTGCTTAAAAGCAGAGCAGGCCACTTCTGCTCTTCAAAGGGGCTGCAAATCAAAATAAAGCCCATGAGAAGGAGAACCAGCACCCACAGGGCTGGGCAAAGGCGGCTGCAGTGACAACTCACAATTCTGAGACCTCCTGAGGGAGTGGGAAAAGGCTTTGGAAGGCAAAATTGAGACTTTTTAGGACAGATCAGAAGGATAATCCTGTGTGCATGCACAGGAAGGTCCTTGCTCTCAGAGGGCACAGTGTATTTGCTACAAGGAACACCCAGTGCTGCCTCCCAGGCACTCACCCTGGAGCAGGAGGGTGCAAAACCTTCCCAGGCCACTCAGGGATTGGGTCATATCCTCATTTCACAGGTGCAAAATGACCCTAAAGCAAACATTCTGGTGCACGAGTGGCTCATGTGTTGCACTTGGGTTGTTTGCAAACCCTTCAGCTTTTATGTGCTCAGTACCTGGGAGGTGTTGAGCTGAGCAGCTGTGTTTGACCAGCAAACTCCCCAGTGCCTCCTGGTCCCTCATCGCTGCCTCAAATGGTCTCAGGATCAACCCCAAAAGTTGCTCTTCCAGCAGCCAAAGGGACTTCCCCTCTCCTTTTCCATTAGAAATGGAAAAACTTCCCTCAGCTTCTGTATGCACCGAAGTGGCCACTGCATCATTAATTGGTGGGTATCACTGGTTTAGGAGGAATTAAATTGGGTTTTTTTCCATTTTTCCTTCATAGCTGAGCTCCATGGAGAGCCTCACTCACCTCCTTTTCTCCTCATTCCTTGAGAGGCATTTTTTGTTAGCACAGAGCAGGCAGGATTTGCCCTTGTGTCCCATCCAAGAAAAAGAGAAGAAAAATAACCCCCAAACAATTACAAAGCTTTCATTTGAGAAATTAATCCACAAGGGAGCTGGGTTAAAAATAAAGTTCTTTGGCCAGGGCCTTTATAAGCTCCAGCCATATTCTATGGAATATAATTCATAAGCACAATATGTTTTTTTGTAGTGAATGAGTGTGAAGTACCAGAAAAGGAAAGAGGAAACCCCTAATGTAGTCCTGAATAGACCTGTGAAAAAGGATAATAAAACTTGTCCTGGATTTCCTTTAGCAGCAGGTGCTTCCTTTGGAGTTTCTATTCATTCAGACTTCGGGCAGACACAGCCTGCCAAAAAATTTTTTTTTTTTTTAACTTTTTGTAAACACAGCACTCAGTTGATCTGAGTGAAGGTGAATTTGTCTTCTTGGCCACTGTCAAGCTCATGGGCTCACAAGGTCAGTGGCAAAGCTTCTCCAAGCTTTTGGGGTGGGTCCCCTTCCAGACCTGACAGGTAGAAAGGTGCTACCTCAGGTCAGGAGGTTTTCTCAAAAATCCAAGGCTGGAAGGCCCCAAATTTCCATTTTAAATAGAACATCCCATCATTGCTGGTGAGAAATCCACACTTGCCCTTCCACAGCATAACACCACCAGGGGAATGCAGCTCTTCAGCCTCCCAAGGCTCATTTCTGGGGATAAAACACAGGTTATTAATGACTATCTGATGTGTATAAAACCTTTAACCAGAGGATTACATCGTGTCCCTTAACCACAGCAAAGGCCAGCTGTGGCACAGCGTTGTCCAGACCCCTTTAGCTTTCAAAAGCTCCCTGGACAGCATCAGGAAAACCCAACTTCTCCCTGTCAAACACAGCCTGGCTTCCCTCCCAAGCCCTTTTCCCATCCAGAGACACCACTACCAACTCCACCATCCATGGCATCCTAGAGTGGTTTGGGTTGGGAAGCTCATCTTGCTATGGACACAGACAGAAAGAGGCAGTTTGCTCCAAGGAGCTGAAAATCTGAATTCACCTTTCCTGAAATTGCTGAAACAGTTGACACTTACATGAGGAAAACACTGAATATATTACAATATATCACAATACACAACAAATCTACCTGCCTGCCATAAAGGAAGGGGGGATTGGAACAAGAGGATCTTTAAGGTCCCTTCCAACCCAAACCATCCTGCACAAGCTGTGAGAGCTGCTGGTTTTCAGGTGTCTTTAATGAATATCTGTTATTTTTTGCAGTTGCTTTGTCTTGCCAAACATCCTCACTGCCTGCCCCAGCTCACTCCTACCGAGGCAAACACAAACAGCTCATCCCATTCCCTATATTTAACATTCCAAACCTGGCACAGATTTGTACCAGCCCTGGTAACAATGGCATGGAACACCTGTCAGTGACTGCATTTGCCCAGGGATTCACTCCGTTCCCTGCTGTGTTTGTTTAATAATTCCTGCGAACAATGGGACAAATAAACTTTGTTTTGTTTGGTTTTTTTTTCCCTAAGCTCTCACCCAAGCCAACACCACTGTCCAAATTGTACATGAGGGGCCTGCAGAGGCTGGTGGTTGTTTCCTAGACTTGAGGCCTCTTTCCCTCAAAAAAGACATTGTCAGCAGCTCTGAGCTCAGAGAGGGCATTTTCCACTTGTATGGAAGGAAGGAAGAGGAAGAATGGGCAGGAAAGGGGCAGCCTCGGGCAGGGCTCCGAAGGCAAAGGATGATAAATTTGAACTTCACGCAGGGGATAACAGAGAGATCTTCTGAGAAAGGCCTGAGCAAAAGGATGAGGGATGTGTGGAGGGCACGGCCAAGGTTGGAATGACAAAGGGATTACAGGAGCCAGGGGGGTGGGAGCTGTCAATGGTTGACCGGGAGGAATGCAGCACACTGCAGCTCTGTCCTGAAATGGTGTGCAGGGATGGGGNAGGGTGCCCAGAGAAGCTGTGGCTGCCCCTGGATCCCTGGAAGTGTCCAAGGCCAGGTTGGACAGGGCTTGGAGCCACCTGGGACAGTGGAAGGTGTCCCTGCCCATGGCAGGGGGTGGGATGGGATGATGATTCTGTATTTCTACAGCTCAATTCAGCCTCTCCATTCCAGCATAAAATTCACCTCCCCAGACCTTATGTCTCCTTCCAAACATCATTTCCCATCCCTGCACCAGCCACTGTGTCCCCAGAGCAGGACCCCAAACTCACCACCAACCTCACCCTCCCATGTCCCCTTGTCCCCATACCCCCATCATTGCCCCAGTGGTGCCACAACTGACCACAACTGCTCTGAGTCTCAGCAAACACCACCAGAACACACCCCAGGTAGAATTTATCACCCAAGAGTTATCATTTGAGGTATCTCAGCCCTCCCTGAACAGCAGAAGATCCATCCCAGAGCTGTGTTTGAGCACCTCATGCAGCACACCCCAGGACAGGTGAGGCTGGGGGACATCCCAGCCTTGGTGGACCTCCAAAATCAGCAGCCTCCCCTTAACATGGGCTGCTAGAGGCCATCCCTGCATGGAAAACAAAGTCTTTTTAGGTCATTTAACCTATTCCCAGGGTTCAGCAAAGCTTCTTGAAGCCCAGCCTTGTTACAGATATGATTCACACAATGATATTTCAATCACTTCCTCTGGGAGACTCTTTCCAACAATGCAGATTTCTTGGCAGGAGAAGAATTCCCAGGGACTGAGCTGAAGTTTTCCTTCACCCTTGCATCCTCTCAAACTGCTTCAAAATGAGAATTTCTCCCCCTTTTCATTGCCCTGCCGAGCAGCCACATCATTCCCTCAGGGAAGGTGCCAAGCCCAGGGAGAGTTTGGGCTGAAAATCCAAAACTCAGACCTACAGTGATCCTAACCCAGTTCAGAGAAGTCCACTGGTGAAAAAAATATGGCAGGTTCTCCATAACTCCCTGACAGAAGGGTGGAGCCAGGTGGGGGTCGGTGTCTTGTCCCAAGGAACAAGGGAGAGGACAAGAAGGAGCAGCTCAAATTGCACCAGGGGAGGTTTAGATTGGAAATTAGGAATAATCCAGGGAAGTGTTGGAATCACCATGCATGGAGGGATTTAAAACCACATGGATGTGGCACTTGGGGTCATGGGTCAGTGGTGCCCTTGGATCTGCTGGGGAATGGTTGGACTCAATGCTCTTAAGAGACATTTCCAGCCTAGAGGATTCCATATTTTGTCCTTTCCATCATTTCCCAGCTCAGAGGTATCTTTTTTTGACCAGGAAAATCCCAGTGACACACCCCAGGACTGTCCCATGGCTTTTCTGCACATGCTTGGCAAAGGAGACTCCTGCCAAAGGAAGAGTTTCTTGATGGTTTACGAGATGAAATTTTGCCATGTTTGACTTCAAAAATTGGTGATTTCTGAAATTTAAATATGCTCGAATGTTGTGCAGCACAAACTTGGAATCCTGGAATCACTAAGGTTGGAAAAGCCCCTCCATGATCATCGAGTCCAACCATTCCTCCAGCAGTGCCAAGGCCACCACTGATCCATGTCCCCAAGTGCCACATCCACACGGCTTTTAAACATTTCCAGGAATGGTGATTCCACCATTTCCCTGCCCTCCTTTTCCCCAGAAAAGCAGTGAATACCCAGTCATGGATCTGCTCCTGGAAAGAGGGGACAGAGCTGCTGCAGGAAGCCTGGTGGGTCCCATCCTCTGGATGGCACCTGCAGGAAACACCGCAGTGAACCTGCCAACATTTTAGCAGATGAAATGAGAAATTTTTACAGTGTCTGTGAGCAGGTGTGTGGGAGAGGGAGGAACAGAGGCATTTTCCTTGCCTGGTAGACACATTTATGTCCTGCAGGTGAAAATTGAAGTAGAAAAGTTCATGACCATTGGTCAAGTTTTCTTGCTTTACCAAACGATGGTTTGGCCATTATTTTCCTCCCTCTTGCAGCTCAGTCTCTTGCAGTTTTTTATTTTGAAGAATCCTCTCCCCAGAAATACGGGAAAATAAACTTCTTATCCAAGCAAGTAATTGTGGAAGGGATCCAGCAGACAAAGCAAAAAGTACAAATACAGCCAGATTTGTGGTGTTGCAAATATTAAATTGCAAAGAAACAAGCTTCGTATTAGAATTATTTGTTATTACCCATTGCTCAAGCATCTCTGAAAACAAACCTTCTCCCCTGAGAAGGAATAACTCATCCCTTTTTATAATTTTTATTATTTTTATTATTATTGCAGTGCTCAGGACACCATTGTGGAAGCACCATGATATCAGATCAGTTATCAAAGATGAGCAGTTTTCTCTTGTATTAAGTGATGTGGAAAAATCATGAGAGAAACCCTGATGCTGCAAATTTGAAATTTAAATAATTGAACACTGAGAAAAAACAAGGAGAAAACTGAGGCACAGGAAGGTGTTTTGCCCCAGTGTTATTTCAGTGCTTTTGGGCAGGAAACTGAGGAGATTCTGAGGATTTGGGCTGTTTATGGTCACAAAGAGAAAGTTTATGGTGAACTCAAGAGGCAAAAGCTGAGCCAGGTTTCCCAGTGCTTTAATCCAGCAGTGAATCCACGTTTGCTGGAACACAGGGAGAAAACTGTTAGGAGAGTTATTATCCATGTCCATCTGTCTGGACCAAAGCATGAGAACGTGGAATCAGGGAATGATTTGGGTTGGAAGAGACATTAAAGCTCATCCCAACCCCTGCCATGAACAGGGACACCTTCCACCACCCCAGGTTGCTCCAAGCCCCATCCAACCTGGAAGGGGTCCCCTGTGTGCCTTGGACGTGCTGAGATCTTCCTTCCTGCATCCCACCAGACCCTGGAGCCATTGCCCTGGAAGGGATCCCAAAGAGTAAGGAAGCTTCTGGTGAACACCTGGGATACAAGATATCCCCTATTTGGCCAGCAACCCTCAGGCAAGACCCATAAGTGTCATCCCAGCTTGTGCAGGTGGCAGGGTGGACATTCCAGGTGGGATAAATCCCCAGGTGTGTGGGTCATTGGCTCAGCATCCACTGAATCCTCCATAGGATTTACTTCAAGCGAGGTATGAGGTGGAGATGCTCTCAGAACTCCCCCAGCCTGGAGAGGTGGTGGATGTCCCATCCCTAGAAACATTCAAGGCTGGGTTGCATGGGGTTCTGAGCAACCAGATCTGGCGGGGGACATTCCTGACCATTGCAGGGGGCTGGACCGTATGACCTTTAAATGTCCCTTCCCACCCAAACCATTCCATGATTCTGCAATCACCCTCCCTGCTGCCAGCAGAGGCTCATGCACCCCCTGGATCTTATTCCTTCAGGGAGGGCTTCAGCTCAGCTCCCAGAAAAAGCAGGGGTGGAAGGAACCTTTGCCTGGATGTTGTTATTTCCTGGGAATGATGTCCCTGTATGTGAGAGCTGTGGCCACACTGCTGCATCTCCTTGCACAACCCATCCTCTTCCCATTGCTCATGCACACACACACACACACACACGGACTTATTTTTCCATTGGCCACACAGATCCCAGCCAAGCCTGTGACAAAAGGACCACCAGCTTTTGGGATCTGCTCCCTGTAGGCCTGGGAGGGGATGCGAATCCCTTTAGCGTTGGGTCGGGTTTGGTTTGTTATTAATCTTTTTTTTCCCNTTACACCCCGAGCTGAATGAATTAAATGACCTTGTTTATTGTCGGTCTCCTGAATGGACGGCACAGGGAGAGGGGGGAGGGATGGGGAGGGGGGGGATTGTATTATTGTTAATTCTGCCATTTACTACTTCTTCTTCTCATTCTTTTTTATTTTTTTTTTCCCACCACGCATTGTTGCCATGATAAAAGAATAAAAGGTGAAACTCTATTCCTTCCTTTCCCCATCTCCGCAGTATTCTCCAAATCCCCAGGCAGGAGCCTGTTGGGATGAAAGTGCCAACCCATGGAGCCAAGGATGAGATGCAGGGCCTGATCCTGCTGCTCCTGACCTCATTCCTTCCCAAAATCATTTCCCATGGGGTGAGACCTGTCCTCATAGGGCCCAGAGTGTCCCTTCCCAGGATGGGTGATAGGACACCCCAAACCTTTTGCCACCACCGTTGGATGGATTCCACTTTGCCCCTGGACAGATGCAGCAGTGTGGCCACAGCTCTCACATACAGGGACATCATTCCCAGGAAATAACAACATCCAGGCAAAGGTTCCTTCCACCCCTGCTTTTTCTGGGTGCTGAGCTGAAGCCCTCCCTGAAGGACCCCACTTTTCAGCAAAGCACCTGCTCTTGGTGCCAGCTGCATGGAGATATTTTGGTGCAAGCCCTGCTTTGGTTTATTTTACCTTTTAATTGNCACACAGATCCCAGCCAAGCCTGTGACAAAAGGACCACCAGCTTTTGGGATCTGCTCCCTGTAGGCCTGGGAGGGGGTGCGAATCCCTTTAGCGTTGGGTCGGGTTTGGTTTGTTATTAATCTTTTTTTTCCTCTCTTTTCTCTCTCTCTCTCTCTCTCTCTCTCTCTCTCTGGATCAGGACCCCGGGATGAGGCCAGGCTGCTGCCGGCATGAGAAAGTGGGGCCGTCCGTGCAGATGTTGCCCGGGGAAGCCGGAGTTCCCACACCGGGTAGGAAGCGGGGCCCCACGGAGCCGGGATGGGGACTGAGGAAGTGGCAGCAGGGCTGGTCCAGGGATGATGGGAGAGGAGAAGCCAAGAGGGGGGGCCCTGGAGTGGAGGGGGGGACATCTATTCTTGGAG
>VXAC01001093.1:303962-316222 GCA_013399225.1 Rhipidura dahli | reverse complement strand
TACAGGGACATCATTCCCAGGAAATAACAACATCCAGGCAAAGGTTCCTTCCACCCCTGCTTTTTCTGGGAGCTGAGCTGAAGCCCTCCCTGAAGGACCCCACTTTTCAGCAAAGCACCTGCTCTTGGTGCCAGCTGCATGGAGATATTTTGGTGCAAGCCCTGCTTTGGTTTATTTTACCTTTTAATTGGCCCCCGGTGATCCCCACTGCTGCTTAATAACTCCTCAGCTGAGAACTCAGAAGTTCTTGGTGTATTTTACTTTGTAGAGCTGTGAAGATCCAGGTTTGAGGATTGCTGAGGGCATAAAATTGTCCTTGTGGTTTGAGCATCACAACCACCCTCAGAAGATCAGAGGATTATGTTAGTTTTGAAATGACCGTTTTCCCTCCTTGTCACAATTGATAAAGATTTTTACATCTCTAGGATGAAGGGAAAGTGTGCAATGCTTCCCAGACTCTGGCCCCTCCAGGGCTATTCCTCTCTATCCCTCAGGGTACCCTTGGCTCCACATGGAAGTCAGCTCCTGCACTGGGATTTGCTCTATTCATGGGTGATTCCCTCTAGCCCTTCACCTCACCCCTCTTCCCCTTCAGCTCAAGGCACTTTGATTCCTTCAGGATCATATTTTAATTTCTTAATGACTTTTGGATTTTATTAGTGCAACGCCAGAGACTCTCACCAGGCTCAAATTGAAACCCCATCCCAGCTTCCTCCCCTCTCTCCCTGCAACTTGCAGATGATGACAGAGCTTTCCTGGCTGGGAGACATCAGTGCAACAAGGAAAGCATCTTAAGTAGCTCGTTCAACCAATCTTCTTGGAATGCAGCACAGGAAACCTGATTTTTCAGGGGGTACAGGTGTCTCAGGTACTGCAGGGCAGCTCAAATGTCACCGAGTGCCCACATCCTGTGTGGGCAGCTGAATCACACACCCGTGGCACAGACATCCCCATCCCAGGTGGGTGTTTATCTCACAGAAACCCAACCAGACAGTCAATGAAGTGACTCATCAGACCACGGGGAGGTCTCTGATTTATGGGGAGGTGAATCACTGGCTGGGAATATTTGCCAGAGATCCATAGGCAGTGTAAGAGCCTAAAGATCTGATCCTGTTTCCCCAGGCTGGTTTATGGAGAAGGAGAGAGATGGGCATGAAACCCCAAACCTGGACCTACAGAAGAGCTCAGATAGATGACTTTAGGTCCTTCCTGGCCATCAAAGCTGAGGATTTATTGTTCTTTCAAAGCATAGCAAACAACCCAGCCTTGACAAAGGTACCCTGACCGCACTCACCGTTGGTAGAGACTGGACATGCTCATCACTGAAGTCACCCAATCACCCTGTTCTTGCTTTCTATTCTGCCTTATGACTTCTTCCCACTGTTTATTCCCCTCTCCAGTTCTTGCTTAAACATGGAATTCTCGCTAATTGATACCAAGGGTTATTAATCCCAGGTTCTTTGGTCAGTGCTGGGGTATAGTCAAGGTTTTCATCCTTGGCTTCCTTCATTTTGCCAGCACACTACATTTTTTTGCCTCACATGCTTCAGATTTCCCCATGGCTGGAGGCAGGCGGGTTTAATGCACAGCTCTGGGTGTAGGGCAATGCTGCTGGAGGGTATGGGATGGCCATAAATCTTGAAAATTTACATCAGCATTAGAAGATCACACTTTGCGTTGAGGTCAAGAAACCCTTGGCTGAGAACAGAGGTGGGAAAAGAGAATTAAAAGCACAAAGAGGTAGAAACAAGCAAAGAAAAGCCCAGTTTGTTACCCAGAGCCAGAAGAGAGGATGGTTGAGGCTCTTGTTGTGACACCGTGGGCAGGCAGATAAATACAAATCCTGTCTCAGTGGCCCAACCCTTTTTTCAGTAACACAGGAACACCTTGTTTGCCAACCATCCCAACACTTCCCAGCCTGTGCAGCCCCAGGTGGGGATGGGAATCCATAAATTTCAGTGAAGGAAGGCATGGGGCTAACAAGGGTGTGGTAGCAGCAGTGGTCCTTGGGTGAAGTGGATCCCCAGGTAGGAGGAATTAATCACTTGTCTCACTCCATGAATAGCAAAAAACAAATGTGAGACCACCTCAGCCTGGATAATGAAGTTTTAGGAAGCAATTTTTACCCCCCAGCCTGATAATTGCATCAGCTGGACTGTGCAAAGAGTTTTGTGATGCTCCCATCTCCTCCCCATCTTGTGATCACCCAAATAATCCAGATATTCCAATACTTAGGCCCTGAGCTCATTCAGATTTACACTAAAGGACTGAAAACCAAAAAGCCCTGGGATCTGTCTGATAAGACGACAGAGGATTGCATTTTGGCATAAAATTTGCAGTTTGATCAGCACAAAGCAATTTTGGTGAGGTTTAAAACTCTCATCTCGTTACAAGATCTCAGAAAAAACTCGGTATCATAAATCCGTCTGTTATATTGAAATTTGGGATTGTGGCATCCTGTGCAGGGATTAAAACAAGCCAGAACACCCCAAAAGAGGGACTTTCTGCCATCTAGGGGTTGAGTTTTTCAACTGCAATCAGGACCGAAAAAGGAAAAACTGTAATTCCACCTCTCTTGAACCTATGCATGTAAATATGTCGTATATAAATATGAATATTCATCCTTTCCAAAAGTAAGTTTCAAAAGGCAAGAAGTTGAGAAACTCCCTTTTTTCCCCCGTGAATTTGCAGCAGGTAACTCCATTTAATTTCTGTTTTGCTGCAACATCTCAGCATTGTTTGTGTTAAAAATGTGCTGGATAAGGCACATGAGAAAACACAGTACCTTTTCCATTTCCGGACAGGGAGGAAAGTTTTTAGACAAATGCACAAAAGAGGAGGGAGAAAAGAAAGAGATCTCTTATTTTTTTCCTCTATTAAAATTCAATTTGTGTAAAATAGCATCATTAGCATCACATATCTTTATGCCTAACACCCACAGCTAAGCTCAGCCTATAAAAGAACTCAACTTGTGCTTAAAAAAGAGAAAAAGTGATTGAATATTTTAAGAGTGCCCCACTCTGCAGTGCATGGGCATTGTGCTGAAGGATTTAAAATCTTAATAAGCCAATAACAGAATGATATTTCAATATTAAATATTTCATTTCTGTGCTACAAAGATGGCAAAATAATATGATGAGTTTCTTTTTTTTGATGATGGCCTGGAGAGCCAGGACACAGGGAATGGATTCCCACTGCCAGAGGGCAGGGAGGGATGGGATATTGGGAAGGAATTGTTCCCAGTGAGGGTGGGCAGGCCCTGGCACAGGGTGCCCAGAGAAGCTGTGGCTGCCCCTGGATCCCTGGCAGTGTCCAAGGCCAGGCTGGATGGGGCTTGGAGCAGCCTGGGACAGTGGAAGGTGCCCCTGCCCATGACAGGGGAGTGGAATGGGATGAGTTTTAAGGTTCCTTCCACCCCAGGCTGTTCTGATATTCCATGGTTCTGTGAAAATCCACCATGCTCAGTTTATGGTCCCAGTTTCCCCAATTCCATCACATGCTGCCTAGATTTTGCCACCTTACCTGGCTGAAAAAGATCCAAAATTTGGAAAGCACATGAAAAAAATTGTCTCGTTTTCATTATATTTTCGTTTCTTCACCAAAGTGGCAACTGAAGGAAGGAGCTCTCAGAGTCAGACCCACAGTGGGGGTCTTTGGCCCAGTTTTATGTCTCCAGACTTTTTAAATGGGAAATGCCCAGGGGAAAATTGTAAGAGATGGCAAGGATAAAACAGTCTTTTCCTGGTAGCTGAGCCGAGGGAGCATCCCTAGCCTGGAGTCAGACTCAGATGAAATCCTTGGGTTTAACATTGTAGGACACCAATCCCCATCCAGGATTTTCCAGGAGTCAGTTGAATTGAGGGCATCCATATGGGGAAGGGAGAGCTTTTAAAAGCCTGGAGATGGCCAAACTGGGCCACTTGGCTTTGTGAGGTTGCCACCATTGTTGGCAGCACTGTTTGTTGACAGAATGCACCTACAAGTGGCACATCTGGGATTCCTACAACCCTGCCTGGGCTCTGGATCAGGTTGGAGCAGGAGGTGACTTTGCTTCCCCTTCATTTCCGCATTTACTTTGGGATTTGTCAGAATTCTTCAAAAATTTTATTAGAAATATCTACACTCCCAGGGAACAGGGACAGGAGGAGAGGAAATGGCCTCAAGCTGTGCCTGGGGAGGTTCAGGTTGGACATCAGGAGGAATTTCTTCATGGAAAGGGTGGTCAGGCACTGGAAGGGGCTGCCCAGGGCAGGTTTGGAGTCCCCACTCCTGGAAGTGTCCAAGCAATGACAGGATGTGGCACTCAGAGCTCTGGGCTGGTGACAAGGCAGGGATCAGTCACAGAATGGACTCGATGCTCTTGGAGGTCTTTTCCAACCTAAATTATTCCGTGATTCTTTGATTCTGTCTCTTACCCTTTTATCCTTGCAAACAGTCATTCAGAAGATGCAGAGCAGCTCCCACAGGGGCTCCCACCAGCAGCCCATGGACCCATGCCCTGGATCATACCTGGGGTGGGAGGGGATGTTCCTCTCACCAGCAGGAAGAGGTAGGAAGGAAGGCTGGGGTTCTGCTGGGATTGTGCCTGGATTATTTCCAGATGCTTTTCTCAAAATGCAAAAGCTTCAGTTCAACCACAAAGCGCAACAGGAAAAATCCTCAGCCCGTCCAACGCGCTCCCAAGATGAGATGCCCCTCTACCACCCGTTTCTAATTGGGATTTCTCCCGCTGAAATCATCAGAGGCTCATTATGCAGCGAAGCAGAAACCGATTTACCTTTATTATGGAACAGTTCTGCCTTTCTCCATGAGATCACAGTGGGATGGCACCGTTCCCTTCCCTTTTCTGTATTGTTAGCCTGTAAATTGTGCAGTGCATTGCTTTGAAATCCTGGCAGCCGAGCAGAGGCGTGGGTGGCATTGAGAAGTTTGGGATGCAGCCCCTTCCCAAATCCACCGGCAGCGGGTTGGCCCAAACCCTTTACGGCAGTGACTCAGAGTGCCCCGAAACACAGTGGGGGGAACAGAACACCAGAATGCATCTTTCAAAGCCTTTGGAGGATTTCAATAATGGCTTCGTGACTCCAGCCAGCCTGCCAGGCTGTAGGAGGATGTTTGGGATGGCTGTAGAGCAGGAATCGCTGGCAGAAGAGCTGGGAAAGGAGCGGGGTTTGGAGGAGGGAGCTCTGTGCTGGGAAATCAAACAGGGCTGAGTGGGTACAGGATTTTCCCACCTACACCGAGCAGAGATGGCTGAAACCAACCCAAACACCAACCCAAACACAGGCCAGGACCCTCTGCCAGGAAGCAGTTTGGATCAGCCACTCTGATGCAGAGGATGTGACCACATGGGTCAGGCAGGACACGGCCAGTTGGTTTTGGGGGTGGAAAAGAGGTCTTGGTCCCATTTAGGTTATGGAAGACTCAAAATCACAACCTGTGTGCTGTTTGCAAGGAAAATAAAATAGAGTCACCTCAAGTAAGGACCAAGCTGCAGAGGTGGTTTTTAAATAAGTCCTTGGAGGTGTGTGAGTCTGGGATTTAAAATACCAGGAGAATGGAAGTGTCCAGTATAAAGGCAAAAATACTACAGGGCAAGAAAGGCAGTTTAATAAGTGAAGCAAAGCTGTGTGTGCAAGCAAAGAGAATAAGAATCATGGACTTGCAGAGTGGATTGGGCTGGAAGGGACCTTAAAACTTATCCCATCTCACCCCCTGCCAGGGGCAGGAACAGCTTCTACTAGCCCAGGCTGCTCCAAGCCCTGTCCAACATGGCCTTTGTCTTCAGCCCCCCAAGGTGACATGAACTGAGAAGGAGCTGTGTGACAGGTCTGGGATCATCCCCTTGAATCACAGAATCATGGAATGTTTGGGGTTGGAAGGGAGCTTAAAGCTCATCCTGTGGGCAGGGACACCTCCCACCAGGAGGATGAGTAAAGGTTGGATTTCTCCAGCAGCAGTTACCTGTGACCATGGATTGCTGCTCTTCCCACCTTCCTCCTCCTCACAACCACACCTGGAGCCCTCCCCACCTCTCACCTCAACCAGCTCTTGCTGCCAAATTTGCACCAACATCACCATCTTCAACTCTTCCAGCTCCCAGCTCCAGCAGCTGGCGAGCCAACACCAGCTGGGATTGGGCAGACAGGGAAACATGTGGATGTACAAAGCCCTTAATCTCTGCAGAACTAAGCCACAATTACTTTGATGTATTGGCTTTTAAATTGCTGCCTTCAGTGCTCACGGGAGCTTTTCTTCTTATCTCCTCAGCAAAATGTGCAAGCAGCTCCTGACCACCTCTTTTCTCTGCTTGAGTACTCATATCCTCCTTTTAATTTTTTTCTTCCCCTGAATCCTCTTACAGATGTTTTCCCAGGTCTCTGAGCATTCCCATATCCTGTTTATTTGCTGCTAAAGGTGCAGTGCTGTAAACAAAATCTGTCTCTGGAAAGAAGGGAGGGGCAATAAGAAATGAGCTGTAAATGAAGACAAAAAGTAAACTTTTGCCAACTACAGACTGAAGCATAAATATTGAGATCCTTCAGCCTGGAAATGCTTCACTTTGATGTTCTAAACCCACAAGAAAAGCTGTGGGTGCCCCTGGATCTCTGGAAGTGTCCAAGGCCAGGTTGGATGGGGCTTGGAGCAACCTGGGCTGGGGAAAGGTGTCCCTGCCCAGGGCAGGGGGTGGAATTAGGTGATCTTTAAGATCCCTTCCAACCCAAACCATTTTGGGATTCAATAAATACAGAATACAACATGACAAACATTTACACCAGTGTTATAAAGCTTAAAAAATTGATGTGTCCCACTGAACTGCTGCCTTTTGATTGTGAGTGACTCCAGCATATCAAATCCACAATCAAAGCTGCTCCCTGAAAACACAAATACCCTCAGGAAAAACCACAGCACCCAGACGTTTTCATCAGTCCTAATTGCAGCCTACAAATGTTAAACAAACGTGTCCTTTCTCACCCTAATTATTGAACACTGGACACAGTAGCTGAGATGAATTCACTTTGCTGAGTTTCAGGGTGTTTTAAATAAGGAGGAAAAGGTTTTCCCTGTTTGTTTCTTTGCTGGTCTGAACTTGCAGAAGTGTTGCTTCCACCAGCAAAGTGAGCCCCTTTCATGCTCTCAGCTTACAAGAAGGGAAACCAAGGCACCAAGCACAAACTTCTCCCCAAATCCATTGAATAAATAAAGAGCAGGATGAATCAAAACCCAGCACAGCAGTGCCCTGCCTTCATTTAGCACAGACCATGATCAATTTGCAAATGCTTCTGATGGAAAAGACCAACTGGGTCATTTTGCAGGCCCCCGTAAGCCCAGGCTTTTTCCCTGCCATGTGCTGGAGACAAAAGTGCTTTATAAACCCCCTACATTAAAATAATTTAAGCAGGAGGACTTCTCTCATTTCCTCTGGGGGAAACAATTCTGCAGCTGAAGAGATTGCAACATTAGGAAATATTTCCTGACGTCCACAGCTTCCAGAATCTGTTGATATATTATTAATAGAAAGGAAAATAAATATAGGTATTAATGCCAGCAGACACTGTCTGCTACTAATAGCTGTTAAAGTAATATATTCCCCTTGTTTTTTGCTCTTATTAGTCTTTTTGCAAAGGGTTACAAGACCCTTATGCATCCATTAGCCAGTCAGCCATGTGAAATTAATGTGGAGCAATTTTCATAAGCATTACTCAGAACTAATAATAATTAAGCATTATTTTCTGCTCAGATAACACAGAAAATAAAGGCTGACTTTTATGCCAAGATGGGTTTGCATTAGCTTAAGGTAGATGAATTAATTCTCATTTACAAGGCTTCTCTTCCAGCTAGCCAGAAAATATCAAGGTAATTAAAACCAATTTGTGAGGTTCTGTCCCATTGCACATTCACTGGGTTTTATCACCGCTGCAAATTGCAGGTGCTTTTATGCAAAGGTGGGATACGAAGGGGACTTTGCTGCCTCTCTCCTTCCCCATCACCTCCAAGAAAAGCTAAAACCTCCTTGTGAAAACCAGGACTTGTTCAGAATGCTGGAGAGCAATAAAGGACCATGTCTTAGGATGGAGGAGCAGCTCAGTCCCAGCTCGGGCTGGGATTTGGAGCTGCCAGCAAGGCAGGAAAAAACACCTCTGGCAGAGGGCAAAAAAAATCTCCTTCCTTTTGTTTTACCATTGACTTGCACAGGATTCATTTCGATTCGTTATTAGACTGAGGGGTTCCCATAAGCAGCATTTTCTGGATAGCTCCAAAACACTTCACAGAATCCTAAAATTATTTGGGCTGGAAGGGACCTTAAAGATCATCCAGACCCCCTGCCATGGGCAGGGACACCTTCCACCAGCCCAGGTTGCTCCAAGCCCCATCCAACCTGGCCTTGAACACTTCCAGGGATCCAGAGGCAGCCACAGCTTCTCTGGGAAACCACTTCCAGGGCCTCAGTGGTTCTGTCCCAGAGGTTTGAAAGCACCTGAGGTCTCTGAAAGTGCTCTTAGTAAAAAATAAAATTAGTTAAAATTAGACTAAAACAAATTAGTCCAGCTAATAATTAGCTGTGAGAGACACGATCCCAGAGTTATCCTACAACAATTTATGATAACGAGCAAGTGAACATCTTGTCCTGGGTTGCAACTTTCCAAGGGGATCAGCACCTTCAGATACCACATCTCCACTTTGCATCTGAACTTAGCAAACAACAGAGCCCTGTGAGACCCAGCAGTGTGGAAAATCCGTGTTTTCCAGAGGGTTATGGCCCCTCTTGCCCAAGTCCTGCCTCCTTCATTTCATTTCATTTCTCCAGCCTCTGCCCCACTCCCTTTCTCATTGTGACATCTCCTGTGGGTGCCTGTGCCCACATCGGTGACACAGAGCAGGATGGCCTCAGAGAGAAACAAAAGGTGGCAGTTCTGAGTTTTTATTTTCAAAAATCTTCCCTCAGGGTAATTTAATTGCTATTAAATAGATGAATAAAAGGAAACAACACTCCAGAAACACCACCCGTGCCCCAGCCCTGGAACGAGCAACCCTGACATGTGATCCACTGTCCACACCCTCCGTGAAGAAAGGTTTCCCCCTTATGGCTGTTTCCTTCTCAATCCAGCCCTGGTAGCTGTAAACAGATGTTAAAATCCTGTGGTTTGGATCTCCTCCACTGATGATGCCGACCTGGAACCACTTCATGGTGTCCCAGTAGCTGCAGACCAGAGGTCCCCCACTGTCCACCTGCGGCAGAAGGAGGAATGTTACAGCTGGGTCAAACCTCAGGTCCCTCAGAGCTTTTGTTTCACACAGGCTGAGTGGGAAAAATCAATCTCTGTCTCAGGCCTGTGAGGATTTGGGGAGAAAAAAAAAAATAAAGGAATTTGGAGTCAAAATTTCACAGCTCAGCCCTGAGACCCTGCAGAATAAAGAGATACAGAAGCCAGGAGGAGGAGATCAGTCCCAAGCTTTGGCTCAGTGCACTGCCCTGTCATTCCCAGCCTTTTCCATGTGCTCCCATGGCCCCAGGAGGATACCTGAAACCTGTCAGCAAGAGACAACATCCCAGGGAGAGAAGGAAAATTTGCTGTGACTGCTCCCTCAGTCTTCTCTTCTCTGCAAAGCTGCTGCGTGGAGGTGCTGGGTACCTGCCACTGTGAATTTTGGGGAGTTGGCAGCCAGAAACTGGGCAGGAGATGAACAATAATCCTGACAAATCCTTCTGGAAGCCAAAGTCGCTTCCCTGAAAATTTTCCTGCTGCTGCAAGGGCAACCACCACTCACCCAGCGTGGGCAAAGCTTCAAACGCAGCCACCTCAAAGAGAGGAATATTCTCCTGTTGGCTGCTGTAGCTGCAACACCAAGAGCACATCCAGCTCTGGAATGGCTGGACACAAGCCCAGGGAGAAAAGAAAGCAGCAAAAAATCCACCCAAGGCAGGTGCAGTGCTTTTCTGAGGGAAGGCTGGGAGAGCTGGGGGTGCTCACCTGGAGAAGAGAAGGATCCAGGGAGAGCTCAGAGCCCCTTCCAGTGCCTAAAGGGGCTCCAGGAGAGCTGGAGAGGGACTGGGGACAAGGGATGGAGGGACAGGACACAGGGAATGGCTTCCCACTGCCAGAGGGCAGGGCTGGATGGGATATTGGGAAGGAATTCCTGGCTGTGAGGGTGGGGAGGCCCTGGCACAGGGGGCCCAGAGCAGCTGTGGCTGCCCCTGGATCCCTGGCAGTGTCCAAGACCAGGTTGGACAACCTGGGCTAGTGGAAGGTGTCCCTGCCCATGGGAGGGGGTGGAACTAAGGGATTTTTTAGATCCTTCCAAACCAAACCAGTCTGGCATTCCAGGACATCTTCAGTGCTGTGTAGCCCGTGCTATAAATAAGCTTCCTTACACAATGGGTTTGATTTTTTTTTCCACCCTTTCAGCACTTGTGGTAAACAAATTCAACACAAATCCACTTCCCAAGACAGCAAACTTTACTGGAAAATGCTGTCCTTCCCTGTTTGCACACTACTTTGGGAAACATCTTTGTCATTAATGGATTAAACCCCTTCTGCCAGCAGCTACCCTGAGCTAACATACATTAATTAACGAGCAAGGAAGGGGCTGAAGTTCCCTCTGCAGCTCATCAGCACTCGCTGAAGTTTATGGCTGAATTCCCACTCCAGTAGCTGGAGGGCCCTGGTCATTAATATTCTTATCTCTTTTTTTTTTTTTTTTTCCTTTTTTTTCCAGTTCAGTATTCAGTCAGGAGGTAAAAATTAAGATAAATGCAGAGGAAATGTTCATAGAACCACAGAATATCCTGAGCTGCAAGGGACCAAGAGCAGAGACTTATTTAGGCTGGAAAAGACCTTTCAGATTGTTGAGTCCAAACACAAAATCAACACTGATTGTTGTTATTGTAGCCACGTCCTTGCACCTCAAGCAGTGCTGTTGGACCCTCTCCAGCCTCAGCATCTAAAGACCTTTTCCCACCCCATTTCAGCCGAGAATTCCCGGGAAAACCACAGAGGTGCCCTGGCAGCGACCTCGGAGCCGCGCGTCGCGGCGGCATCCTGGGGAGGGCGAAGGAGCATCCACGCACCATTCGATCGGCGGGGATTTCACCGCGGATCCCCTCGGGGCACGAACGGCCCGAAGGCACCATCCTGGCGGCGAGAGGAAGGCGCCGGGAGCCTCCCCCGCGGGGATAAGGAGCGGAGTGCGGAGAGTGCGAGCCCGGGATGCGCTCCGGGATGCTCCGGGATGCTCCGAGATGCCGCCTTTTTCCCCAGCAGGAAAAGGAGATTTTCAGCACCGGCACAGATCGGTTTCAGCCTCCGATTTGGAGGCTGTTCACACTCGGAAAGGATCTTCTTTCCCGGGGCACCGGTGAAGTGCTGATGCCTTGTGACTGTCCCCGGGGGAATTGTCCCATCGATGGCGTTTCGTGGCCGGGAAAGCCGCGGCAGGAGAGGGATGCGGTTCGCACCAGGCGGCGGCAGAGGCAGCGATCCCTGTTTTAAACTCTGCCTCTCCCAGTTTCCCTCTCAAATCAGATCTGCTCTCAGATCCCTGTTTTCCTCTTGAACCACGTCCATTTGGTTCCCTGGCTGCTCGGTGGGGAAAGGGGGGATGTGTCCGCAGGGCTTGGGGGATCAGTGGTTTAAAACTTGGGCAGAGAGGGAGCTCGGGAATGTTCTGACAGCCCAGGCAGCAGTTGTAAATCAATTTCCATAATCCACAATCCCAAATCCTCCTTCAGATCCCTTTCCACATGGGCTGAGCCGCTGTGCTTCCTGGGCGCTACCTCTCACACGCCATTTCTCTAAATTTCAGCTATTTAACATGAGGATTTTAGCACAAAATGGGCCAAATCATCCTCTCCGTGGGATAACCTTGCTCACGTAATCCGGCAGCAGCCCGGATGAATCAGGAGCCTGGTTTTTCTAGGGCTAAAGATGGAGAAAATAAACTCAGTCCTTGGACACTTCCAAATATCCCTGTATCCACCTTAAGCTCTCAGGAACGCCGGCCCAAGGTTTCCCATCCTTGTGTAGGAGAGGGTGTGGGAGGAGCGAGTTTTGGAGTGCTGGGACAATTATCTCAGCTCTGTGATGATTCCAGTAACGCTAATTTAATGAACGCTCAGGTTAACGACTCTGAGGATCAAAGAATTATTAAATCCGGCTTTTTCAGGCTCCTGTATCCTGGTGGTGAAACACTCCTGGTCAGCGGCACACACCAGAAACCTGCTCCTGCTTCTCCCTCTGAGTGCTAAGTTTCTGGAGAGA
>VXAC01001093.1:254116-299289 GCA_013399225.1 Rhipidura dahli | reverse complement strand
TTTTTTTTAAGTACAAATACTTGGGAGTTCTGCTATTCAATCTCCTTGAGTTATGAGAGGAATATGGTCAGTTATCCACAAATTAGGCTGGTCTGGTATGAGGGCAGCTGGTGAAATGTCTGAGCCTTTTTATTCATGGCCTTTCTGTTCATGGAATGGCCTCAAGCTGCACCAGGGGAGGTTCAGGTTGGGCATCAGGAGGAATTTCTTCCCCTATCCCAGGTCCAACCTGGCCTTGGACACTTCCAGGAATGGGGCACCCACAGCTTCACCTGTGCCAGGGCCTCACCACCCTCACAGGGAAGAGTTCCTTCCTGATATCCCATCTCAATCGCTCCTCTCCTGGCTTAAAACCATTCCCCTTTGTCCTGTCACTGTCTCCCCATGTAAAACGTTGTTCTCACCATCACAGCTCACAGGTTTGGATCCAGATGTGGATTTACAACCTCGAGTCCCACAACTTGCTGGCCTTAGCCTGGCTCTGGACATGAAAACACATATCCTGCTCCTCAGCAGATCCCGGGAAAGGTTAACACCAGCCTTTTAACCCCTCTGTGTCCAGAGCTCCTGAGGCCACAGCTACTGGAGCAGACCCAGCATCTCCAGGGCTGCTTCCCTGACCAGGAATCTCTGCCTTGCCCTAATCCTCCCTGGCCCCTCCACAGGGACTCGTGGGTGGCTCCTGATCCGTGCAAGAGCTGGATCCTGGCACAGCTGCTTGGCACAGACCAGCACCATGCCCAGGGCTGCTCTGTCTCCATGACAAGAGATGGGGATGTGAAGGATTTGGGTGTTTTGAAATCTGCCCTCAGCCCCATCTGGCACACACCCTGTCATCCTTACAGGCAATCACAGCTTGAGAGTCCACGGGGCAGGTGTGTCCAGTGCTGGGTCCCTCACTCCAAGAAGGACCTGGAGGGGCTGGAGAGTGTCCAGGGAAGGGAACGGAGCTGGGGAAGGGGCTGGAGCCCCAGGAGAGGCTGAGGGAGCTGGGAAAGGGGCTCAGCCTGGAGAAAAGGAGGGTCAGGGGGGGCCTTGTGGCTCTGCACAGCTCCCTGACAGGAGGGGACAGCCGGGAGGGGCGGGTCAGGCTCTTTTCCCAGGGAAAAAGGGACAGGATAAGGGAAAACAGCCTCAAGCTGAGCCAGGGGAGGTTTAGACTGGATATTGGGAACAATTTTCTCCCAGTGAGAGTGGCCAGGCATTGGAAAGGGCTGCCCAGGGAGGTTGGGAGTCCCCATCCCTGGAGGTGTCCAAGGAACACCTGGATGTGGCACTCAGAGCTCTGGGCTGGTGACAAGGTGGGCATCAGTCACAGGTTGGACTCTTGGAGGGCTTTTCCAACCTAAATAACTCTGGGATTCTGCCCAGTGGTCCCTGCTGCAGAAGAAGCATCAGGTTCAGCTCTGCCCTGTCCCAGGCCATGACCAGGCAGCCCACTGTGGAGAACCCACCAGGTTTCTGAGCCAGCCCAGTGAGGCCAAAAGTGCCCTCCATGGCTTCAAGCAGCACTTCCCAAAAAGCCAGGAAACCCTCCAGCAGCAAAACACTTCCCCTCCAGCAAATCAGTAAAATCTGGTGACAAGTCTTGTCACTTTTTTCATCCCTGAAAAGCGCCACTTCTACCCTCAGCTCTGGTTTTGCCCTGTTCTCTTTATTCCAGTTTACAAGACATTCCTGCCTGGTCAAGATCCCACAGGAAACAGGGAGATGCTGGATTCTGAGCACTGTCACCCATGCAAAGCTCGTGTGCTTCCACTGCTTGGAAAGCTCACATTCCTACTTCATTCCTCAGATGACTGTGACATTTTTGTGGATCAAAACAGCTTCTTTATCAGCTTTCTGAGTCCAGGACATTCATTTTGCTGGGAATGAGCATTCCTGCTGTTTCACCCACAGAACTTTAGGCTGGGCTGGGCAGTGCACTCTTTAATCCTGTCAATGTTATCCTGTGGCAGGTTCCTTTTCAAGATTTTTTTTAAATTGCATTTAATGGAGGTGAAAGTCACTCCTTGAATCGTTTTGCAAAGCAAACACCCCTCGTCTGCCCACAGTTCTTGTACCCTCTGCCTCTCTCTCTGTCCCAGGTGCTGATTTAGTTCCTTCAGTGAGAAATTCCTACAAGATGGAGCTGTCCATCCATCTCCCTGCCCATCCAGCCCCCCTCCAAACCCATGGACATACCTAAAATACAGCTGGACAGGGCTTGGAGCAACCTGGTCCAGTGGAAGATGTCCCTGCCCATGGCAGGGAGTTGGGATTTAAGGATTTAAGGCCCTGTACAACCCAAACCAAGAAAACCCTTGCCTGGTGGAGGATGGAAATCTCAGCCTCCTGGAAGCAGAGGCTGCAGGAGAGCCCAGTCCTTGCCAGGCTCTCAGGAGAGGGGTTGGAAGTTTGTGAAAGGCTCAAATTCTTTATAATTTAGCTTGGAAAGTCCCTTGTTCTCTGTCACCAACCCACTGCCACAAGATGTGACTCGTTCTGGCACCCACAGACCAACCAAGCATATTTGGGTCAGAGCCAAGGCCTCTGACCTGAGAAATGTTTTTAATATTTAAATTAAACACCAAATTAAACCCAGATTAAACTCCCCTCCCAGTCCTTTTGCCTTGAACCTCCTGGACAACCATTCCTGCCTCCTTTCAGGCTGTAACCTGGCCATGAAGCAGACCAGGAATGCTGCTCCCTTTACCTTGCAGCCTCCTCCTCCTCGTCCTCCTTGCTCCGTCTCAGCACACATCACGCTCCCCACAAGGTGTGGGATCTGCTCCAGGCACTTCTCCCTGCTGATGAGCTTCACCCTTGCTTTCTGCAGCTCGTGGGATGCTGAGCCAAGTGAGAAGAGGAGGATCAACAAAGCTGCAGAGACTTCCCTTGGGAAGGAGCTCAGCTGGATTTCTGAAGCATCTCAGGGGTCTCTGGGCAGAACTGTGGGGTCTTGGGGTCCTGGGGGCTTACAGGGGATCCCCAAGTGGTGGTAATTATGTTTGTGCTCCTGAGTTTATCATGGGATCCCAGGAAGGGTTGTTTTGGAAGGGACCTTAAAGATCATCCAGGGCAAACCCCTGCCATGGGCAGGGACACCTTCCACTATCCCACATTGCTCCAAGCCCTGGCCAGCCTGGCCTTGGGCACTTCCAGGGATGCCAGACTGCTGGGAAACCCCCAAAGGGATGGATTATTCTGCTGGTGGTCTCAGGGATGACCTGAGATGAGCTGCACTGCACACCTGGGGCTTCTCACTCATGATTTTTTGGGAACTCAGTCTGAAGGGCTCTTCATGGGATCCTGTGCAAGCCCCTGCAGATCAAAGTCCACTGAGCTTTCCCCAGAACCCTAATCTTAGAATTACAGAATCACAGAGTAATTTACATTGGAAACAACCTTTAAGATCATCCAGTCCAACCCTTCCCCAGCACTGCCCAGGTCACCACTGCTCCATGTCCCCAGGTGCCACATCCACACAGCTTTTCAATCCCTCCAGGGATGGGGACTCCAGCACTGCCCTGGGCAGCTGTTCCAATGCCCAACAACTCTTCCAGGGAAGAATTTTTTTCCTAACATCCAATCTCAACACTGTTCCCCCTGGGGAGGGTGGCGAGGCTGTGCCTCACCCAGGGGACCAGCTGTGTCTTCACAAAGTGGCTCTCAGGATGGCAGCACACAAAGGAAATATCTGCTTTATTCTCCCCTTGGAATGGGAACACAGAAATCACAGCTGGCACCTGCAAGTGGCAAAAAGACTGAAAATGTGCTGGGCTACTTGGAAACCCCGCTGATCTCAGCCACGTTTCTCCCTAGGGTGAGAAACCTTATCCTGAAGGATAAGGCTGAGATCTCCAGATCATTTGAAACCCACCCCTTCTCCTGCATTTCACTGAGCTAAATCCTCCCAGAACCTTCAGGAAACTGTGACTCAGTGACAAGATCTAAACGATGAAAAGTTGCCACGTCCCTTTTCCAGCTAAGAGGGAAGTGCCCCAAGATGAAAATGCTTTGCTGTAGGAATCTCCAGGGAGGTGGAGCCCCTCTGCTCTGGAGCCAGGCTGGGAGAGCTGGGGGTGCTCACCTGGAGAAGAGAAGGCTCTGGAAAGACTTAAAGCCACTTCCAGTGCCTAAAGGGGCTCCAGGAGAGCTGGAGAGGGACTTGGGACAAGGGCTGGAGGGACAGGACACAGGGAATGGCTTCCCACTGCCAGAGGGCAGGGATGGATGGGATATTGGGAAGGAATTCCTGGCTGTGAGGGTGGGGAGGCCCTGGCACAGGGTGCCCAGAGAAGCTGTGGCTGCTCCTGGATCCCTGGAAGTGTCCAAGGCCAGGCTGGACAGGGCTTGGAGCATCCTGAAATAGTGGGAGGTGTCCCTGCCCATGGCAGGGCGTGGCACTGGATGAGTTTTAAGGTCCCTTCCAACCTAAACCATTCCATGATCCTGTATTTTTTTGACTTTGCCCATTTCACACCACCTCCCCCCACCTCCCATCACACTCAGCTTCTGCTGTTTTTTTCCTGAAGCCTCTCCCAGACAGAGGGTGGGGGGTGCTGGGGCTGAGCACGTTGACACCAATTTTTGGAAGCAGAATCTGTGTCAGCAGAGCCCACACAGCAGCACGAGGCCAATTCCCGGGGCTGCTCCATGGATTCTGCACAGAGGAGCTCAAGAGAAATCCTGCAGAGGGACTCTGCAGTGGCCACTCTGTTCTGGGAACACGTTACCTTGGTGAAATGGGAGAGTTTCACAACCAGAACAGGGCTGTGTGTTCCTGTTGTGTGAGGAAAATGAAGCATAGGAAGGAAGGCAAATTGCAGAGTTTCATGGAAAAATCAGCAACCCTTTGGAGCAGAATAGCAGGGGTTAAAGGGAATATTCCCTTAGTGCATCCTGGGAAGGAGCACTCAAGCTCCAAGGCACACCCCTGCCCTCCCAGTCCTGATTAATTCTTTGCAGTAATGCAACAGCTGACTGGCTATTTAGTGACATTGGTTCAGGACAGGCAGTTTGGGTCACAATCAGTGCTGGAACTGCTTTCATTAGAGCTTAAAGGAGAGCAATTAGCAACAGCAATCTGCAGCTCTAAATGAGTGAAGGGAGGAATGGCCAGAACCAACGAGTCAGTCCAGCTCATGGAGGCATTAAGCCGAAGACAGCCCCAGATTTTTACTTCTTTTAGCCCAGACCACTTTAGACCCAGCCTAACTGAGAGATTCATAGAATATCCCAAGCTGGAAGTTATCCACAAGGATCCCACAAGGTGAGAAGTGTTCAGGACCAGGCTGGATGGGGCTCTGAGCAACCAGGGATAATGGAAGTCTCCCCTCCCATGGCAGGGAGTTGGAATGAGATGAGCTTTAAGGTCCCTTCCAACCCTAATAATTCCATGTTCTGTGCTAGCTTACCCACCAGGGTGGAGCTTGTCTTAATCTGGGTGCCAAAATGAGGTCAAAAGTTTGGAGATGGTGCCAAAATAGGTCCCAGATTTCCCTCTGGGGGTCTGTGGGCAACTGGTTCTTGCCCTGAACAGGGAACTGGTGGATGTGCAGAGGCTGGGGGTGCATCTGGATGAGTTAACCAGGGAGGTGGGGAGTGGAACTTCGTCAGGGAAACCCCTCATGGGAGACAACACCCACTTTAAATGGATAAACCCCATCTTCCATTAGCAAGTGCATCTCCCCCAGCCCTTCACCTGCACTGGTGTTCTCCCAGCCAGCAGCCCAGCAGTGCTGCCACGTGTCCTTGTCACACATGAAGGGCAGGCAGACGGGACTCTTCTCCTGGCTGAACTCGATGGGGTGGCTGAGCAGGATGAGGGCAATGTCGTTTTGCAGGCTGGTTCTGTTGAACTCCTCGTGCAGGATCAGGCTGTCGGGGTTGTGCTCTTCCAGTGGGAGGCTGAGGTCAGCTCCCCCCACTGCCACCGTCAGGTCTGCTGGCCTTAAAAACAGAGCAGAAGGAGTGGAGACACAGTCAACACGAAGGATTTGGGTTATAAGGGTTGGTTCCTCTTCCCCCTGAGCAGGGCAGGGTGGTGGCTTAGGCTTAGCTACAAATATCCCCGAAATTTACCCTCGCTCCTAGGCAAGGATGATTTCCAGGGCAGAGAGGTGCAGAGGTAGAACACGAGTGCAGCCAGGTTATAAATAACCCAGTCCCTACCAAGCAGATGGAATGGGCTGGATCTTTTGGATCTCTGAGCCCTGGGCTGGCTGCTTGGACCCCGCTGTCCCCAGCCAGCTGCTCCAGGCTGTGCTGCCACAGGTCATTTGTCACCGGGCAGTCTCGGCTCTCGGACCCGCCGCAGTTTGGAGGGGGCTCACAGAGGGCTGGACTCTGCCCCTGGGCACTGCAGGGTGTTGATTTATCCAGAACTCAATGATTTAAAATCAGAGCCTCCAGGAGGTGAAGGTGTTTTTGCTGTGTGAAAGCAAAGGTGATTTGGGGGATGGAATGAGCCAGAATGGAACACATCATCTTTTACAAGGTACTGGAGCCGGTGTAGATGCACCAGAAATGCCTGGGGCCATCAGGACAGCATCAGGGGCATTTATCCAAGGCTGCTCAGGCCACCCCTCCAAATATTCCCCTTCTGCTCCTCCAGGTTGTGCAGATCTCTGCCCATTTCTGTGTTCAAAAACGGGCCCGTTTCCCCCAAAGAAGACAACCTCTGTTTTCAGGGCTGTCACGTGAATGTGGCACCTGATCCCCAGGAGATGCACCCACCAGGAGGAATGGCATCCCTCCACCGTGCCTGGGCTGCCCTCACACCCATGCCAGGATGATTTTTGTCTCTTCTTTTATACCCCTGTTATACCTTTTTACAACTTCTGGATTCTCAGTGCTTTTTGCCCACATTCTTGGACTTGTTTGTCAAGCTGGGACACTGAACATTTCAGAAGCTTCGTAGTCAGGGATCAGTGTGCCCAGAGCCCAAGGGCCTCTCCAGAACACATTTTGTAAACTGAGATAGAACCATCCAGGGGAAGGTTCCTTGGGGAGGGGGGCTCATTTGAGCCTCTCATTGGGGAATTTTTGATAGAGATGCTAAATTTTAATTAGTAAAACCTGAAATGTTTTACCAGCTCTTTTGGGGATTGTGCATTGCGGAGTGCATGGAGGTGCATTCGACCTGGACGTGGTGCACCTAAAGATCCTTAAAATAAATCCCAAGGTAAAATCCCTTTTCCCTTTCTAACCGTTTTTGACTCTTGATTTTAAGACCAGGAAAAAGCATCACCACCCCTGGGGCACTCACAGCTCTTCTGCAAAGCAGTGGGCCGCAGTTAAAATCCACAGGGCACTGATGATGGTGCCTCCACAGATGTGCTTCCCGTGGCTCTGGATGCTCACGTGCCACGGAAATTCCCCAGGCTTGACGTGTGTCCCTGTGCCAATCCTCTTGCCAGTCCTCTGGAAGGACTCATAGGAAGGTCGGAGGCCACACCCTGTGTACAAAAGAAGGGATGTGCTGGGCACCTTCAGCAGTGTCCCAGCCTGTGCTGCTGAATGGCAGGGGCAGGACATCCCTGAGCACTGAGACAGAAATGATCAGAAATAATCAGGTGTTGAAACACGGAATCACAGAATGCTTGGGGTTGGAAGGGATTTAAAGATAATTTTCCCAACTCCATTCCAACTTCTACTATCCCAGGTTGCTCCAAGCCCTGTCCAACCTGGCCTTGGACACTTCCAGGGATCCAGGGGCAGCCACAGCTTCTCTGGGCACCCTGTGCCAGGGCCTCCCCACCCTCACAGCCAGGAATTCCTTCCCAATATCCCATCCAGCCCTGTCTTCTGACAGTGGGAAGCCATTCCCTGTGTCCTGCCCCTCCAGGCCCTTGTCAAAATTCCCTCTCCAGCTCTCCTGGAGCCCCTTTATGCCCTGGAAGGGACTCTGAGGTCTCCCTGGATCCTTCTCTTCTCCAGGTGAGCACCCCCAGCTCTCCCAGCCTGGCTCCAGAGCAGAGGGGCTCCAGCCCTTGGAGCATCTCTGGTGTCTCCTCTGGACTCTCTCCAGCAGCTCCACATCCTCCTGATGTTGGTCCCCAGGGCTGGGGCAGCTCTGCAGGTGGGGTCTCAGCAGAGCAAAGGGTGAGAATGCCCTCCCCGGATCTGTTGTTTGATCTCTCCCAAAGCACTTCCAGCCCTGCCACCTCCCCAAACCCAAACTCAGCCAAGCACTGCCCAGGCATTTGGGGTGGGAGGGACCATTGACCATTTCCCATGGGCAGGTGGGCTAAAATCCTTGTTTAGGGACTGGAAGGTGCATCAGGCTGCTGTTGCTGTTGCAATGCCGATGCGTAGAAAAACCACACCAAGTCCAGGGTCAGGTAGAAATGGCAGCAAGTCTTGTTTAATGGCTTTTTTCCTGAGGTTTTTATATGTTAGGTCACAAAAGCTGAGCTAAATGGCATAAAGTAATTGGTTCTCTGCCCATCCACCCCTCGAGGGGATTGGCCCAATTTTAACACGTCCATTCCCAAATGTTTTTCTAGTTGAAGCCATAACAATCTGGCAAAAACAAGTTGCAGGTGTGAATATTTATAAACTGGTAACTTTGTTTTGGTTAGCTTGCCTGGGAAAGACAGAGCTCTCACAAAATGCTGCAGAAAGCTGAAGAAATTCACTGCTGAAGCCCTTCCAGCATCTACAGGCAGCAGCACAGGCCACACCTTCATTCCCTCAGCAGAAGGAATAAGCCAAGGCCCTCTTCACTCACCCACATGTGAATATCCTGCAGCTCCTCTGTGCTGAGAATGCTGAGAAACAAAACCTGCCTGGACACTGCTGGCCAGGCAAGCTAAACAGGAGAGGGTAAGGAGCAGCATCTCAATCTCACCCAGCACTGTCCCACTGCTCTCGGAGCAGCGATGGCTCTGCAGGCACCTCAGGATGCCACCTGCGTTCCACGTCAACACAACCCAGGGTGACATCACAGCACCCTCCCTTCCTGTGGGTGCAGCAGATGGATGCTCCTCCCTAAGGCAAAAGGTTCACTGAGGGAAAGCTCAGGGATCTCCAAGAGTTTGGGATTTCCTTTAGCTCTGATGGGATGGGGCAGAAGTGTAAATCCTGTCTGTATCCTGGGCTCAGCTCGCACAACATGGCAAGGGCGGATTTCATGAGCTGGGGGCTGTAGCCCTTGCTGGATCTTAAACCCGCCTTGAGGACCTCGGGAGCTGGTCCTGCATCAGCTTTCAACTTCAGCTCTGAAGCCTCTCAGCATTTCCTGTTAATTTTCTCATTTCCTGTTAATTTTCTCATTTCCCGTTTATTTTCTATCCAGTTAGACCACACCTGGAGTATTGACTTGGGTTTACTTAAACGGGACCAGGAGAGCTGCCCCTGGATCCCTGGAAGTGTCCAAGGCCAGGCTGGACAAGGCTTGGAGCAACCTGGGACAGTGGAAGGTGTCCCTGCCCAGGGCAGGGGTGGCACTGGATGATCTTTAAGGTCCCTTCCCACCCAAACCATCCTGGCATTCTGTGTTTGTAGGAGAAAGAAGCAGCTCCGTCCAAGGAAAAATTTAAAAAAATGCCCAATCAAAACTATCAAATCAAAATCAAAGACGTCAATAAATCTGTGGTGGCAAAATATTTTGGTGGGGGCCAATCGCAGCATCAATGGACCCATTATTCTGATTTTTAGACCAACGCATCATTTCCAGCAGGACAGGACTTAATAAAACTCAGCCAGGCTCAGACTTGGGCATATCTACAATTATGGCTTTTCCCAAAAACTTTCCAGCTCCTTTCAAAACAGTGACTACAGCACAGAGTAGGAGGGGAGGGAGAGGAAAGGAAGGGAACCAAGACACATATTGTGAGCTCCCAGATGATTCAGCATCTGAAATGCTTTGCTTTGGAGCACATCAGGAGTTATCCCACCAGAGCCTGGATTTCACATAGCTGCCCAGTGCATAGGATGAGGGTAAAACTTTATTTCCCTCTCTTCTTTGCTTCTCTGCCACTTCATGCCAAAGAAATGAGACACAAGTGCTGGTTTCCTTGGCAGTGAGCACTGCAATGATGCCTCGTCCCTTCATGTTTGCCAAAGAGCTGATGCCTTAAGAGGCCTCCTAGAAACAGAGCCCAGACAGGAGTAAAGGGAATAAAGGTGGGGATTTATTGGAAAGGCCTCCAAAGGTACACCTGGGGAGCCAGAGGTGCTGCCCAGATGGGCCCCGAGATGGACCCTGAGAGGCCACGAGTTCTTCCCACTTTTCTAGCTTTGGTTCATTTGCATCTCAGGGTTCATTCTCCAATTAAAGCTGCAGTTAATGATGGAATTGCCCTCAGCTTGCCCCCCTCAGAGGCTCTTTGGCTGATGCTTTTTGGGCCCAGTTTGAGCTGGGTGTCCTTGGAGAGCAGCCCCAGAGAGGCTTTGTTGTGTGTGCCCAGCACAGAGAGCAGCACTGAACAGGGAACAGGCAACTCCAGAGTTACACACTGGGCACTGCAGGGCTTGGAAAATAGAAAAGTTAAAACCTGAGGCATCAGGAACAGTTCCATGGCAGGACAGTTCAAGGACAGGATTGGTTACCACAGCAATGAAAATCCCGAGTGCAGTGTGGGCACATTTTGGGGCATCTCCAGAAAGAGCCTAACGGGGCAATCCTGCCTGAGGCAGCTCCTGCAAGCCTGGCCCAGGTGTATATCTGCCAAAAGGACAGGTTTCCTCTGGATTTTGAGACTGGGATGAACTCAGTATCAGCTGAGGAGCAAGGGAAGATGGGAAGCTGCTTTTTCTGGCACAGATTTACAGCCCATCTTTGGAAACAGCGGGCAGGGCTGCAGCACTGGATTTACAACCCCAAACACTGACTTTGTGGGGCACATCTTTGGTCTCTCCAAGCTTGGAGCACGATCTGATCTGCTGGGTAGGTACAGGGGAGGATGTTCAGGGAGTTCCTTTGGGCCTTTCTGAGCTTTAAACCTGAGCTGGTGAGCAGGAAACATCAAACCAAGCCATGGAGAAGGAGGCACTGTGGATTTGTGTCTCTGGGTCCCAACTCCTGGCCCTCAAAACTGGCTCACCCCTTGAGCTCTGGACCCATAGGATTCCATTCCCATATGGGACAAACCGTGCATCCCTGCACCCTTTGACTGCAGCTTTGAGTCTGCTCTCTGAGAACACCATCAAGAAATCCAAAATTGATGTTTTCTCTTCCTGGCTGTCCCGCTGTTCTGACTGCACATTCATTGGAGACTGCCCCAAGTTATGTTTGGCACAAGTGTGACCTTGGTGGGGGCTCCCCAAGTTTTTAAAGTACAAATAATTAATCATAATTCTGCTCCTCTGTACTGTCATGCCTGATGACACAGATTTAAAAGCCCTGGTGTTTAATTTGCAAACTGCAGCATTTTGTGATATCCGATTATTTTTTTTTTTTACATCTACCCAGATATCTTCTTGGAACACATCACAGAGAACATCGTTCTTTTCTTGTTCTGTGCTTTATTGCAGAGCAGGAAACAAAAATTATTTCTTTTTGTGTTTATTCACTTCTTGGAACTGTCAAAAAGAAGCATCACGTTACAATTTTGACTTTTTCTGGCTAACATCATTTCAGAAAATAGGCTCTACTAAGGTACTAAATGCTGTGAAAGTGTAGTTGTGGTAGGAGAATTGCTGATCTGATCAATTCATCATTCCCAAATTCCAGGTGAAGAGTCCAACCACGTCTCCAGAAGTCAAAGCGTTGGGAACACCAGGAAATTAATTAACCCAAGAGAATCAACAAGTTCAAAGGCATTAGAAATGCAAAGCAGCTACGGGTGCAACCACCTCCTAACTCCCCCTTCTAACAGCATTTCGAGCCAAACTTTGGGAAGTTTGGATCTCTCTCCACCTCTCCAGATGACAAGGAAACCCTGGGAGCTGCACAGAGCAAGAAGCTGTGGTGGGAGCAGCTTCTCCCTCTACTTCGGCTTTCAACATCAACAAAGAGGAAAGTGCTCCGATTAAGGAACAGCAGATTCCCAAATCTTTATCCACGGATGCTGCAGGACCATCCACTGGGGTTGCTGGTCTTTTCCCAAGCTCCCTACTATGAAGTGGAGGTGGTGGAGCAAGCGCAGGCTATTTCCTGATGCCGATGGGGCAGGAGATGCCCGTCCCGCCCAGGCCGCAGTACCCGCCGGGATTCTTGCTGAGGTACTGCTGGTGATATTCCTCGGCCAAATAAAACTCGGGAGCCTCCCGGATCTCCGTCGTGATGGGGCCGAAGCCTCCCTCCGTCAACACCTGCCAGGAGACACCAAGGAAAGCCATTAGTGGTTGGCTGGCTTCCCTGCTGGGAGTGGAATTCGGATTTCTCCCTGAAGGAGCCACGGGCATCTCTCAGTGCATGGATCACATTCCCAGCGCATCCCTGAAAGCCTTTTGTCGCTGTTACAATGCAGACGTGCAGAAAAACCACACCAAGTCCAGGGTCAGGGAGAAACGGGGAAGATTCCCCATAAATGGGCAAGAGCCTATTTAATGGCTTTTTTCCCGAGGATTTTATATGTTAGTTTGCAAAAAGTGAGTTAAACGGCATAAAGTAATTGGCCCTCTGGCCATCCACCCCTCGAGGGGATTGGCCCAACTTTAAGATGTCCATTCCCAAGTGTTTTTCTACTTGTGATGCCATGATGATTTTTGTCTCTTCTTTTATACCCCTGTTATACCTTTTTACAACTTCTGGATTCTCAGTGCTTTTTGCCCACATTCTTGGACTTGTTTATCAAGCTGGGAGACTGAACATTTGGGAAGCTTTGTAGTGAGGGATCAGTGTGCCCAGAGCCCAAGGGCCTCTCCAGAACACATTTTGTCAACTGAGATAGAACCATCCAGGGGAAGGTTCCTTGGGGAGGGGGGCTCATTTGAGCCTCTCACTGGGGAATTATGGATAGATATGCTAATTAGTAACACCTAGAATATAAGACTAGATCTTGAGGAGAGGGATTGTGGTGGCCATTGCAGGGTACATGGAGGTGCATTCAACCTGGGCATGGTGCACCTGAGGATCCTTAAAATAAACACCAAGGTAAAACCCCTTTTCCCATTCTAACCATGTTCAGCTCTTGATTTTAAGACGAGGAAAAGGCATCAGCTGAAGCCATAACAATCTGGCAAAAACAAGTAGCAGGTGTGAATATTTATAAGCTGGTAACTTTGTTTTGGTTAGCTTGCATGGGAAAGACAGAGCTCTCACAAAATGCTGCAGAAAGCTGAAAGATTTCTCTGCTAAAAGCGTTTCAGGGTCCTCAGCCTTTCATCCCTGCTCTTGTGGTGTTTTGCTCAGAGACGTTGTGGGCTTGGAGAGGGAGTGAACCATCCCCTTTCACCATCCCCTTTTAGTGGCTCATTTGTTTAATTTGCCCACAGCCACACATTTATTCTCTTTATCAACCCAGGAAGGGATGTGGAGCCATCAATGAAAGTGGAAAACAAATGAGGGAGAACATGTGGATCCACCCTGGGAAGGGGAAGCTGCAGTGTCCAGGAACCTCCCCTGGAAGGTGCCTCAGCTTCAAAATCCACCCACAGTGTCCCTGTCCAAGAAGAATTTCTGGGTAAAATTTCAGCCCCAAGGATGTCCTTGGGAAATCAAAGCATTTGGGGCATTTTTTTTTCCCCCACAGTCACTGCATACTCATTCTTCAAAAAGTTCCATCTTGACCAGAAAGGTTTAAGTTTTAAGGCAAATTATGGCTCATTTCAGAAGGATTTGCCAATATGTGGACCAGGAGCAATAATCACTTGGCAGGAAGAGAAGATGGAATGTGGGTGGGGATTTTAAATTAGACTTTAATTGCTTTCTGGTGTCCCCCTAACTGAATTTGAAACTCCTGAGAGGTTTCTGACAGAGAGAATTTCTTTTTAAGATGAATTGCTGTGACATTTTCCCTCCTGCATTGTCATTTCCTAAGGAAACTGGTAAACACCAACATTTTGGAGCCACTTCTCAATGGGGACATAACTTGTGCTCTGAAGTCCATGCTAAAACCTAATAAGCATTTTAATTAATGTCAGACTCCTGTTGCAAAGTGTGTTTGTAAGTACTGGATGGAGATAGAATTGGTTGAAGGGTCAGTATTTAGGATTCCCAGACTAATATTTGTTACCTCTTCACACAAATAAATAAATAAACCAAATAAAGGGAAATCATCAGATGGAGTCATAAAACTGTGAATCTGCTTTAAGTCATCTTTCATCTTTATAGAATGAATGACAGCAGCCTTGATCCCAAAAAAAAACATTGGTTATGGAAGATCTCTGGAGATGGGGATCCTTATTCCAATATTTTCCATCCTGTTAGAGAGTCTAAGCCTAGCCTAGTTAAACCCAGTACTTTCATTTAAACCCAGTATTGTGGGTTTACTCATTCTGGAAGTGGAAAGGAAATCATTCCCTTCCTCTTTCAGCTCCTACGTGGCTGCAGAGAGGCGAGGATGACACGGAAGGAAAACACTGGACTTAAACAACAGGTGATTATTTGGGACAAAAAGTCTTCAAATTTCCCTCGCCAGGATTTCCCAGATCCTGCCCCAGCATGGCCAAGCCCTGCCCACAGCCTGACAGCTGCTGCTGGGCTTTGGAGAACATTAGTCTGATTTATTCCCATAATTTCATTGTCTGGAGGACACATTCTGCTGTGCTCAGTCTTCAGACAGGAATGAAGTTATATGATGGATACAAAATCCATGATTAACTTGTCTGGAGAGCCCTGAGTTCCCAGCCCTGCACTGGAATTCTCAGCACAGCTTAGGAAGGTGTTGACTCATTAATTCCTTGTGTTCCTGATGCCTTAAGAGGCCTCCTGCAAACAGAGCCCAGCCAGGAGTAAAGGGAATAAAGGTGGGGATTTATTGGAAAGGCCTCCAAAGGTACCCCTGGGGAGCCAGAGGTGCTGCCCAGATGGGCCCCGAGATGGACCCTGAGAGGCCACGAGTTCTTCCCACTTTTCTAGGTTTGGTTCATTTGCATCTCAGGGTTGATTCTCCAATTAAAGCTGCAGTTAATGATGGAATTGCCCTCAGCTTGCCCCCCTCAGAGGCTCTTTGGTTGATCCTTTTTGGGCCCAGTTTGGGCTGGGTGTCCTTGGAGAGCAGCCCCGGAGAGGCTTTGTTGTGTGTGCCCAGCACAGAGAGCAGCACTGAACAGGGAACAGGGAACTCCAGAGTTACACACTGGGCACTGCAGGGCTTGGAAAATAGAAAAGTTAAACCCTAAGGCATCATTCCCACACAAGGAATTGGGCTCACAAGCCAAATTTCACTGGGCTTATTTCCCCATGTAAAATCACCAACCAGCTTTTTCCATCTCCAGGACAGGAGAATCGGGTTATTCACCATCAGACACGTGAGTGAAGAAGGTAAAACACAAGAAGGTTTGTACCACAACACATCAACAGCACTGAACGCAAGGAGGTGTCAACACAGCTGCTTTTCCAAAGCACCTTTTCACTTTCTAACCTTCCCAGCACAGAAAAAAAACCACTTTGGAATGTTCTCCCCTGCCGAAAGATGGCACAAACTCTGCCACCATGGGCATTATTCACGTGCCTGCTGCTGCAAATGCAGGCAAAATTGGCCTCTCCCCCTTCCCCGAGTCATGAGGAGGCTGCTGGAGAGAGAGGGAGATTTTTTCCACTGTGCAAAGCAGTGTTTGTTACAGATTTTTAACCTGGGACTTTTCCATCTCTGGCCTCATTTTGTCAGCTGGGAAATCCATTCTGTTCGACGAGGCACCACAAGAGGGCATAAACATCATTTATCCCTTCCCAGTCCATTAAAACCTGAAGAAAGCAGAACCCAAGATGAGTCCTTACACTGCACTTCTGTCCTGTTGTCAGGAGCAGTGGGAACCCCAGGCTCTGACACTCTGCCAGATCTCACCTTGCATGTTTGGATCTTAAAGGGGAAAATATTTTCCTCGCACTGACAGTGTTGATGTGGAGATAAAAACATCACTGGAAAGAAGTTCAGGATGTGCTGGCTCTGGCAAGTGTAAATCAGCCCACTCTGGATTGATTTCCTGCCACTGAGGCTGATATAATTTGATGATAATCGTGTTCTAGAAGAATTTTTAGTCCTCGCTGTCTCAAAATTCCTGAGCTGTCTGATGGGACCTCTCATTACCATGCTGCAATTAACCCTTGGGATCTTTAACTCAGTGCAGGAAATTTTTAAGGAACCATTGAATTATTTTTTCCTCTCCAATATTCCACTGCAATTCCAAAAGAATTTATTCCTTCCAAGGATTTCTGTGGCTTTCGTCACAGGAGACATCAAAGCCCTTTGAGATCATCGACTCCAATTGTTAAACCAGCACTGCCAAGTCACTACAAGGTCACAGAGATCCTTTAACTGATCAGAATCCAGCCCAAAAATCCTGTCAGATACCACCAGGGCCCAAACCAAACCAGAACCCAAATTTCACCTAGCTGCAGAGGGGACACGGCCAGCTTGGGACACTGGGAGAGACACTGGAGCAGGAACAAGGAATCACAGAATTGTTAAAATTTGGAAAAAGACCTCCAGGATCATGGATGTGTCGAAGCCAGCACTGGGAACGTCAGCACTACAAAATTTTCAGCCAACCTGTACTTCCAGCAGGTGAAAGATGTGTTTGATGGTTTTCCTAATTCACTGCAGACTGTGAACATTCATTTCCTGTTGTTTGCTTTAAACTTCTGCCTGACCATTGATGAGCAGAGCTGTCATCACATCTTCTGTCACAGAACACTGCATCACAGGAACGATTTGGGGTTGGGAGGGACCTTAAAGTTCCAGTCCCACCCCCTGCCAAGGGCAGGGACACCTTCCACTAGCCCAGGTGGCTCCAAGCCCCATCCAGCCTGGTCTTGGACACTTCCAGGGATCCAGGGGCAGCCACAGCTCCTCTGGGCACCCTGTGCCAGGGCCTCCCCACCCTCACAGTGGACAATTTCTTCCTAACATCCAACCCAAACCTACTTCCTTCCAGTTTGAAGCCATCTCCCCTTGTTCTGCCTTTCCAGGCTCTTGTAAATTGTCTCTCTCAATCTTCATCTCCTTCAGGTCCTGGAAGGCCAAAGCTTCTCTTCTCCAGGCTGAGCAACCCCAATTCCCTCAGCCTTTCCTCCCAGCAGAGCTGCTGCATCCCTCTGATCATCCTGCTGGCCTCCTAATACAATTCCTTCTCCCCTCTCTCCACAGAAATCTGGATTTTTACATCTTAATCTTGCCCATTCCCACCTCCAGCCAGACCCACAGCCTTTCACTCCCAATCCATAACCCAGGGCAGCCTTCTCACCCTTTGCTGCCTCTCTCCCCGCTCTCCTTCCCCGCTGCAGTCACCGGGGTGACTGGAATTCCACTGTGCTCAAGAGCCCCAGGGGTTTATTCAGCCCTGTGCTTACATTTCCCCTTTCACTGCCCATCTCTTCCCCAGCAATTCTTTGCATTCCACTTGCCTTCCTGACCTCTGCCGAGCACGGAGCAGCTGTTCCCAAAGCACCATCTGCAATGACGCCAGAACCCCTTTCCCCGGGCTAATTTAAACCCTCTCATTGTCTCTTGCACTTGACTTTTATTGACATGGAATTTCAGCAGCTTTTTTTTCCGTGCCCACACGTTTGGCGTTGTCAGATTCTTCTGCAACTATTTTTTTTTTTGTAGCCGTGTCTGCTTTGGCTCACCTGGAATAACTCCGAACCCTCAGCGGATTTTGGTGCGTCACCGTCGCCCGTCTCCCTTTTCTCCATCCTTTCTGTGAGGATATTGAACTGCACAGCTTCCCAAGACAGGTTAATCTCTCTTCACTGCAGAAACTGCACAGCTATTTGTACCTTTTATTTCCTATTTATAACCAGTTCTTCACTCAGAAGAACAACTTTCTTCTTATTCCACACCTGGCACCTTGTTATGCACCCGTTCTCCTCAAAAAAACCTGGACTGTGTGTGCAAGACATGAGTCTCCTCATGCTAAGTCATTATAAACTTGACAAAAAGGCTTTAAAATTGGTTTCGCTAAATGAAACCATTTAATTTTCTGAGCAGAGACATTAGTAAAGCAGGGGAGTATTAATTGGCTTCAAGCATTTTGTGGCTTTTAATAAAAACGGCATCATCCTGTGTTTGATTCAATAGACACTTCATAAAGCAGCTCACACCAGCATCCATCCTCCTTGTCCCGTGTCCCAGTGAGCTGCACGAAGCTTCTGCATTTCTAAAACCTGCCTGAAAAATCCCTGGTGTTGGGAACACCACAGAGCATCCTGACACGTGTGACAGCTTCTGTAACCGCCACCCACCCCTGATGTCAAACTCTAACAACAATCTCACCAAATAAAATCTGCTGGGCTCTCCCTTCATTGCACTGGCTGCTCAAAATCTCACACCAGCAGCAGCAACCCTGGATTTCAGCTCTTTTTCCACAAGTTCTAAGAATTAAAGGAGCTGCACCATGGAGGAGAAGACCTGCAGGAATTTATTCTGTGAAGTCTGTAGGATGGGAGGGTGTGGACATCCTAGACACTTGATTCCTGTGATATTTTTAACTGGAGAGCAACTTAAGTGGCTTTGCCAGGTTTGTGGATTAGCTGGTGGCAGGTTTAGGAGCAGAAATTCAGCCCTATAGGCTCACTTGATCCAGAGGAACAAACTTTGGTGCAGAGGAATGAGCAATTACCAATGTTTTGTTTTCCCCTTCATTTATTTTCTCCTTCCTTTCCCTCTCCTTTCTGGCAGTTCAGCCCACTCTGCTGTGTCATCGATGACATGATTTGAAATTGTTTCCTTTGTGCTGCCTTCAGCTGGCTGGAGCAGCTCAGTCTGTCCAGTCTCCTCTATGTCACTTACTGATGGTGGCTTTTCCAAATTAATTGATGCCAGCAACCTCTACAAGCCCTGGATTGGGCTGAAACCCTGATTATCTGGGAAAATCTGCGTTCCCAGCCTGTAGGTGACCTGCTTTTGGAAATCATGTGTTTATGACAGGAAGAAGGACCCTGCCAAGGGAAATGTGGGGGAGGTGGCTGGCAAATCCTGAAGTCCAACCCCAGCTACCACATGGACTGGGACCAGATATCCACATTCCCCTGATTCCAGCCACCTCTGCCCAGTGGATTCCATGGGACTGATGTATTTGATAGATGGTGCTGGAATCGATTAGCAAATGCTTTTCACAGGGCTGTGGAGTGCTGCATAATCAGCTAATGCTCACACAGGGTTTGGAGTGCTGTGTAATTCCTGAGTATTATTAATATCCTTGCAGGGAAGCTGTCTGGTCTCAGAATTCTCTTTGCAGAGTGCCTCTGGCAAATGAGGCAAGATCAAAACTGGGAGTGATGGAATCATGGGGGTACAAATTCTTCATCTTTCACCAATGGGCACATGGATCTAAGGGCAGAAATGGTGAAAGCCACAGATTCTACCCTGGAAGACAAAAGCAGCTGCTGTGTGATTAAATCTCAAGAAAAATGTCATAGAATCATGGAGGGGTTTGGGTTGGGAGGGACATTAAAGATCATCCAGACCATGGGCAGGGACATCTTCCACTGTCCCAGGTTGCTCCAAGCCCTGTCCAACCTGGCCTTGGACACTTCCAGGGAACCAGGGGCAGCCACAGCTTCTCTGTCCTCTCAGGGGCCTCCCCACCCTCACAGGGAAGAATTTCTCCCCAATATCCCATCCATCCCTGCCCTCTGGCAGTGGGAAGCCACTCCCTGTGTCCTGTCCCTCCATCCCTTGTCCCCAGTCCCTCTCCAGCTCTCCTGGAGCCCCTTTAGGCTCTGGAAGGGGCTCTGAGGTCTCCCTGGATCCTTCTCTTCTCCAGGTGAACAACCCACGATCTCCCACCCTGGCTCCAGAGCAGAGGGGCTCCAGCCCTTGGAGCATCTCTGGTGCCTCCTCTGGACTCTCTCCAGCAGCTCCACATCCCTCTCATGTTGGGATCCCCAGAGTTGGACACAGAGCTCCAGGTGGGGTTCACCAGAGTAGAATCAGCTCCCTTTCCCTGCTGGTCACACAGCTTTGGATGCAGCTCAGGGTACATCCTGTAGGGATTACCTACTCCCTGGCCAAAGAGGAGAAGTGCTGCTGCAAGAAACTGCTGGAATTTTTCCTAGGAATGCATCCTTCCAGCGCAGCACAGAAGGAAATGGGATAGAAAAAGATGATGGTACAAAATCTAAGCTGAAGAAAACAAATTGTCATCCATAAAACTGCAATTCTGACTTTGTCAGAGCTCTTCCCTGTTTACGAATCTCCCACACAATGGAACTCATCATTGGAATGGAGTAAACTGATCCTGGCTGGAGAGACAGCTCCAGGAGCCTTAGGGAAAGCTGGGTGTGTATATAAAGTGTGTTTCCTCTCTCTGAAGAGCCTCTCTCTCTCTGAAATGCTTCCCTCCTATAACCACTTAGCTTGGAGCAGGTTGTTTGGTCACTCCTCCCTGCCAGAGGGGAAGGAATTGCTGGGCTTGGATATCCATCAGCCCTGCCAAGGTAAATCACAGTTGGATGATAGCCTGGTATTAACACAGCCCCAAGTGGTTGAGCTCAGAGGGTCGAGGGAGGCTGAGATTTCCTCCTGTTTTACCTCTGAGTGTAAAACCCGAGTGTTGCCCACAGCAGTGAGCTGTGCCAGCTGAAATATCTCATTCATCCAGCCAGACTTCTTGGTACCTTCTCCCACAATGAGAAAAGAGGAGCTTTGAAATTTCGTCCTAAATCATCTTAAATGCAACTGACAGCGGAATGAAATCTGCAATTCTATTTTTTCCTGTTGGATGCTGATCCTGTGAACGTGCAGAGGAAGGAAGTTGTATCCTGCTCTCTATCATATCCATCTAATTCTGGATTCAAAGCTTTTTTGCTCCAGATACTGCCTGGTTTAACGGGATCAGCTTGACCCAGAGTCTTTACAAGCTTGACCTTCAGCGTGGAGCTTCCTGAACACCCATCCTGTTTTCTCCTGAGGGAGGAGAGATGAAAGTGAGGAATGGCACGGGCGGGCATTTAGGAGGTAGAGGGAGATAACATTAGCAAAGATAAAAGACATCTTGCTCCAGTAGCATCTGGGAGCTAATTAGGTGTTGAAGGAGCCATTGAGAGAGATGGAAATTCTGTTTGTCTGGCCAATTTTAACGCAGCCAAACAGCCTCTTACTGCACATCCTGCATGGATAATTGATGATGCCTAAGAAAAGATGCGCCCCATCCTGACTTCCCAGTGATGTAAAGCTCCAATCTCCTCCGTGGCTGGAGACAGCAGAGTCTCCTCCACTAATCACTCATCCATTGCTCTCATATTCCTGAAATAACAATGGCCAGGGCCAAGCTGGGATGGGGGAAACGACCCTCGCACAGAGCAGGGAAGCTCAGAGCAGAACCTTCCACGCTGCAGACCACAAGTGCTGCCTCCACGTGGTTTGGCCCTGGGTGACTCTGAGAAGCTGACTCAGGTCCAAAAATACTCTAAGATCAGGCAGCTCCAGCTGCCTGTGGACAGAACAAAACCCTCCACGTGCAAATCCTGCGTTTGCAAGTCTTTCCCACCTCCATTAGCTCAGTTATCTCTGGATCACGTTTTGTTCCAAGTGCAGAGCAGCACGTGGTGCTCCCTTGGGTGTGAGCCCTTGGCAATAAATGGAAGGCTCTGCAATTATTTTTTATTCAGGGGAGCAGCAATGAAGATGTGAAAATGTTCATTTCCCAGGGCTCAGGTCAGCCCTGCTGCTACATTGCCATCATTTTATTTTTCTCACTGGATTTATACCAAGTATTTCTTCCATGATATATAAGGATGACAGTTTCTCAGGAAATGATAGGAGTTTTCCATAGAAACAATTTTTCTCTACCTAAAGTCATCCTGAAAAATCCAGAAATTACTTTTGTTGTGATTGGAGGGAAAAACTTCCAGACAGGAGACCATGCACAAATATTTACTGCTAGAATCATAAAATTTGCTGTATTGAAATACCTGAAATACCCTTGCACTGGAAATCATTGGGCAACCTGTCATCCCTGCTATTTATTTTGCCTCTAATACCATGCTGGGGCTTTCTCTTCAGCCTCCCATGACCATTGGTTTGTAACCCTAAACCATTTCATCCCCCAAAGAAGCTGGGAGATGGTTTGTATTGTGCTGACCACTCTCTGGAGAGGTGAACAACTCACCTGGAACACCCAGCACGAGCCTCACCTGCTAAACTCACTGTTGTCTCCTTTCTTTTCAGTCTATGTTGGTGGTTTCTTATATAAGGAAATGTCTCAGAGGGATCCAACATGGATTTAACATTCCCAACAATTTGCAGCAAAGCTGTTTACGTTACACATTGAATGCTCCAGCAAAAAAGAAGCACAAAATCACAGAATCGTTTAGGCTGGAAAAGCCCTCAAAGACCATCAAGTCCAACCATCCCCCAGCACTGCCACGGCCACCACTGAGCCATGTCCCCAAGTGCCACATCCACAGGACTTTTAAATCCCTCCAGGGATGGGGACTCCAGCACTGCCCTGGCCAGCTGTGCCAGGGCTGGACAACATTTCCACAAAGAAATTGTTCCCAGTATCCAACCTAAACTTCCCCTGGAGCAGCCTGAGGCCGTTCCCTCTCCTCCTGTCCCTGTTCCCTGGAAGCAGAGCCCGACCCCCATCCCTGGCTGCCCCCTCCTGTCAGGGAGCTGTGCAGAGCCACAAGGTCCCTCATGAGCCTCCTTTGCTCCAGGCTGAGCCCCTTTCCCAGCTCCCTCAGCCTCTCCTGGGGCTCCAGCCCCTTCCCCAGCTCTGTTCCCTGCCCTGGATACACTCCAGCCCCTCAGTGTCCTTCTTGTCAGGAGAGACCCAGAACTGCCCCCAGAATTCAATATATGGCCCAGCAGATCCTGCCTGTGCTCTCATGCAGATTGAGGGAAAGGGATGATAAAGGATGTTCCTGGGAAAGGGGAAAATCAACACCACGTTTTTCTGTTTTTCTGGATAATGTCCTTTTCTTCTCCCCCACAGAGATAAGCACAGAATGGGAGCAGGGGAGCAAAGAGCCCTGGCTGCCCTCTCCAAACTCCATCACACAGAGAGAGGAGATGGATCCAGCATGAGACTGATCCAAACACCACAACACTGCTCATCAAATGAAACAGAAAATTTAGGTCCTTCCCCCTGAGGTCAAAATCAAGGGGCACATCCCAGTGCTGGATCTCAAGGATCAGCGCAGCTGCAGCTCTGTGAAATTTCCAACTAAAAATCCCACTCAGGTTCAAAATGGAACCCAAATTCTTCTGCCCCCTCAAGGTGTGTCGTCAGGCAGCTGCTGCATTTCCAGCCTGGATTTATGTGACCTTTCTGTCCAGCTGATTTCAGTGCAATATTTGCTGGATTTTTAATCCACGGAGAAGATCGGAGACTGGCCGAATACTTTAAAGCAATTTGGATCCTTCAGGATGACAAATTGTTTCTGTTATCGAATATATGCATAATTACTACTAAAATTATATTTGAAATGGCTACCAGGCAATACAATTTTAGCCCATTCCAAGGACTGAAAAGTCACGAGAAAATGAACAGAGCATGTTTTAATCAGAAGATAAGTGGTTTTCCAGCGCCTATAAATAGAAGAGGCTGGAAGAACGCATCCAACAAGCAGGAGAAAGTGCGAGGAGGGTAAAATTCCACAGTGTTTTGGCTTTGGACTTGAGAAGGTAGTGAGTATGAGATAGTGTGAAATACAAAGAAGCCTTTGTTGTTTACATCTGAAGTTTAAAAGTGGCACGGTGTGAATAAACAAAGGATGTTGCACGAAACGCTGCAGCAGGGATGCGCTCGCTCCGTCAGAGCTCCGCGTAAACAGAGGCATCGCCTCCCTGCCTTAAAAAAGAGAAGGAGGTAAACTTGAAAGCTTTGCCTTCCAGAAAAATCTCATTTACCCGGATCCTCAGGCTTTTAAGTGGTAGAAAAAAAACACACACAAGCTTAATAAGACCAAGATCTGGATCATTTAGCATTTGCTTTCAGGTTGGTTAAGCTCCTTCCTAACGATAACAGTGCACGTGCTCTGCAAAACCTGAATTAGCTGTTCCTTATCTTTCCGGGGAAAATAAGTTTTGCTCTCAAGAACTGGGATAATATCAAGCAATTTCTTTTCTGGCAGACAATAAAGAATACTGCCTTGAAAATTTCATGAGTTAACTGATTGTTTTCCAGGAGGGTGCGTAGGATAATTGGTCAGGGCAGAATCTAAAGAGACCCAGATTCAGTTCAATATTCGCAATGGTATTTCCTGTTGAGCAGCTACACAGCATGGAACGTGATTCATGGGATCATGGAATCGTGGAATGGTTTGGGGTTGGAAGAGACTTTTAAAATCATCCAGTGCCACCCCCTGCCAAGGGCAGGGACACCTTCCACTGTCCCAGGCTGCTCCAAGCCCTGTCCAACCTGGCCTTGGACACTGCCAGGGATCCAGGGGCAGCCACAGCTTCTCTGGGCACCCTGTGCCAGGGCCTCACCTTCCTCACAGCCAGGAATTCCTTCCCAATATCCCATCCAGCCCTGCCCTCTGGCCATTCCCTGTGTCCTGTCCCTCCAGGCCCTTGTACACAGTCCCTTTCCATCTTTCTTCCAGCCTTCCTTCAGGTACTGGGAAGCCATAATTAGGCCACCCTAAAGCTTCTCTTCTCCAGGCTGAACAATCCCAGTTCTCCCAGTCTTTCCTCACAGGAGAGATGCTCCACCCCTCTGATCAGCTTGGTGGCCTCCAGTTATTTATGGTATCCCCACATACCTTTCAGTGCAAAAGTCCCCCCCTTATTTGACAAATCTGATAAAACCTGATTTTGATTCAAAATATTCTCACATATTCCTATGGCTGAATAGGGGGTAATTTTGATGAAAATAACATTTAAAAATTATTTTTAAAAATAAAATTGTTATGATTTCTTCTTGTCCTGTCCCTCCATGCCTTGTCCCAAGTCCCTCTCCAGCTCTCCTGGAGCCCCTTTAGGCACTGGAAGGGGGTCTGAGCTCTCCCTGGAGCCTTCTCTTTTCCAGGTGAACACCCCCAGCTCTCCCAACCTGTCAATTACTGAGGAATGTTTAAACACAATCCCCTTTCTTCTACAATTGTGAAAATTGGTGCAGCAGAATTGTTTTACCAGAGGAGGAGGAAAAGATGCACTTGGGTGGAACATCAGCTGCAAACCCAGCATCGCTTCACAGCTGCCGAAAATGCTGAGAGTTCAGCAGCAAGGGTGAAAATAAAAATGCTTCATAAGGAAATGGGGTAAATCCTACACATTCAGCTCCTTTCTGGACACAACAGGGAGTAGCTGTGTGTGCAGGGCACCTACAATCACAGAATCACAGAATAGTTTGGGTTGGAAAGGACCTTAAAGCTCATCTAGTTCCAACCCCACGAGCTTTCTTTTAACTGTCCCTGACTTTTATGAGCAGCAGATTTCTTTCCCAAGCTTTTTGAGCAGCTCTACTGTTTTGTTTTGTTTGGGATTTTTTTTTTCCTAATTTATTAAAGGGGTGCACTTCAGGCTTCCAGAAAAGTATCAGTGAAGGAAACCTCCAGAGATTCTTTAGCTTTTCCACCTGCCCCAAGCTCTGCCTGCTCACTCCTGGAAGAGTTTAGGTACAAACCATTCTAATATATATGATTAGCAACCCTCAGCCCAAACACACCCCCCAGGGGCTGGGATTTGAATGAGACTCACAGTCAACAAGTTAATTTGTCAGGAAGCTTAGAAAATACAAGACCATTTTGGACTTGAGGGTCAAATTCCATTCGTTGTACAAACCACCCACCACCACTGGAATGGCTTCATATGTCTGGAAAGGAGATTTGAATTTGGCCATTAGTAAAACAAAATGCCAGGCTGATTGAAGCTGGAGAGGAAGCAAAGAAAATGCAGGGAATGCACTTTACATTTCGGAGAGAAGCTGGCATTTGCAGCACATCATCTCCCTGCCAGCTACAGAACAGCAGTGACTTGGCAGAGGCTCCATGGCCAGATGTCACCCTCATCTGGTTCACTTGGCTCAGGCTGCTCCTTTGAAATGAGCAGCAAAGCAGGGTGAGGATGGCTCTGCCTGGTGCTCCCTGCACAAGGAATAGAAGGAGGAAAAGTTCCCCAGTTCCCCAAACCTGGCACTGCTTTGCACCATTTTGTCAAATTCACAGCCCTCACCAGGCAGAATCTGCGAGGTGGAGGCAGAGTCAGGAACTGAAGGGATTTGTTTGACAGCTGCCTCTCTTTGGGTGATGGATACAGCACAAATCCTCTCCGGGTGCTTTCCCTGCAGCTTCAAACACTTCAGCACTCGGAGCCCTGAGTGCATTTCCCAGGATAAAGCCCTGCACTTGGATTTCTTTGTTTAAAGGCATTGCTGTGTCTCTATCCCACTGCACCTTTTTAACCGGCTGTTTTATTTAAGGAGGGAGATCCTTGAAATGAGATGAACTTTAAGATTCCTTCCAATCCATCCTGTGACTCTCTGATTTCTGCATTTATCTTCATTCTCTTTCTCTGCATTACCCCAACCCAGAGCAAGGAGAAAATCATTGGGATATTCCCCACCTAAAACCTGCCTGATTTCTTGTTAATTGCTATTTAAACTATTAAGGGTAAACTAATGGCCAAATATTTGCAGGGTTTTGACGTGGCAGCAAAGTCCCCAAATGCCTTTAGACCCGGGGAACAAAAGAGAGAAGCACCAACCATCCTGGCTAAACCCCACCCTGCCGTGAGTGACCTTCTCTCAGAAGGAGAATTCCTTTCGCAGCCCAACACCTGATAACACGTGTGTGTTTGTATACACATCAATATGTGTGATGAGAAGGCTGCTCCGTGGCAGAACCTGCCAACAAACCCATTTTTTCGTCGCCATCTGCTCGGAAGAGAGCGAGCACCTGTTAGGAGCAGCTGCCTGAATGCAGAATGTAGGTAAGAGAGAAAAATCAGTTTCGTTTTGGACTTGGCCTGCTGCAGGTAGCACATGGCTCCCACCACCGAGGGTGCCAAGTGGTCCTTTTTAAGTTTGTCCTGATTAAGAGCGTTATGAAACCTCCAAATTGTCCATTTATAGGCTGTTGCAGCAAGCAAGAGAAATGATGGGGCCCCCCAAAAACACCTCCCCACCTCCACTGGGGTCTCTGCCCTGTCCCCTGCCTTTTTCTTTCCTAGAAGCCAACGGAGCATTTGGAGGAGCCGCACGTGGCTCGGTGCCTTTCCTGGCACAGCAGCTGCCCCAGGACGTGTTGCTCCAAGGAATCCCAGTGTTAGCAACACCCCTTGACTCCTTCCTTTGGAGAACAACTGCTTCCCTTCGGCTCCTTCCTTGTGCCCATCTCCGTGGGGGTCCTGGGAGGGATTTTGGAGGCAACAAGGGCGCTTGGTCCAGGAGCTCGCTGTGATCAAGGCACCGGCAGCTGCCAGCCCTGCCAGGCTGTCCTTTCTCCAGGGGAAGCAACGGGGGTGCCACCACCCAGAGAACTTGGAGTGGGCAGGGAAAACACATGAAAGGATTTCCCACCCTCGTCCAAGCGACAGATCCAAGTTCACAAGTCAGCGTGGCCTCTCCCCCCATGCCTGACACCACGGATGGTCTCAAATCTGCTGCCCTTAATCCCCACTTGTGGCATCTGTGCATCCATGGAAGGAATGAGGTCATTCAGTTTGTTCTTTCCCAACCTCCCAAGCATGGATTGTTGCTCATTTCCTTCAGCAAGCGCAGCTTTGTGTCCCACGGCTGAGCCTGTGTGACATGGCCACTCACCCAGTGACAACACCAGCACCTGCCCATCCCTGGGTGTGAAAGGGCTTTTGGTCCTAAAAACCAGCCATCCTACAGGGAATCTTCCTCTTCCCCTTTACCACACAGCCCGACATCTAAGAATCATTTGGGGAGGAACAATCGGACTGTGAGGAGCTCCTGCATCCATTAACAGCAGCAGGAGGTCAGTGGATGGGCTGGCTGCCCTTGCACAGGAAGAATTTGCAGTAGGCACCAATATTTGGGAGCTCTTTCAGGTCCAAGCATCTCCTCATTTTTCTCTTTTCCCTGCTTCCTCATTTTATCCTCCATTCCCTGTCCTCCCAACTGCTTCTGTCCATCTTCTGATCTGCCCTGTGTCACAATCCCCGGGTATGAGGAGGAAAAATATTTTTTATAAATCGTCTGTCCGACCCGTTTGACCCCAGAAATGTGTATTTTCTTAAATGGCAGCACAGAACAGGTGGGACTGTGGCAGCCTGTGAAAATCCAGAGGCTCGTGCACGAGGCACTGCCTTGAGGAACAAGGGGTATTCCCAAAGTGCTCTTGAGGCTCCGAGCTCTGTGATGTGCTTTACAGTTCAGCTGGATCAAATGCTGATCCCCAAACAACCCAACCCTGATTTCTGGGTAGGAAAACAGCAGTTCAGCTGGAAGAAATGCTGATCCAAAAAAAAAAAAAAAAAAGAAAAAGAAAAAAAAAATCCCAACCCTGATTTCCATGTGGGAAAACATCCATCCAGCTTGAGAGCAAGTGCATGAGGCTGAGGGAGAAATCCCATTTCTCCTGCTTGCAAAGGAGTAAATCTGCTCCTGCTGCAGTGAAACCCAGATAAAACCACACAGAACCATCCCCCAAACCCCTTCTCCCTGCAAAGCTGAATTTCCAGCTGCGTGGCCAAGCAGGAATTCTTCCTCCTGATGCAGATTTGTCTCTGAGCACGTCTGTAAGGGTATGGATCCCTGCCTCCTGGGACAGCCTAATGGGCTCTGCATCCACTCTGCTGCATTTCTCTGGGAAGTGCTGGCTCTGCCGTGGGAGGGCTGAATAGGGGCTTGCACTGAGGGATGATTTTTCATCCCGAATTTCAATGTACAAATAGAGATTGGGAGACCCTGGAAATGAGATGATCTTTAAGAACCCTTCCAACCTATCCTATGGCTCTCTGATTTCTGCATTTCTATCATATTACCCCAACCAAGAGCAAGGAGAAAAGCACTGGGGTATGGCCCACCTAAAACCTGGCTGATTAGTAACTGTGGGTTATTATTGCTGAGAGGAACAGCAGCGGAGAAGGCGAGAGCCACAGCTTGGGGAGTCAGTGACACAGGAACATCCAGGGACAGCATGAGCTAATTAATGTCACCCTCTGCCCTCAGAGTATTTCCTTAAGAGCATCTGCTCCCCACCAGGCAAAGGGCAGCAATGCAGGAACCCAGAGAGAGGGCACCTTGGGGTGTCCCAGCTCCTTTCATCCCGTTTGGCGGTGAGGAATCTCCTCCTGGTTCATACCCTGTGATTCCCTGATGGATTTGGGGCCGTCAGAGGAAGGCATGGATATTGAACAGCCCAGTGCTGACTTGGTATGCAGAAGAGAAGGGGAAGAAGCTGGAGTTGAGCTCAGTTATGGATCATGAGAGCAGCAACCAGAGGTGTCCATGCCCAGGAGGGAGGGGATCGCACCAGGAAAGCTTCCTGGGAGGAGAAACATGGGATAAATCCATCCTTGAGAGCAGCCCAGGCACCATTGAAGCTCCACTACAAAGCAACCCCCCTTGGGGCACTCCAAAATATTAAAATATTAGAAATCTCCGCATTTTTACCACCAGCACATGCTCAGATGAAGAACCTCAAGCTGGGAAGAGCTCAGTCTTAGAAACAATCTGGTGAAAAACCCGAACTCTGCTGCCTTTTCAAAAAAAAATCCAGCAACTGAAAGGGAAAAAAAAGGAGGGGGAAGAAAAAAAAAAAAAGGGAAAAGGCTTGTTCATGCTGTTACAGTTTAGGAACTGCTGGCATCCCTGTCTCTGAGAGGAAGGGATGGGGAGCTGACTGTTCAGCAGCTGAGAACGTGTGTTCTGGAAGCAGCTCCCAGAGCAGATGGTGCAATGATTACTGCCAGTAAATGTTAGAGCCCTCTTTTCCTTTCTTTTTTTTTTTTTTTTTAAATTTTTTTTCCCCTTTTTATTTTTTTTTTAAACTCGAATTCTGAACAACAGGGGAAAAATAATTACAAAGACTACATGAAAGCAGCTTGATTTCCTTTCTTTCCCCCCCCCTCTCTGAGCGTGCCTTGCTCCTTCTCTAACACCTGATGCTGCAGAAGGGGATGTTCCCTGGGATTGCTGGGATTGCTGGAATCCACCAGCACCAAGCACTTTGTTCTGGGGACTTTGTTGTGCTCCGAGCTGTGCTCCCTGGGAAACGAGGAGCTGCAGGATCGTGTGCTGGGTATGGGATGCTGAAAACAGGGAAAAGGAGAAGGGCTGCAGCTGTGTGTAATGGAAAGTGTCCCTGCCCATGGCAGGGGTTGAAACTGGTGATCCTCGAGGTCCCTTCCAACCCAAACCATGCTGGGATGTGATGATTCCGTGATTGAAATAGTCGCCCTGCTGGCTTGGGGTGTGACAAATTGTCCTTGGACCGAGAAATGGGAATTATTTTTCCCTTTCATCCCCAGAGTCTGACTGTCCTGGCCCCATCTTCCCCTCCAATATCTGAGTAGCCCTAAAACATTTCTCCCCCATTCCCTCTCTCATTTCCCTCTCTCTGTCCCAACATTCTCTTTTGTTCCCCCTTAAAATTCAAATTTTTTTTTCATTTTTTGCCTTCTAGCAGGGCAGCTTGTCCCTCATCACTTTAAAATCACTTTAAACCTCCGGGGAAACGGGGCTCCCAAATTTTTAAAGAGCAAACATCAGCCAGGATGGGAAGGAGCATTCCTCTCTTCTTGGAAAACACACCATGGTGCTGGGGCGGGCACAGCCAGAGCAGCACAACACATCCCCTGCAGCATCTCTTGAGGGCTTCTGCTTTTAAATGCTGTGACATCTCTCCCAAATGTGTCTCGTTTTTTCACTTTTTGAGTTTTTTTAATGTCTGTAAATTAAGAAAAGCCAGGGAAATTTCCACAGGGAAAACAAAAAAAAAAAAAAAAAAAACAAAACCAGGATATGCGCAAAAAACGCCTCCTTCCTGAAATTCAGATCCCTGCTCTGCAGCAGGGAGGTACCAAAGCTCCTCGTAGACAGGCTGGGAGAAATATTTTAGTACTGAAAACAACATGTTGTTCTCCAGCTTCCTCCTCCCAACAATTTTGGCTGGAACTTTAAAAATATCAGTCTGAAGAGGCAAAAAACTGGCACGGAAAATGTCACCCCCCCCAAATTAATGTTTGCTGAAGTATCAATCAACTGAGGGAAAAGACTTCTGAGAGGAACTGTCAGACATCCCTAAAATGGGGAGCATCCAGCTCCACTGGCAAGACCGAGGTGCCAGAATTCCTCACTGTGATTCCAGGTCAAAGCAAATTAAATTTTCAATTAGAAGACTGAGATTTCTTTGTGACCATGTAGGAAAGGGAATGGTCAACGCCTACTAAATTATCAAATTCTTCTTGTTATTAGCCACAAAATTCTTCTTTGAAGGTCAGGCATGGCTTTTCAAGGTGAAGCCTAACAGTAGTCAAAGAACAAGATTTTTAATTTCAGTTATAATAATTTTGAGGCTTTGTTGGGATGTTTTCAATTACAATCACAGCTCTCATCCTTTGACAGCTTCCAGGGAAGAAAAGAGGGGAGTAAATGAAATGTTGCATCTCCATTCAAAGCCTGCAGCACTCACCAAACAATTCTGAAATGAAGGGTGCCAGGAAAGTCAGCAGCGGGCCATCCCTGAATACTCCTCTCCTTGAGATGCAGCACTTGTATCAAGGACACAAACCATCAATAATGACAGCAGCAGTGTTTGTTCTGCAATTTCTGGGCATTCAGAGCCCGCTCCTCAAATCCTTGCTTAAATTGTGGCAGCACAAATGGAGTTGGACAGAGCCCGGTCCTCGAGTCCTACACCATTTCCTGGGTTCAAAGGCTGAGCGTTTTAGCTGTGTAATAATGGGTGGTATTACCAGGCATTGTGATGAAAAGAAATCTTCCTTGAAATGAAAATACCCTCTTTCCACGGAGCATGAACCCGCCTTTCTCTTCCTTCTGTGCTGGATCAGTGGGATTTGCAGGAAAACTCTTGTGGCACTTGTGGGATAGCACATTGTGTTGAGCTATCAGGGAACAGGTCAGGCTTGGGGGGTGTTTTCTTTTAATTTGTTTTTCCAGCTAACTGAGGACACCAGATTTAAGATTGGCAGTGCACACACACAGATGCTGTGGGAATACTTTAAAGGCATATCTGACACACCTGAACACTTCTTGGCTGGTTGATAAATACAAAATCAATAGCAGTGAGGAAATGTGTGAGGGATTGGATTTAATTTGAATATTTTTTGTTGTCCTCTCCAGGTTGGATGGGGCTTTGAGTAACCTGGTCTACTGGAGCCATGGGAGGGGTTGGAACTGGATGGTCTTTGGGCCCCTTCCAACCCAAACCATTCTGTGATTGTGTTTCAAAGTAGATTTGCTGAAACCCCACTTTTCCTGCCCATTAAAAGCATTTGCAGGGTTTGATTCTCCTCCCTGAGCCTGGCTTGGTGAAAGGCAAACCCCCCCCAGCTCTTTCTTTAGAGGGTTCATAAAGTGATCTTGTGGTCATCAAGGCCAAACTGCACTCCAAGACCCCTTTACAACCCCAGATGTGTGATGTTGTTTTCATGATTTTCCTGTTCCCCTATCCACACCCTGCCTGATGTTGATTCCACGGGATTACAGGCTGAGGTTTAGAAATCTCATTGAAAATATCACAAAAAAAAAAAAAAAAGGTCTTTGGGGAAAAATTGATTTGCGATCCTACAAAGTCAACTCAAGATTTATGAGGCCAAAGAGTGAGAGGCTGGGGCAGGCCCCTTCCCTGCCTGTCCCTCTATTTGCCTGCTTGGAAAGCAGATGTTGCAACATCTGTACTTGCAGCAGAGCTGATTTTTGTGATATGAGGGCACTTCTTGACCATGCCAGAGCCTCGGCATTGGCTGACCTGGTGAGGAGTCCCAGGACATGCAGCCATGAAGACCATGCACCTTTTTGCTGGGAAAAGGGATAAGGAACTGGCCCAGGTTGCCCAGAGAAGCTGTGACTGCCCCATCCCTGGAAGGGTCCAAGGCCAGGTCAGAGCCACCAGGGATAGTGGAAGGTGTCCCCACCCATGGTGGGAGGGTGGGAGCAAGATGGTCTTTCAGGTCCTTTCCAACCCAAACCACTCCAAGATTCTCATTCCAGCCTCCCACTTCCCTTCCCTCTGCTTTTTAAATGTCCAGCAAACCTTTGCTCCTCACCTTCACCCAGCCAGTGCCCCTGAAGTGCTTTGGGAACCTGAGGCAAAAAGTGCAACGCAAAACTTTGATGAATCCCACCCTGGCTTGTTGTTACCAGGCCCCTTAATGAGGGTAATTTATAGAATTCCACTAACACAAATGCATTCCAACCATCCCTGCCCCTCCCCAAACAAGGAATCAATTGAGGGAAAATGGTCCATGACAGGAAAGAAGGAGAGGTGGATTAAATATTTAAAGCATTACTGTAAATGAAGACGCCGAGGCCAGGTCAGTAATGAGCTTCCCCCAAAGCCACTGGGAGCTCACATTAATGCTGTACTTGACTCCTGCAGGTCTCTCCCACACGCCAGCAAAACTCTCCCAAGTTGCCAAGCAGACACATGGAACAAAGTGGTGTGTTGGGCTCTGTGTGTGTGCACAGGATGGGAAGGGAGATTTAACCCACTCTGCACATCCAGAGCTGTAAAACAGGACAAGAATCAGAAATTGGTCTCCTTTGGATCTGGGGTTGACTTCTAGCAGTGAGAGAACTGAGTTCCCATGGAAAACTGTGATTGTCCTGAAGAAGCTGAACCAAAGACTGTGATTCTCCTGAAGAAGTTGAACCAAACACAGAATAAATGAATCCTGTAGGTTTGGACTCTGAAGCGTTCGCAGAGGAGAACATAAACAGAAATAGAATCGTGGAGTGGTTATGGTGGGAAGGGACTTAAGGATCATTTCGTTCCAACTCCTCCACCATGGTGATTAACACTCATTTCACCAGACTCTTCCAAAGGAATTCATTCTATTACATGTGTAGACTGTGTCCTGTGCTTAGCACAGTCCAATCACTTTCTTGGAGCCCCTTTAGGCACTGGAAGGGGCTCTAAGGTCTCCCTAAAGTTTTTCTTTTCCAGGCTGGACACCCCCAGCTCTCTCAGTCATCCAACTGTCCCACAGAAGAAGCAGCTCCATTTCCAGCTTTCCCAATGGATATTTTCCCAGTCTTTTCCCATGTCTCCCAGCCTTGCTGGTTTCCGCTCCAAACACAAGAATTACGTTCTCTTGCCTAAACCAGAGCCCCAAGAGCTCCATTCAACGCAACAAATATCAAAACTTTTGTTAAATTCTCTGACTTCAGACTTCCAGAAGATTCCCTACAGTTTCCAGCAGTTCCATGTAGACCTGGTTGCTTTTTCTTGCTTACAAAGACCTTCTGGGTGCTTGTGAAGTCTTTGATTATCTGTGCCAGCTGATTTCTAGGAGTTAGGGTGGTTCATGTCTATCTACATTGTCAGATTCTCCTTTCCCATTAAGACAGGCACCAAATAGCCCTTATTCCAGCCCCCCACTACCTCACCCATCTCCTGCAAGTTTCAGCCTCTTGGAAGTGCCAACAGCTTCCAAGAAGAGGATTGGAAAATCATGGAAAAACAACCAACTGATTTTCAAGAGTTGAGCACTCAGAAATTGATGAAAAAGGAAGATTTAAATCCAGGCATGAGAAGCAAAATCTTCACCTACTAAAAAAGGCTAAAAAGGGCCCTGAAAGGCTTGTGCTGCCCAGGGCAGTGGTGGAGTCCCCATCCCTGGAGGGTTTTAAAAGCCATGTGGATGTGGCATTTGGGGACCTGGGTCAATGGTGGCCTTGGACATGCTCGGATGGTTGGACTCAAGGATCTTGGAGGGCTTTTCCAACCTCAGTGATGGGCAAAGGCAGAGAAACATCATCAGAACTGAAAGGGTTTAGAGCAGTCCACGGCGTGGTTTTATCCCACTAACTCCCTTTCCCATCCTTTTCCAGCACAGTTTTAAAGATGGGGGGCCAGGGATCATTCCCAAGGGCAGTTTGCACATGGTCAACCTGTTTCCAAAAGTAAATTAAGAGTATGGGTAGTAATTAACAGCAGGGATGAAACCAGGCTCTGCCCTTTAAGTTCCACCCACGATGCACCTCTTAATAAGACAAGTGGAATCCAGGGACAGAATCATCCAAGAAATCTCTTGGACAGAGACATGGACATCAACAATTTCCTCCCATGACCACAGCAGGCTGCTGGTGGGACTGTCCAGAGCATTTCCTGCACAGTTTATTTACATTACAGCACTTTTACACTGCACTATTTCCGAGGCTGTTTGGGGCATCTCTTAATCTGTTCCATATTAATTAGCACTGGGGTTTTTTTCTTCCACCTGTACATTATCAAGCAGCTGAAAACATTATTCCACTAATTTATCCGCTGATGGCACAAGCTGGGGTGAGCAGTCTTCAGTCATTTGTCATTTGGATGGCACTTTGGTTCTGGCATTTCCATCCATCTTCTCCCACTGGATGATATTTGCAGATAAATCTTTCAGAATTAGGTGATTCTGCCTCTGTGATATCTCTAAGCCTTAGGAGCTGATCTCCACTGTGCTGCTGAACCAGAAACTGCATCTGCCGACCTCAGAGTGGCAGGATGCTGCTTTCCCAAGATTTGGGATCAAACTGGCTGTGAAAATAAGCTTTTTTTGGAAAGCCAGCAGGATCTATCCCAGGATCTCACAGGATTCTGCCACTGATCCTCTCCCCCTGCTCTTTGGCAGCAGTGCATTATGACTGGATGATCTTAGAGGTCTTTTCCAATGATTCCATGATTAAACTTCAGGACAATTCACCCCATTCTGGTGCCTGTTCATTGCTCCATCCCCATATTTGTGCTGTGTAGGGAATCTGCAACCTCGGCTCCTGCACTGATGAAAAGCTCACTGGAGCTCCAGTGCAAGAAAATCCCTAAATCCTCCATGGTTTCAACCTCCCAAATTGTCCATTATCAGCTTTGTTGTAGTGGTTGGCACAAGGAATTAGTCCAACAGGCAGTGACTGACACTTTTCTCCTAAAAAATGGCACCATCTGGCAAAGCAGAATTGCCTTTCCACGTTATCCTGGTCCTCCAAAGCATTTCTGTCCCCTGTCCAAGGCCCATGAGCAACCAGCAGATGTGGACAAGGTTTGGGGGAGAATCTGAACCACAGCTGTGGCTCAATTGGCCATGAAGAAATGTGGAAATTAAATAAAAAAATATTACAACCAAAATTGTTTACCTTTGGGTAAATGAGGTTATTCCCCTCACAATGGGAAAAACTGGGAGAGAAACCTCTTCAGGTGTTAAATGGCACTTGATCCATTTTCATGGGAAGGAGTCCATGAGATTGTTGCCCAGAATAACAAGGACCCACATTTGCTGACCCAGGGGATCCCCTCCAGACCCAAGTTTCTGTTCCCTTTAAACTAAACGAAAGGAAAATGCAATTCTCATCTCTGAGAGGAAAATCAGTTTTCCTGGAGCCCTGACATGCAAACAGGACTTTTTTTTTTTCCCATCTGCAGCAGTTCAGACAGATTTAATGTGATTAATGCTGCTAAACTATGTCACCTATGGCATTTTCCTGCTTTCCAGTAGATGAAAAGGCTTCTGTTCAAAAAGAAAACTGCAATATGTGCTGCATGAAATGCCAGCTGGGAGTGGAGGAAGAGAGTGTGGTGATGGCAGCTACTTGATTTAGCTCTGCATCAATAAAACATCCACATTTGTAAGAATGTGATGGAAAATGTTCTTAATTGAACGACATTTGTACCAGGGCACTGGGCCACTCACCTGGAATTGCTTCCAGGACGCCCTGCTCTGTTCCTTGAATTCAGACTTAGATCTCCCCCATGCAAAGCTGTCACTGAAATCAATGTCACAAAGAATGAACTTAATGGGTTCGAGGCAAATTTCTATGTGATTCAGTTGGGAAGTAAGACCCATGAGGGTTGGCCCAGCAACCAAGTTCAACACCTGGAGGAAAAAAGGATCCAGGGAGAACTTAGGGCCCCTTCCAGGGCCTAAAGGGGCTCCAGGAGAGCTGGAGAGGGACTTGGGACAAGGGATGGAGGGACAGGACACAGGGAATGGCTTCCCACTGCCAGAGGGCAGGGATGGATGGGATATTGGGAAGGAATTCCTGGCTGTGAGGGTGGGGAGGTCCTGGCCCAGGGGGCCCAGAGAAGCTGTGGCTGCCCCCGGATCCCTGGAAGTGTCCAAGGCCAGGGTGGACAGGGTTTGGAGCAACCTGGGAGAGTGGAAGGTGTCCCTGCCCATGGCAGGGGCTGGGATGAGATGAGCTCTGAGGTCCCTTCCCACCCAAAACTTTCCATGACTTTGTGACCTCAAAGGTTGCTGAGTCCATCAATTCACTGAGTTATTTAAAAAGCTCAATAAACTTGCTCAACAAGCTGAGGTGCTGATGCCCCCTGGCCAAAGGCACAAGTGCTACTGCAAGGGACCTGCTCAGAGCTCTCCCAAGCTTCTCAGGTGAGAGCTGGAGCTCTTGTTGCCTTCTGGACAACTCGTCCAGGGAATTAGATCAGTGCAAAACCAACCCAATTGGCAACATTTTGTGCCAATTTACATCTTCTGAAGCAGCTCAGCACACGAATCCACGTGGAAAGGAATTGTGGAAGGGGGCAGCAGGAGAGAGGAGAAGCCAGGATCTCCTCTTTTCCCAGCCATGTGACTGCACCTGGAGCATCTGCTCCTCCTCCTCCTCTTCTTCCTCCTCCTCCTCCCCCTCCTCCTCCTCCTCCTCCTCCTGCAGCTCAGAGTTTGATGCCAGAGGAGCTATTTTGGTGCAAACTGGATGTGAAGGGAACACAAGCTGTGGTGTCCTACATAGCAGCCTGCTGGCAGTGATGGCACAGAGCATCCTGAGTCACCTCCCCTCCACGGAAATTCCTTCTCCAAAGTTTACATCACCTGGCAGCTCTTGGTTATTTTTATTATTTCGATACATGGCAATCAGTGTTTGCAGCTCCTCTCTCTGTCAGGAGTCCAAACACAGCAGAAGACAACATCCAGGGTGCTACCAGTGATCAGGAATTAATTATGGTTTTATAAAAGGAAGGATTGCTTTGTTCCTATTGTGTCCCAGTGAAAGGATGCTGCTGACAGGGGGTGTTTTACCTTGTTCCCACTGTTGGGGTTTTTTCACATTATCAGAGTTTAGCCTCTCAACCAATTTTTAAAGGTTTGTAGCAGAAAAATAAACCTAAAACTTTCCTTTTTCCACAACCACATCCAAGCAAGGTTCAGGACATTCGTCCCCTAGTCTGGCCAAGCTTCCTAGGGCATCCAAATCTCTCCTTGTTCTGGGTCAAGGTCTTGCAAATCCTGCTGAGGAGTGGCTCCAGATGCTCAGATTATGGAAGTTTCTGCTCTTTAGCACAAGCTCTGAGCTATGCATGTCCCAAAACCTACAATAAGTTCCCCAAAGGCTGGTATTTGCTGGTGGGCACTGGAGCAGATGGCTTTGGGAATCTGGCCAGAGCAAGAGGTCTCCATCCCAGCCTGGTCAGCCAGGTGGGTCATCAAATCTGTTCCACTCTCTGAAAAGTGCTGGAGCAATGGGATCCACAAAGAAGGATCTCAAATTCCTTCCCAAGTCTGTTCTGAATCTCCAAGACAACAACTCCTCTCTGCCTCTTCATTATTTGAAGATAATAAGGAATGACATCACAACCTTCCAGTACCCAGAGTTTGTCCTTTTCCTCCTAATACCTTTGGAAAAGGAACTGTTATAACCTCACCTCCTTCTCCTCCAGTCACCTTATCTCCAAACCTGCCTGGTTTTGTCTGAAAAAGGAAGGATTGAGCTATGCTCTTCCCACACCTCATCATGTTTAGGCTGAGATTAAAGCCCAGCCCAGGCAGCTGCCATGGGAGCAAGGGGTTGGGTGGACCTTTGGTCAGCCCCAGCACACCTGGCCCTGTGTTTCCATGCATTTGGCACAATTTTCAGCCTTCCAGAACAACAGAATGGGTGAAGGGAAATTTGCCTGGTGATGGCAGAAAGCTGCTTGCAATTCCCTGCCCACAGAACAGGCCTGAGTCTAATCTGATTCCTGCTCGGTTTGGGTCCACATCCATAGGCAAAATTATTCCAGGTTTGCCATCAGTAGTGCCAGGGAAATGTGAAAATGCCTGAAATGTCCATTAAAACCCGTTTGTGCACATTCCAGTCTCCACTCCACACCTATGCAGACACATTATTGATCTGATAAGAAAATTTATTGTGGGGAGTGCCCTTGGGAGACAGATTTGAATGTGTTTTACAAGGGTTTGTCCAAATTTCAAAACAATAAATGCAGTAGCCTTATAACTCCAGAGGTTCCCAAAAAATGATCTCATTTACATTTTGTCTAGGCCAAGGCACTTCTGCCTCCAGGTCAGTCCTGCTGGGTAACAAAGGGCTGGTACTTGGATAGACCCTTCCTGGGTATTTGGAACACAGAGAAGTCCTGGATGTAAAGAAGAAGCCCCGGTGCCCTGAGGGCAGGAGGATGAGAGCAGGACTTCATGGAATCACAGAATGTCCTGAGTTGGAAGGGACCCACAAGGACTATTCAGTCCAACTCCTTGCCCTCCACAGACACCCCAACAATCCCACCCTGTGCATCCCTGAGAGCGTTGTCCAAACACTCCCGGAGCTCTGGCAGCTTAGGGGCTGTGCCCATTCCCTGGGGAGCTGCTCCAGTGCCCAACCACCCCTGGGGGAAGAACCTTTCCCTGATACCCAACCCAAAGCTCCCCTGACACAGCTCCAGCTGTCCAAATCTGACGGCAAGCCCAGGCATGGACACCAAGAGCTGCCATTCCCCCAGCTTCACCTCAATACTCCACCTCCACTCCACATCCAAGGGCTGTGCATTAATTTGGTGTTTTATTATTTAATGTGGATCTCCCACCTGCAGGGCTGAGCAGACCTGTGACTTTGACACCAGAGCTGGGAGGTGGCAGCACAGCCAGCCAGGCACATTAAAGAGCAGAGCAGCGACACTGCCTGCTGGGAATTCAGGTTTTTTCTCCTAACAAGTTACAAGAGGAAACATTTGTAGTGTGTCTCGGTGACATCTCTGGGAATAATCCCCACTGAGCCCCTTCCCCTGTGCTTCTTAAGAAGTCTCTACCTACCCTTATGTTTAGAAATCTGTTTCTTAAGCAGCTTTACCTCATTTCAGCTCAGTCTTACAATAAGGCAGCTTCCACCATCCCCTGCAGCAAAGCTGTGAATACATTCTAGGTCACTTCCCCTGGTCAGGTTTTCCTCCTCCCAGTTCAAACCAGTTGCTCTATGGAACAGCACGTGCAGAGAAGAGAAACAGCCCTGGCCTCTTTTTGTTTCCATCAGGGCAAAATTCTTACAGGAATTTCAGCTCCAACCCACCAGCTCGCATGGAATTGCCTCTGTCTAAAGGTTGCCTGGAGAAGCTGTGGCTGCCCAGTCCCTGGAAGTGTCCAAGGCCAGGCTGGAACCACCTGGGATGGTGGAAGGTGTCCCTGCCCATGGAATGAGAGGATCTTTAAGGTCCCTTCCCACCCAAACCTTTCTGGGATTTGGAGATTTCACATTCAGCCGATGTCTGTCAGAAAGCAGCACGTCCTCTGATACTGGAGAGAATCATGCGCAGCCCAATTTACGAATATATTATAAATTAGAATTATAAATGTGGCTCGCAGCTGATGTCACTTCATCTCACATCATGCAGATCCCATCAAAACAATGCATCTTCCGTGAAATAATTCGGCATCCTCAAGTAGCAGGAGAGGGGCTCTTTGCCTATAACGTGCGCCTCTCCTTTATTTTAATATAACATTAAATATGCACAGTTAAGCACTCAAAAGTCAGGAAATGAGAAATGCAAGGCTCATAGAGCTTTAACTCTGCCTCCTTGAGGATATTAATTATGTTGTCATCTTTTATCAGATCATTGCATACTGTTTCTTAAATAATCTTTTTTTCCGCAACCTTTCCCACATCCGTACATTCCAGAGCAGCCCTGGATGGCTCTGCTGGAAACCACAGGGATTCATAATGAGGAGAGGACACACTGAAGGATTCACGTTTCCATTCTGCCCTGGACTTCCTCAGCTTGCCAGAGTCCAAATGTGCAATTTAAAACGCTAAAATCCCGCTTGGTTTTCACTGTTGTTCATCCCAAGGCTGCAAAGTGTTACCAGGGAATCAGAATCCTGGGATGTCCTGAGTAGGAAGGGACCCACCAGGATCATGAATTCCAACCCCTGGCCCTGCACAGACACCCCAACAATCCCACCCTGTGCATCCCTGAGAGCATTGTCCAAACACTCCCGGAGCTCTGGCAGCTTTGGGAATGTCACCATTCCCTGGGGAGCTGCTCCAGTGCCCCAAACCCCTCTGGGGGAAGAACCTTTCCCTGATATCTAGCCCAAAGCTCCCCTGACACAGCTCCAGCCATTCCCTGGGTCCTGTTCCTGGTCACAGTAGAGATCCCCCTGACTTCATCCATTGCTCCCCCTACACACTAAAAATGCACAAGCTCTGTACTCAACAATAACGTCTTGAAACTGGTTCTTCCCAGTGCTGAAACACGTTTTAGGGTGAAGTATTAATTTCATTTTATATAGTAAAATGTCCTTTGTACTTGCAGTATTATATATAATGTATAGATACATAATACAGAGATCTATACTACAGAGATATATATCTTACAAATAAGAGCATCTTGTCTTTATCTGCAGACTAAGTTTCCATAAAGAAGGGGAAAGAACTGCAAATTTTGCACTTAATGGTGGAATCAGAGCACCCTGAGTTGGAAGGGACACACAAAATAGTGACAGGTACAGAGAAGTCTCTCCTCAGGAAAGGCCCAAAACTTCCAGTCCTTGAAAATTTAATATTAATATTCCACCTCCTTTTTGTTTCACAGTGTCTTCCTAAGACCTGATCCCATCCCAGTGACTTCCACTGGAGCTGAACTGCTCCCTGCAGAGCAGCTCTACAGAGCTGGCAAGATTAATCCCTCTTTTCTTTTTTCCCCTTCTCCTCTGGTTGACTCCTCAGTGAATATTTAAGGAATAGAGCACACCAGCAGGGAAAACCAGCAGCTTCCCACCTCCATGCTGGACTTTTTAGGTGTCACTGAGAATTACAGACAGGATCTTCCTCCAGGAGAGCCCCAAACCCCAACAAAAAGCCTGGATTTGCATTGGGTAAATGATAAATGAGCAGGAATGTTCTCAGGGCTGCTGGAAGAGGCTCTGGCAGCCAGGTGAGGCCCAAAGCTGGGGGATGCTCCCACTCCTCCCAAAAAAGCAGCTGCACAACCTTAAGGAGCTTTTTTGCTCCCCCAGGGGCGGGTTGGATGCTGTTACAGATAAGGCGAGTTGTCACATGGCTGGTTTGAAATAAATGTGGGTCTGTGCTTAAGATTAACTGCATTACAGCAGCTTTCAAATCACCATGACAACCCTGGGTTTATAGGCAAGATGATTTTATAGATAAATTTATTTTTACACACACACACATATATATCTCTCAATATATGTATCAGCAAGATGTGTATGGCCCTTGTTGGGATAATGAGGAATGAGGGGTCTCTGTCCCAAGGAACTTCCAAACTGAATTTGGCATCCCAGGGTAAGGAGCACGTCCACTCTGGGCAGCTGAGAGGGTGGAAAACAGACCACAGGCATTTTTTGCAACGATTTCAAAACTCCACCAGATGAATCCACAGCATACACACGCGATTTCTTATCTTTTACCAGGAAAAAGAGTGGGGAGAAAAAAAAACCCCGTGTTTTCCTCTAAATAACTCTTCTCCATGGCATTTTTCTCCCACATAAGCAGCTGGGTTGCAGGATTGCTTATTCCCCCTGAGAGCAAGGTTTGGTTGGAGATCCCAAAAGCGCTGGGGGTGCGTCGCATCCCTGCCCCGTGCTCCAGGCGAGTGGCCCAGAGAACCAGGTTATCTCACAGGCAGGGAAATCCCAGGCCATTCCCATCATTTATAGATGAGCTCAGCTGAACGAACCCGACACGAAATTGTCACCGTCTGTTGAACAAACTGGGTGGAGCTGTCGAACAAAGGGACATTTTCGCATCTGGCATGGCACGGCGGAGGCTCCACGCGAGCAGCTGGGCAAAGCTGGGGCTGCTAATTGTGTTTCAGCACAAGAATTTCTGCTCAAAGATGTCTATTCCCAGCCTAACTCCAACCAAACTCTGTTCCTGCTAATATGTGTGTGAAGGGAATCTAAGAATATCTTTTCTTGCAGAGGATGTTTACAAGAAGCCCTCTTTTTGTCAGGGAAACCATTCACTGATTCCTGTCCGTGATAAAATGCACCTGAGACTTCACCAGGGCCCAGAGCTCAGCTCGCAGCCACCCATTAACCTCTCTCAGGCTCTCAAATGGGGTTTCCACTTGCAGATTCCACACTGGGAATGCTCCCTGGCCTGTGTTGGCTTGTGCAGCATGGCCAGGAATTGCCAGGGATGGTGCCAGAGCCATCCCCACCCTGCCAAGGATGTGCCCAAAACACCCTGGGCCAAGGGGCATCTCCACGGCACAATTTAATGCACAAGGACAAGTCAGGCTGTGCTTTATGCACTGATTTGCACTGCCAGAGGGCAGGGTTAGGTGGGATGTTGGGAAGGAATCCTTTGCTGTGAGGGTGGGGAGGCCCTGGCACAGGGTGCCCAGAGAAGCTGTGGCTGCCCCTGGATCCCTGGAAGTGTCCAAGGCCAGGTTGGAGTAACCTGGGATAGTGGGAGTTTTTCCTGTCCATAGCAGGGGGTTGGAACTGGATGAGCTTTAAAGTCCCTTCCAGCCCAAATCATCCTGTCATTCCATGATTTCCACTGGGCTTATTTCCCACTCCTGATGCACAGAGCATTTCTAGATAAGTGATGGTATCTCAGTTCCTCCGGATGATGCCTTTCCTGGGTGCTATTTTTTCCACTAATGTGTTAAACTATTGAAGCATTGCTACGCTGGGGGAGAGGGGGAACAGGGAGTAGAACTATTTTAAAACTCAGCTCTTCCTTCTCTCTGTAATCATGGATCTCTTCTGCTTTTCACTGCTATGTACAGCTCAGTATCCAGGCAGTTTCCCTCCCCATCTGCCATGAGGAGCTGCAACTCAGGCAATTATTTCACTTTAAGATGGCTGTTCTCAGAGAAAAGAAACACATCCCATGTCCTGCCCTTGGATTTGGACTTCCTACATCCTTTTCCTTTCCTCTGAAAGCAAAGTCCTTCCCTCTCCGAGGATGCTGTTGCTCTTTATTTGTGGGCAGATGCAGCATCTATGAAAGGAGGATGCTCCTGCTCTGCCAGAACTCACTTTTTGGCTGAAGGGCCACAAAAGAAAACACTAAAATTTCTGTTATTCACAGACTAACTGGTCTGAATGTCCTGTGAGCGCTTGTGCCACCGAGCTGCTTTAGGAGAAAAGGAAAAAGCTTTCCCCCCTCAAATATCCCTGGCGATAAACACAAGGCGATAAACCATCAGGCTTTGCCTCGACTTCCTGCTGTAAAACCCTCTCAAGACCCTTTGCAGAGGGCTCCAGAAGGTCCTCAGCCAGCTCCACCCAACCCTCGGAGCTGCTAAGCTGCCCTGTACAAAGCTAAATGCATTTTACTGCACTGCAGGCGCGGCTCGGGAAGGCAGAGCCGCTCAAAACACACGAAAAATTCCACGTTGCAAACATGGAAACGGCTCCTGAGAGACAGAGAAACTCTTCAAAATAGCTCCTTGATTCATTAGGAGCAACAGCAAGGTTGACACATCCCCCACGTTTCATCCCACCCGTGGGTTCATTACAGGCACCAGAGAGATGCGGGCGCTGAGGAACCGAATTCCTTCCCCCACCTTTCTTCCCCACAAAGCCTCTCGCTGGGTTTTATCTGTAACTTCAGCAACAGCTTGAATTGCTGGGGAACTTGACAGGGTGATTTATCATAGCTTGTTGCATTTTTCTCCAAACATCCCAAGCAGATGATATTATGATCTAAAGGAGGGGGGGTGTGGTGAAAATAAGATGTAGTCCTTGTACATGACAAAAGCTCATTATTAGGGCATCACAAAACAAAACAGGAGAAGATTAGGGGCAGATAATGACAACCAGTGCTGGAGACAGACTAAAAAAAAAAAAAAA
>VXAC01001093.1:169487-254108 GCA_013399225.1 Rhipidura dahli | reverse complement strand
AAACCAGGGAGGGAGAAAAACAAAAAAAAAAAAAAAAAAAAAAAAAAAGGAAAAACAGGCAACCGAATGAACAAAAAAGTGTAAAAATAGGATGGGAAGGACCTCTGACCCAGCCTTCCCTGGGCTCTACCTGTGTCAGTCCCAACAGATGTTTGTGAGAGCCCACAGCAACACCAAAGCCCTGTGCTAAGTAATCACCTGCAGAAACATCAGTGGAATTCTGAGAAGCCCCACGCTGAGCCACAACTGCTGATGAAGCTGAATTTAGGAGGGAAGAAATAGCTTGCCATATTGCAAAGGAACAGGAACCCCCTGGTGATACAGAATGAGCTGACTCCACGAATTCCAGGGGCTTGGGGAGGGGGCCTGGGAAAGGAGATGTTTCCTTTCTCTCCAGAAGTGTCTCTGCTTTGGAATATTGTTCTCCTCTGAGCTTGCTTCGGGATGGCACGTGCTCATGACATCATTTTGCAGCAATATTAGAGACACCACCGCCGAATAAATAGATCTGAAATGTAAAATTTAAATGCTTGCTTTCTTTTTTTTTTTTTTACACATCCATCTGGGAAGGGCTTCAAATCATCTGTGAGAAACACAAGGATTCTGGTAATGCACTTTGAATCCCAGCAGTCTGGAGGGCAGGGTGGGTTTGAGCTCACAACTCTGCGGGTTGGTTTATTTATCTGGGGTGCAAAAGCCACTTCCAGCTCCAGCTGCTTGATCAGACCAGCTCACAGAGCTCATTTCTGCTGACCCTCACAGAGACCTGGAGCCCATCTTTTTATGAAAGGCTGGAAAATCACAGAGCTCCGAGTGAAGGAGCACTTTAAAAGCTGTAAGGCAGAAGAGCGAGAGGGCGACCGACAAAAGCAGAACCTTCCTTTGGTGCTCGTTGCACTAAACATCAGGCAGAGAAAAAGAAACCTTTTCCTGAGCCAGTGGTGAGTCAGAATGAGACAAAACTCTCATCATCCACCTGAAAGATGCCTCACCATCCACCTGAAAGCCACGATGCTTGAAGGTGAAGTTACCCCTGTGGCAGGGCCAAGGTGACACCTGAATCCAGCTGCAGCCCTTGCTGGGGTTACACAAAGCTATGAGCCACCTCTGTCATCCACTTGTGAGTTCTTCATCCTTCACTTGATAATGGCAATTTCACACCAGCACTGGAGTCAGTGCAGCTCCTCAAAAAGGAGAAATAGGCCCAGAAATGTCTAATCCGTGACCAGCAGCATCTCCTGCAGGTGTAGGAGTGCCCTGATTTGCCACAGTGCAGGTGACAAATGGTAGGGAGGACAAACTTAACAGCTCTTCCTTAAAGTGGGAGGAGTAAATTCTTCTGAATTCGACATCATCAGATGTCAATTAAAGCAGAAACAGAACAGAATCACAGAATCACAGAATGGTTTGGGTAAGAAGGGAATTTTAAAGGTCACCTTGTTCAACCCCCCTGCCATGGGCAGGGACACCTTCCACTGTCCCAGGTGGCTCCAAGCCCTGTCCAACCTGGCCTTGGACACTGCCAGGGATCCAGGGGCAGCCACAGCTTCTCTGGGCACCCTGTGCCAGGGCCTCCCCACCCTCACAGCCAGGAATTCCTTCCCAATATCCCATCCATCCCTGCCCTCTGGCAGTGGGAAGCCATTCCCTGTGTCCTGTCCCTCCGGCCTTTGGCCCAGGTCCCTCTCCAGCTCTCCTGGAGCCCCTTTAGGCCCTGGAAGGGGCTCTGAGGTCTCCCTGGATCCTTCTCTTCTCCAGGTGAACACCCCCAGCTCTCCCAGCCTGGCTCCAGAGCAGAGGGGCTCCAGCCCTTGGAGCAGCTCCGTGGCCTCCTCTGGACTCTCTCCAACAGGCTCATCTTTGCTATTTGCCCCAAACCTTCAGTATTAAGTCACTCTCCCACCCAATTTCGGTCCCATTCCTTACTTTCTGCCTCAATACATTCCTCTATCATTTGCCCAGACCCACATTCCCACATTATCTTCGAGCTGCCAATTCCTGTTTGGAGCTAATCTTTTTCTGCACCTGTGGACAGGTATTTAACACCACTGGTGTTTCTTTTCTGCAGCTACTGAGCCACAAATCCACTACAAAAGGACACATTAAAACTCTTAGGAACATAGAAGTTTAAGCACAAAAAATTTTGTCCCCATGTTTAGAAACCTCTTTTTCAAGTGTCATGTTAATATAGAAGATCATGTTTTTATTATTATTTTTATTAATAATTTCACATATCTGTCTCTGAGCTCCTCTGGAGGGTTTCTATAATAGGTGAAGGACTGGTCTCTGGTCTAAAGATCACAGAATCATTCCCAAAATGTTTTGGGTTGGAAAGCACATTAAAGATCATCCCACTCCACCCCCTGCCATGGGCAGGGACACCTTCCACTGTCCCAGGCTGCTCCAAGCCCTGTCCAGCCTGGCCTTGGACACTTCCAGGAATGGGACAACTGTCCTGGTTCTGTTTAAGGACATGCAAACAAATACTCCAAAACAGGAGGCCACATCCAAATGTCAGTTTGGTACCTGGCACAAGCTGCCTCAGCCCCCATCTGGGAAAGGCCCCGTTAATCTGGCCAAGACTGTGTCAGAGGCTTTACTAACAACCCTGGGCCAACATCCCAGCCCATGTCCTGGCTGCTTTTAGGTTCCTAATAGAGATGTATTTATTAGGCTCCAGTTGGAGCATATTAAAGTGCTGGGGGTTTGTGGGATCCAGCTCTGCTGGGCTTGGCTCACACCTGGGCTCAGCTCAGTGCTGCTGCAAGTCGGTGATCCTGCCTGGTGTCAGCTGAGCTCTTGTGGGCTTTGTTTTTATCCAAAGGGCATTGCCAGCACCCACTGCATATGCTGAACGTAATTAAAGCCTCTTTCTTCAATTAAAAGCTTTTGTCTTTGTCTAACAAGGCAGAATCTGGTCAAATCTCTGCGTCACGCAGAGAAATGCGTAAACAAACAGCTCCGAGAATTCCTGTGCACACGTGGCTCTTGCAAATCTGCTTTATTTCCTTTGCACCTTTACATTGTGGTCAGGCCCTGGCACAGCTGCCCAGGGCAGTGCTGGAGTCCCCATCCCCAGAGAGATTAAAAAAATGTGTGGATGTGGCACTTGGGGACATGGGTCAGTGGTGGCCTTGGCATCTGGTCACAGGTTGGACTCGATGGTCTTGGAGGTGTTTTCAACCTGAATCATTCTTTTATTCTATATAGAAAATACCAGAATTGATTGCAGGACACTGGGCTCTCTCTGAGGCTTCTGTCCTCAGGCCTTTCTCCACTTTCATTTCAATTTTTTTACTATGATTTGGTTCCTTATCACTGTTAATAGATATGGAATCAAAACGTCTTAATTACAAAATGTGCCCGGATTAAAATACCACGAACAAAACCAGTTTAGGAAAAGCCAGAGGGATCTGTGTCCTTTAATCAGCCAGTTTATTAATAATGTAATAAATTCTCTCAAAGTCCTCTCCAGGGCTCATGACTTCCTGATGGAAGATTTTGCTGGAGGGATGTGAAAGGATCTTGTGCTCAGTGAGCCAAACCATGCTTGGGGCATGAGCTGGACTGCTAAAGAAAAACATTTAAAACTGGGCTTTGTGTCACCTTCAGGGGGAAGACGCTTAAGCCAAACATAAATAAATAACTGCAAAGCCCATGGGAAATAAAACCATATAAAATAAATACACAGCAGAGAGATTTGTCCACTTCCAGACCAGCAAACTCTCAGGGATGCTCAGGAAGTGCTTCTGAGTTGCCCTCATTCAAGGGAGATTCAGGACGTGGCTGTCTGTAAATCTATTTTGTCAAGATCAGGTGTTAATGTAAAAGGAAAATAATTTGAAGAAAGCTCTTGGCTAAAAGCTTCCTATATATTCCCACCTGTTCTTCTGAAGGTTTTCTATAGCAACCATCAACAAAGGGCTTTTAGAGCAACAGCATCACCGAACAGAAATGTGGAAGCTGTTCTATTTTCTTCTCAAAAAATGAGTTTTGCCTGGAAATGAAAACTTCAGTGGCAAAGCTGAATTTTTATGAAATATTCTCGTTTTCCTAAGAAATCACCATTTTAAAACTCCACACTAGGGTTCTTCTGCTCTCCTGTGTGCATCACAGTAACGTTCACCTTTGTCATGCTCTTTATCCCCATCTTTTCCTCTCCTTCACCATCAAAAATAATAACAAGGAAATAAAAGATGGCCACGAAAGAATGAAAATGTGGAGAAGCAGCACGTCCTTTACATTACAGGTCAGAATGGGGATAACAAAAAGGTGAAGATACAGCAAAATGTGATTTCCTCAAAAATGGTTTCACAGTGGAAAGATCAGAAATCCCATTTCATCTCTGGAGAAGTGTAACTTCTAAAGGCCAATATCTTCATAACTTCCCCCTCCTTTGCACCTCCCTCCCCCAAAACAGCTCAGCTCAGAACTCACAGATTGGAAGGAGTTGAATTAGAGAATACACTGGATATACAGAATATGCACACAAACACACATGCACTGAACACCTCTGACCAGCCCCAGGTCTCTAGCTACGAATCCCCCCTTTTTCTTGCTAAGTTTATGAATTTATTTCACTTCAGGAATGTTATTGCCTCTAGGAAAGTGTGGCAGGCAGCAGGTGTCTCAGTTTTTCAAGGAAAACCTGAAAACATCTCCAGGATGAAAGGTTCAACCACTGTTTTCTGAACCACACCAAGGAACTGATTTCAACTAAAATGAAAAACAGCAAAAAACCCGAGGAAATCTTCTTCTTTTGATCTGATTTCTTGCATGGCCCCATCAGCAACTTCTCTGTAAGACTCAGCCATGGTGCAGAACCTTCCTGGACAAACCAGTCCATGGCATTGCTAAAGCATTCCAGAAACATTCAGGGGTTCAGAAATTCAGGCACAGGTTCTTGAAAAAGGTATCCTGGTAAAAATTTCGAACAAATGCATCATTTTGCCCCTGCCTTGCAGGCCCCTGAGATTGTTGGGGGTTTGGGACACATCAGACAAAGGAGGGGCTGAGAATTGGGTTCTTTCAACCAAGGGAATGCTGATGGAGATCCTGCTGCTTTCTTAGAACACTAAAGAGGGGGTGTAGAAGACAAAACCAGACTCCTTTAGAGGTGCAGAGTGGAGGGGTGAGAGGCCCAAGGGAAGCAGGGAAAAGCATTCCACTCATTAAAAATTCACCTGGACACAGCCTCGAGCAACCTGAGGTACGCTGGGCACGCTTTAAGCACAGGCTTGGATCAGAGACCTGCAGAGCTTCTTCCAGTCTGAATGATCCGAGTTTCTACAGTCCTGATATCCAAATATCTTCATTTTTACTATCCCAGGTTGCTCCAGCCCGGCCTTGGACACTCCCAGGGATCCAGGGGCAGCCACAGCTTCTCTGGGCACTCTGTGCCAGGGCCTCCCCACCCTCACAGGGAAGAATTCCTTCCTCAGGGTCAACCCAAACCCACCCTCTAATATTCTGTCCTCTCTAATATCCCTGACTTTCATTTCCAAATGGATCCAGCACTGAACAAAGGGTATCAGTGGCTGTCTCAAAATCACAAGAAATTCCAAGATCCTTTACCTGTTTCTCCTCAATACCCGCCTCGTGCCTTGTCTGTTACCTTTGGATCAGACATAAGGCAGCAGCTCACTGACTAAATCATTTTTTAATTGGATTCTGGCTATTTTTCCGGGATATTGACTCCACAACTTGTCTTCTTCCTGACTGAGCACCTGCACAGCCTTTGTCTCAGCAACCTCTACATGACATCAATGCTATTTTTGTGGAGAAGGTCAAGCCCTGTCAGGTACAAAGAGCACAGAATTTCCGAGGTGGAATTCAGTTCACAGCACAGGAGTTGAGCATTTCCTGAATTCTACCCTCCCACGGGCAGCATCTTATGCAGGATGAGTCTCTCAGAGGGAAACAAATGGATGGCTCTTCTCAGACTACAAACATTCCTTTCTCCACACAGCAGAGATGCTGCCCAGGCTGAGAGAGGTTGCACTGAGGCGTGAAAATGCACATGGGAAAAGTTCTCTCTGGCTTTTGTCCTCCAGTGACAGTGATCTCCATCCTTTTTCTGAACACTTCAACCAACTGCTTCTCAGTGACATCACTGCCATGGCTAAATCTGACCTCAGCAGCTTCCTTTGCCCAAGTTTTATCTATTTTAGTCTTATAAATGGCCTCTATACAGACCTAGAATTAATTCTGACAGGCTTTTCTTTTTTTTTTCTGTTTCACAAAATGGAAGGGTCCATTTATATCAGGATGGAAATGAACTTCTTACCAATTACATCCTTTCCAGCACTTCCTTTCAGGATGACATAATTCAGATGACAACAGTCTGAGAGCCCTCCACGCATTAACTTGGGCACCACACCAAGCACATTGTGCCTTTTTCTTCTAAAAAGTTTGGTTTTCAATTAATCCACCAAACATTCCTGTGTTTCCTTGGTTCCTGATAAACAAACTGTACAGGGGTTATGGACACTAATATTTATATCTCCAGTATTTTTGTTGGTACATTTCTTTGGGCTTCAAAAGCTTGAAGTTATTTACGGAACTGGAAGAAAAAGATGATGTTTGATCCTCTGTGGATAATTCCATCACTGATGGCAACAATACTGTGAAAATACATTGACTTTCACCTTTTTTTTCCCTACAAAGAGTTATTTAACAGAGAGGCATCAAAGACATTAACAAACACAGATTTATCTCCCAGAAACCTAAAGGAGTTGGGTTCTCACAGCCTGAAATCACCTAAAAAAGTCCAGAACTTCTCCCAGAATAAGAGCAATTTTTACCAGGTACTATTTCTTGTAGCTCCTTTTTCCCTTTCTGCCTGACAGTTCCACAGCATTTTTGGTGGCTGACCTTCAGCTTAGGCACAAAGAAGAAACCACAAGGTTTGCCCGTAAATGCATTTACTGATAAATGCAAATCACAGAACATGATCTAATCCCTCATCCTCAGTTTTCTAAAAGGGGAACTGTTTTCAAGTGTTTCTGTGAGAGTTTAAGAGCACTGGATAGCTGGAATTCAATTCTGACAAAGCGTCTCCGAGACCTTGGACAAGGGGAAACAGATTTTTTGCTAATCCTCAAACGCAGCTGGCAGGTGAAAGGATTAGCAGGGGCTGAGCTTCTCAGTATGAATGAGGAGAGATGTGACACACCAGCAACCAGAAAAACTCAGGGATTGTGCTGATGGCTTTAAAACACTGACTTTGCCTGTGAGGAGGTTGAATGTGGCAGCCTGAAGCTCAACATGGGCAGTTTTCCCTGTTCAGAACCATTTTGGAAGCAATTTGGGTATCAATATCCTCCACTAGTTTTTCTGGGGCTGCAGTAAAGTCTCATCTCCCAGCTTGAGCCTTGTCACCTTCAAGCTTTAACTGAAGTTATTTTCTTGTGTTTTTAGGAGCAGTTTTAGCCTAAACCACCTTTTGTGAGACCATTGGGAGAGGAGGCACTGGAGGAAATTCATTGAATACCTTCACTAATGGATCTCTTTGTTATCCTTCGTTCCCACCATCTGTTCCTTGAAAATACTTCTTACCTCTCATCTTATACAGGAATCAGAAGTGGGTTTGGACACGGGACAATCTTGTGCTGTGTGACAGCAAACACTTGGCCTAAGTGGGGTTGGGGTTTGTAGTAGCTATTAAAATATGAGAACATAAAAATGCAGGAAGTTCTTAAAGCAGAGTTGGGGTTCTTGCCCAGTTCTGAACAAACCAAGCAAACCCTGGGCTGCTCCAGGTCCCTGTTTAGATTTTCTAACACCTAAAATGCAGGTGCCTGGCATGAACTCAGAGCACTTCAATTAAGCACACTTCAATTAAGAGACTCCAGCTACTAGCCTGGCAAAAAATGGGCCAGCTCCCATGTGCCACCCCTGGGGCCCAAAAAACATGGCACAGCCACACTTTTTTCCTTCCCAAACCTACTGGTTGCATCCAAAGAGCCAACTGGGAATAGCTCCTTGTCTGTCCAAGTTTTCTAACCATGCCTGGTCACTATCCAGGTCCAAACAGTCTGACTGTACCACCAATGCTGATACCATTTCAATAGTGTGGAGAATGACTTCCCCAGTGCCCAAAAGTCAGCTTGGCTCTTCAACAGAACACCACCAACTTGGCCCCAGGCACTTCTGAAGAGTAATTCAGAGTTCTAGGCATGAAGATGGGTCAATCCACTTGATTTGAAGCTTAAACATCTGAATGAAGCATTGCCACTATGAACATCCAGCCCTGACTTGGAATATAAAGTCCTCTCCTGAGGCCAAACATTTAAGTGAAAAGAGCTCAGCTTTTTGAAAATCAACAGGAAAAAGAAAAATTTCAAATGCATCTGTTGTGTCGCAGCAAGAGAAAGACCCAGTGTGCCATTTCTGGAACCAAAAGTGGGAGGCAGCATCTATTTTAGTAGGATTCATTTAAAATATAGTCTTAGCATGATGGAATTCCAAAATGGATTGGTTGGAAGGGCCCTTAAAACTCATCTATTTCCAGCCCCTGTCATGGTCAGTGACACCTTCCACTACTTCAGATTGCTTCAAGCCTTGTCCAGCCTGGCCTTGGACACTTCCAGGGATATGGGAATTGCAGGCAGGTAGTTCTAGGTGATTCTTCAGGAGAAAGGTGGGGAAAAATTGCCATTGAGTTAGACTGACTCCAAACCAATCCTGGGACATGTTGGATTGTTCCCAGGAGGAGCTACTCTCTTTCCATGGATAATGGAATGTTTAGGTTAAGGCCATTACTTTTAAACAACTAAAGCCAGGTAAGATCAGCCCCCCTCTGAGTGCTCAAGTAATCAAATTGATGTGCTCCTGTTCTCTGGCCCAAAACATAAATTCCATCCAGGTTTATGGATCCTGGAGGAGCTGCTGCTGGAAAGGAGAGTTCCTGAGGATTTAGCATGTATTAGGCACCACAGAAAAGCCATCTGACTCTTGCAGGGTGCCCCAGGCCAGATGCAGACATGTCAGCTCTGTGGTGATTCCATTTGAAAGCATTAATTCACTATTAACAAATGGATATTGCTCCAAATGCACCTTTCCCACAGTTTTGGGAGAGGAGAAGAATGAGCCTGCTGCTATCCCATGTGCTGGAATATGCACTTATTTTCCCCTTTACAAGAACTAAATACATTGGGAATGCATCTTGTGGGCTGACATTTCCACACATCCCTGTGTCTGTGTTCCTGCACCTTCCATTACTGAAAGCACCTGATTTAATTGGACCTGTCAGTATCCATGATTCCTTCACCAATGAGGACATTTGCAGCACATTGCCTGGAAGAAACCACCACACTAAAGCAATTTTTTCAGGGCTCAAGAGATTTTAGAACCATGTGGAAGGTTTGGAGGAGGAGAGAGAGAAAAATGGAAGACTATTGGTGATATCTGAACCCTTTTTTCACTGCCTTTCATAGCAGGCCAGGTTGAATGTGCTGATGGGCATTTCCAAGCAGAAACATTGGCTGGAATTAGGGTTTCGATCACAGGAACTGATCAGAGGGACCATGGTCAGTCATCAGATCCCTCTTTTGTTTAGGAAGTTTTACAAGCAAACATCACCTGTGGAGACCTTCACTGAGTACAGAGTGGTGGGTGCTGTTTGAGTTCAACAGACTTCTCAGGGCATTGTCACCAAGATAGAAAATGGTGCCACTGGCTTGGAAAGAACCTTAAAGATTACCTGGTCCCAACCTGCCCCCTATGGGCAGGGCTATGTCCTAAAGCCTCATGTTTTATTAAAAAACAGCAGAATGTGTTTCTCATTCTTAGTAAATTGATTATCTTTCCCATAATGATTGGGATTATGGAGTTGGGTAAATTAGATCTCCACAAAGTTAATACTCTGCTATAGGGGCACTCATCTCTTCTCCTGGTGATCAGTGGCAGGACCTAAGGAACAGCTGGAGCTGTGTCAGGGGAGGTTTGGGTTGGATATCAGGGAAAGGTTCTTCCCCCAGAGGGTGGTGGGGCACTGGAGCAGCTCCCCAGGGAATGGGCACAGCCCCAGAGCTGCCAGGAGTGTTTGGACAATGCTCTCAGGGATGCACAGGGTGGGATTGTTGGGGTGTCTGTGCAGGGCCAGGGGTTGGACTCCGTGATCCTTGTGTGTCCCTTCCAGCTCAGGATGTTCTGTGATTCCATGAACTGCCTCATTAATTCACAGCTATTTGTGCAGTCATGAAAACCATGCACACAGATTGTACACTGAAGGCCAGGAGCTTGTGAATATTGTTTTTAAGTATTTGAAGACAGAGAAACTGAGGCCCAAGGAGTGTTTGACTCAAGAAGTCAGAGGGTACCAGGCTATGCACAGAAACCAGTCCTGGATCCTGCTGCTCCAACCCATCAACTCCTGTGAAATTGCCTCTGTCTGAAAGAAGGAACAGGTTGCCCAGAGAAGCTGTGGCTGCTCCATCCCTGGAAGTATTGCAGGCCAAGTTTGACAGGGTTTGGAGCAAGTTGGGATAGTGGAAGGTGTCCCTGCCCATGGCAGGGGGTGACTTCCAACCCCAACCATTCCAGGATTTCATGGTTCTAAAGGAGTTTGCCTTTTCAAGGTTAAAATTCTCAGCCTTGCCATCTCACTCCCAATCAGGTAACCAGCAAATTCAAAACTTTACCTCTCCAACTTTCTCCCCTGGCTCCCCTCCCCGCTCCTTTCTGAGGCACATTTGGTATTTGTTTTGAATCCTGGCCGATTTTCAGTGCGCAAAACCTGATGCTGAGAGTTACTTGATATTCCGAAGGCGTTATTTTAAGATGAAACAATGTAAATTCTGCCTCGGATGGCAGATGGCTGGCAGTTCACTGTTTGGCAAACCAACTGGTGGGGTATGTTGGAAAGTCGGAGCAGCAGGTAGTACAGCTCAATTTGAAACGACCACAGATGCTCGGAGAGGCGCGGGGGAAGGGCGCAAGCTGGTCAGGAAATTAAGAACAGTAGTCAGAGCTCACAGGGGAAAAAAAAATTAAAGAAAAAAAAATAAAAATGACAGTAATTAGCTGAAAGTTTTCTTCTCCCAATCAGCACTTTTTGGATGGGAGTTAGCAGAGATGAGAGCGAGCGTTGTCGCGATCCACGCGAACGCGGCGCTCCCTTGCTGAGGGCTCCTTTCTGAGCTGTGCCCTGCTGGCTTTAAAACTCTGCACCACTCACATCCCACATGAGGTCTGTGGGTTACACAAGCCCTGTGCTGCTCTTTCCAGAGGGATGAATGTCATCCTTGCTGTCCAAGCTGGCCAGGTGCTTGCTCCTTGATGCAGACCTGTGGCGCATCCATCTGGATGGACCAAGCATTAGGGTGGACTCAATGATCCTGGAGGTTTTTTGCAACCTTATTCACTGAATCAGAGAATCACAGAACAGTTTGGGCGGGAAGATACCTTAAAGATCATCCAGTGCCACCCCCTGCCATGGGCAGGGACACCTCCCACTGTCCCAGGCTGCTCCAAGCCCCATCCAACCTGGCCTTGGACACTGCCAGGGATCCACCGGCAGCCACAGCTTCTCTGGGCACCCTGTGCCAGGGCCTCATCACTCTCACAGAGAAGAATTCCTTCCCAATACCCAACCTAAACCTACTTTCAGTTTAAAACCATTCCCCCTGGTCTTGTCTTGCCAGATCCTTGTAAATAAACTCACTCTATTATTCTTGTGGGCTCCCTTCAGGTATAGGAAGGTCACCCCAAAGCTTTCTCTTCTTGAGGATAAACAATCCCAATTCCCTCAGCCTTTCCTCCCAGCAGAGCTGCTCCATCCCTCTGATCATCCTGCTGCCTGCTCTGGACTCTCACCAGCAGCTCCACGTCCTTCCTGGGCTGGGTTCCAGGGCTGGAGGCAGCTCTGCAGGTGGGGTCTCACCTGAGCAGGGCAGAGGGGGAAGAATCCCCTCCCTAGGATCCCGTGATCTCTGCTCCCATCACTTCCCAGAGCGGGACTCTGCCCTCCCCTCTCCATCGGCACCAGGAGACAGGGAGGCTCAGCACCCGCTGCTGGTCTTTCCCAAATTGGTAACCAAGTGGGATGAGTCGCCCTTTGGAGGAGCCCAGCTTCCCGCACTCCCGCAGCGCTGGGAGCTCAGAGGAGCTGTCTCACTTTGTGGTAGCTAAAAGTAGCTGTGCTGGATCCCGATGCAAAGGGTGGGAGCGCTAAACCAGAACTTTGCTCCAATTGTGGTGTGACATTTTACAGCTCCACAGCTCAGCTGACCCGGTGCCGAGGGCCAGCTGGCACGGCTGGCCATGCCCATGATCTTCTGTGCTCCAGAACTGGGTAGCAGCATCCAAACTGCCTTTTGGGAATGGTGTCTGGCAGGTGCCAGCTCCCAAAGAGTGCTTGGGAAGGGTCTGGAAATTTCATGAGGGGCAAAAGTGTGCTAGGATCAGGCAGATAAGAACATCCCTGCAAGTGTTCAAGGCTGGGTTGGCCAGGGCTTGGAGCAATTTGGGATAGTGGAAGGTGTCCCTGCCCATGGCAGGGGGTGGAACTGAGTGATCTTTAAGGTGTCTTCCAACTCAGGCCCTTCTATGATTCTGTGATTCAAAAATCAAGGTTGGGAAAGACCTCCAAGATCATTAAGTGGTTCCACCACTACCCTGGGCAGCCTGTTCCAATGTCTGACCATGATTTCAGTGAAGAAATTCTTCCTAACATCCAGTTTAAACCTCCCACGGTGCAACTGGAGGCCGTTTCACCCCCTTTCTTCACAGAGAAGGCAGAAAATCCAGCTGCAACACAGGGTGAAGCTGTCCTGTGATAACAACTGCAGGGTCAGTCTGCTGTCAGCCTTTAGTTTGGCTTCACCTCTGCCTTCCCACAATCCAGCAACACAAACTGGTTTTGGACACACTCCTCAACCCTTAACACCCTGCAGTAAGGAAGCAGCATTAGGGAAGAACAGCTCATTACAAGTGAGCATTAACTGATCATGTGCTCCAAAACTCTGGATCCACGTTCAAGCTTTCCTACATGATCATTCCCAGCCTAGATGCTTCCTCCAGGTATTTTTTAACCATGCCCATGTTGCCTGTTGTGCATCCCTGGGTGCTAACGAGCTCTGAGTGGTGTTCTTTGAGTTAAAGCAATTCCACTCTGAGCCAAGTGTATTGAGGGTTTTTTTGCAATTAAGCAATCAATGAAATCAGGAAATGCCACCGGCACGCTTCCTTCTGGCCTCCAGACAGCACACATGGATCCTTTCATCTTGGAAAGGGCTTGGAGCAACCTGGTCTAATGGAAGGTGTCCCTGCCCATGGAACTTGATGGGAACCATGGAACCATGGGAACTTGATGGTCTTTAAAGCCCATTCCAACCCAAACCATTCTGGGATTCTACAATCTTGCCCAGATTTGTTCTGATCCAACTCCCCTGAAATGAAGAAAGTCATTTGTAGGCAGAAAATTTGGGTTTTGAGGTGATTCTGCTGTTTTCTGCTGTCTATAATTTCAAGGACCTCCCTCCAGTGCTGGTTTGTTTATAAGGGTAGGCAGCACTCCTTCATGGATACTTACTCTGTTCAACATCACTTTCATCAACTTTAAATGATCTTTCCTCCCTCTGAGGTGTGGATTTCAATATTCCAGTGAGCAGCAATCATGCAACACAAAGCTCTACAGCCCCTTTCTGCCAACAATTCATGGAAATTAAGCAGTTAAGAACAAAAGCAATATACCTGTGAACACACACAAATTGGAGACTGGCAGATGAAGTAATTAGATACAGAGTTAATTTATACGAGAAAACTCAGCAGAGCTGGATATTTCCTCAGCTGTACATTGGTATTCTACAACATTGCACATGTAGGAGATTATATAGGAGTCCTGGATTGCTTTGCTCAGACCATGCTGGATTTTTTCTGGAAATTGTAGAAAATGTGTGTACAGAGCACTGGATTACTTGGAAACCTGTCTGCAATCAGGAAATTAAATATCCCTGTAAACCAAAAGCAGGCAGGGGAAGCATTAAGGCTGCTNAGAAATTGTAAAAAGATATAACAGGGGTATAAAAGAAAAGGAAAAAATCATCCTGGCATCATTTTCCCCCCTTTCCCTTGGGAAATGTGAGCCTGAAATGACTCCTGAATATTGAGACATTGATGTGAGTCCTTGGTGTTATTTATTGAGGGAATTTCATAGGGGCTTGGCACCCCAAGGTAGAGAGCCAGAGAAAGGGAAGATCATTGTTTAAATGGTGGGGAGAAAGAATAATTCACAGGGCCCAGGTTCAGGCAGGAGAGAAGGCTGAAAACCTTCAACAGGCTGCAGAGAGAGGAGGCAGGGGGCTTAGGGTCCACGGGTCCAAGTCCCAGACCTCCATTAACTCCAGCAGGAACAGGGACAGCCCAGCTGGCTGAGTTACCTGCCCACGTTTGCCTCATTTTTACCCATTTTTAAAGGGGTTTGTTGGACAATATTGACCAGTAATAAATACCACAAGCATCACTTCTCCCCATTCACCTGCACCACTGAGAACCTGAGAATTATCCCTACACATCCCCTGCTTCCTGCTGGCTATAAAATAAACCACCCCAGCCATCTCCCAAGTGTTGCATCACCTTTTAAAGGCCTTGTCTTGGGTCTAACACTATTAAATTTTCTTTATGGGATCTGGAAATAAACACAAAACCATTGTTGATAACATCTGTGAGTGACACAAAGTTTGACATCCTAATAAGTATTAAGGAGCATGAGGTGGCCATAAAACTAGCTCGGATTCCTTAGTACATTAGGCTCAATCAGCAAACCCATATTTTAATATATGAGTGTGTGTTCAGCTAGGAGAGCAGGAAAGCAGGAATGGAGAGAACAAAGGCTTACATAATGGAAAATAGCATCTGAAAGTAATTTAGGGGTCACAGTAGCCAAAAAGCTTAGCACTGGGATGCCATTAGGATGCTGTGATGAAAAGCACTAATGCAATTCACAGACATGTGCACGGCAGAGGAGGAGTGGGAGGAGAGAGTGACTTGATTTTCATTTACAGCAGCATCGAGACTAATGCTGGAATATTAAATCCACTCCTGCCAACCACGTTTTTAAAGGACCTTGAAAAAGTGGGGATGCTGTGAGAAAGGCCTTCAGTAGAAATGGCAGGATTGGACAGCCTGTCCTTTGGTTCCAGGTGATTTCAAACTCTGCATGTCCAGGAAACACAAATTATTGTAGAACCACAGAATGATTTAGGTTGGAGAGGACCTCAAAGTTCATTTCATTCCACCCCCCGCCATGGGCAGGGACAGTTTCCACTATCCCAGGTTGCTCCAAGCCCCATCCAATCTGGCCTTGGGCATTTCAGGTGTGATAAATTTTCCTCTGAGAATGGACAAGTAACTGGCCTGTGCACACAGGGGAATTGATGAAAATTTCTAAGACAAAAAAATCCCAAATCCTGTTTGATTTGGTGAATGAGGAGATGATCAGTCCTGGAGCTCGGTGCTTCATCAATATTTGACCATCAAAATGTGAGAGCAACAGTTAATGAGGCAAATGAAAAACTTAATGTTACGTGTACAAAGATGATTAGGATCCAGTTACGGTCATCAAAAGAAACTGCCTCGGAAATGAATCCCTTAAATGTCCCGAGGAAAGCAGGGAATGCTGCCATCCACTACACTGACATATGCTTTGGACTCGTGGGCTGAATTCCCTGATGCCCTGGAGTGACAGATCACAGAATATCTTTTTAAATAACTCGAGTGACTCCTGAGTTCAGGTATCCACATGGACTGGGACCAGTTACCACTCACCAACACGCAGTGCCAGCCAGATGCCATCCAGAGGGACCTGGACAAGTCCCAGCAGTGGCCCATGGGGATCTCATGGATTTAAAAAGGCCAAGTGCTGGTACTGCACCTGAGTCAGGGCAAACCCCAGGACCAATCGAGGCTGGGGATGAGCAGATGGAGCAGCCCTGGGAGAAGGATTGGGAGTGCTGGTGGGTGAGAGCTGGACATGAGCCAGCCCAAAAACCCTTGGTGAGCAGCAGGGGAGGGGAGGTTCTGGATGGCTTCCCACTGCCAGAGGGCAGGGATGGATGGGATATTGGGAAGGAATTGTTGGCTCTGAGGGTGGGGAGGCCCTGGCACAGGGTGCCCAGAGAAGCTGTGGCTGCCCCTGGATCCCTTGGAAGTGAACTTGAAGATGGGAGATATCCCTTCCAATTTTATAGTAACTGTATTTTTAATAGGCCCATTGCTACAACAATTCATAATAAACTCAGAAATATGGGGAACCTGGCTATTATGCTGAGAAAACACTGGGATTTGTCATAAACATCTGCCTATTTTAGGTTTCATTAGATAAGAAAGAAAACGTTTTATGAGATTGGGAGCATTTGCTTATCTTTCTGAGACCTGCACAAATCTGTCTTAAAAAAAAAATCTAAATTAAAATGGTTTGTCAGAAATCAGGTTCCCCCTTTTCATGCTGTCACCTTTAGCACAGAAAACACATCCATTACTTTTTTTCAAGATGTTTGCATTCAAAAGTGAAGAGAAGAAAACAGAGAGGATTGGATTTCCCCTCCCAGTTACAAAAACCACCAGAGCAGAGGCTTTGAAGAGTGCAACTGCAATGACAGGAGGACACCCGGTGACATTGGGAGTTGGCAAAGTTGTTTCCTGAGGGGCAAAGAAGTGAGGGAGGGGATAAAAGAATAAGGCAGGATTGGGAATCACCTAAACAGGATTAAAAGATTTTTTTTTTTAATTGGGAAAGGAAAAATAGAATCCCAGAACGGTTTGAGATGGAAAGGACCTTAAAGCTCATCCCTCATGGACAGGGATGCCTTTCACTAACCCAGGTTGCTCCAAGCCCTGTAAATTTCCTGTTGGGAGAGGATGAACACATTGTTCTCCTATAACATTTCTATTCCCTACTGCTTTGAGATACACACAAAATAAAGGGCTAATCATCACCAAAACCTCGTTATTTCTGTTGTCATTACTCAGGGTTCAGGGGTCTGTCCAGCTTCACTCCTATTTTAGGAGCAGGCTAAGAGGCTTCACTCCTATTTTGCTGCAATCTTGAGGATCAGCTTCTGCTTTGAACACCTTCCCCTAAAAAAATATCACCCCCAATCTCGTGATCCTTTTGCACTGGCATCTAAACCAGCACTGAGGGAAGCAAAAAGAAATTGCACTTGAGAAGATGTTCATAAGATAAACGGATTTTTCTCCTGAGTCAAGGACAACACAGAGCTCTCCTTAGGAGAGACCCAGCACAACCCCCTGTGTGTTGTGCCCCGCTCTGCACGCCCAAAATGCAGAGTTCCCTGTGCTTCAGCCCCCAGTGAAGGCTCAAACTGCACTGGTGCCACAGGTGAGAACTGGTTCAGTACCACATGGGAAGGTGACACAGAAGTGATGTCCCCAGGACACAGGGCTAAGCTTCAATTTCAATTTCCAGGCTCCCTGTAAACCCCAGGGAATGGATAAATTGCCTCTCCTGCTGCTACCTGTGCCATGCACTTGCAAGAGATTTTTTTCCTTGATTTAGTCTATTAGAGATATACAGAGTTTAAAAGTCCAGAGTCAGCACCTGGCTCTTGCAATTGGGCATTTATAACACACAGGCAATGGCCAGAAGCTAGGAATTACTGATAAAAGTAGAGCTGGTAGGAAAATTCTTTCCTTTCCCCTGAAGAACTCAAATGAAATAAAATAGAAAAATTACATTTTAATCTATTCTTACCCCACTGATTTTTCTAACTGTCATGAAAAAAACAAAAATCCAGATAATGGCTGTTTATACAGCACATGCACACACCCATATGTCAACACACATATACACAATCAACAGCCTAAAATGGATTTTTGAGAGGCTTCAGTATCCAAAAGATAAAAAAATCACCCTAATGAGACAATTTCCCTGAGTTAAAAGCCCACATTTTTGGTCAAAAAAAGACTTCTGCGCAAAATTTTCAGGGAAGTCTAATTTAGGGCTCTAATTTGCTGATGGCTCAAATCCTTTCTAGTCTCCTTTTTTTTTTTTCTTCCTTGAAATCCAAGCTTCATATGTAAAAGGGATAATAAGGCTTTTCTTTTAAGGAATATGCCTGGAGCTGAAAGCTTTAAATTGAAATCCCAGGAGCTGTACCACTGCTCCATGCAAGAGGTGCTCGTGGTGGGGGTAGCAACACACACTCCGCGTTTTTCCGAGTAGGATTCGGCGTGGACACCAACCCAGCAGTTCTGCTTGTGGCAGAGGTAGGGAAAGAATGGGATGGGGAGAGGAAATGCTGCAGTTCCAGCGTGAATCTACCCCAGCACTCTCTGATAGAGAAGAGAAGAGAAGAGAAGAGAAGAGAAGAGAAGAGAAGAGAAGAGAAGAGAAGAGAAGAGAAGAGAAGAGAAGAGAAGAGAAGAGAAGGGTCCAGGGAGAGCTCAGAGCCCCTTCCAGAGCCTAAAGGCGCTCCAGGAGAGCTGGAGAGGGACTTGGGACAAGGCATGGAGGGACAGGACACAGGGAATGGCTTCCCAGTGCCAGAGGGCAGGGATGGATGGGATATTGGGAAGGAATTCTTCGCTGTGAGGGTGGGGAGGCCCTGGCACAGGGTGCCCAGAGAAGCTGTGGCTGCCCCTGGATCCCTGGCAGTGTCCAAGGCCAGGCTGGACGGGGCTTGGAGCAACCTGGGACAGTGGGAGGTGTCCCTGCCCATGGCAGGGGGTGGGACTGGATGATCTTTAGGGTCCCTTCCCACGCATCCCTTCCACGATTCCCTGATTGTGGCACATGGTCCCAACAAAATAAAACAGCTGCAAAGAGCTGCCCAGATGTGAAATCCAACCCCTCCAAGTGCTGTGGGGCCCCAGCCTGGCTGCAGCATAAATGTAGAGGAATTTCTGTCAGTGTTCTAGAAAATGCCTGAATTACGTTTGCATAAGCCTCTGACAAACAGAATTAATATACAAAAGGTGAATGAAGTCACATCTCTGCCACCAACAATCTGTCAAGAACACAAAAGAACAGGTTTTTTGCTTCTTTCTTTTATTTTTAACCCTCGGAATGGAAACAGTTTCCATCTCTAGTTTACATCTCTCCCTGTAAGGACTGCCCAGGCACAGGAGTACTCACTCTTTCTCAGACAAGAAGTCAGTCTGCATTCTTTTTGTTCTTTGTCTATACAGAAACTTCTGGGTTATTGATAATGTGAGGGCAGCATAGGCAAATAAAAGGTATTAATGCATCTCTTTGTATCCGGAAAGACATAATGCCAACCATGTTCCCTCTTTCCACAAAGAACCCCCTGGAAAGTTCTGGTTTTTTATATTTCTATGTATACACTCTTGAGAAATGAAGTAGACATAAATGCATTTTCAGAGACTTTTGGACTCTATGTCACGAAATCAAAGTGAAAATGATTTCAATAACATCACCCAAAGCCTTCTCATTGTGGTGGCAGGGAACCATCCCTTGTTAAAGGACTTACAGGGATCTGAGCACCTATTTAGACACCATTGTAAATGAAGACAATGCATTTATTTCATTGCTATGGTTACTAAATCAAGTCTGAAGTATAGAAATATGGTGCACAAGGGGAAAAAAAAGGATGAAGGAAAATAAATGATACACTGCTTTAGAAATGCAGAGGGAAGATCAAACAAACAGGCTGCAGTTTAAGAAACAATTAATTATTAGAACTTTCACAACACATTTGATATGATCTCATTGTAAGCTGATTGCAGCCATTCTTGTACCAGTGTTATCTCATCTCCTCACTTGTACCCATCTCATCCTTTGTACTGCTGCTGGTGGGGGAAAAGCTGCTGCTTTTGATCTTTGAGCTGGGAAAAATGAGGCATCACTGCAAACCTAAAGCTCCGTGGGGAGGTTTCTCCTGGGATGGGCTGGGACAGAGCAGCTCCTCCTCTCCAGCACCTCCACGGGACCTGTTTGACTCAAATGGGCTCCTGGCTGTGCTCAAAGGAAGCACAGGCTCCTCTCAAATGTCTGGGCATAACTCAAAGTGTTTCCTGGTGGGTTTCTCAAATCACAGAATTGGGTGGGAAGGGACCCTAAAGCCCATTCCACCCCCTGCCATGGGCAGGGACACCTCCCACCAGCCCAGGGTGCTCCAAGCCCCATCCAACCTGGCCTTGGACACTTCCAGGGATCCAGGGGCAGCCACAGCTTCTCTGGGCACCCTGTGCCCGGGCCTCCCCACCCTCACAGCCAGGAATTTCTTCCCAAGATCCCATCCATCCCTGCCCTCTGCCAGTGGGAAGCCATTCCCTGTGTCCTGTCCCTCCATCCCTTGTTCCCAGTCTCTCTCCAGCTCTCCTGGAGCCCCTTTAGGTACTGAAAATGCAGAAGCTCAGAGGGCTGGAGGCTCAGAGCTTTCTCTCAGTGACACATTCACAGCACCCAGAGTTTTCCATCCAGCCTGGACACAGCTGACAAGGGATTCCTGCCCAGCAGGTCTGGTTTGCACTCTGCCCCCACCAAGGGAGCAAATCTAGGCCAGAGAGATGATCCAAAATTACAAAGATCAGATGAGCAACCAACAGAAATGGCCAACATCACATTTTAATGTTTGGAAATGCTGCAAAGCTGCACTTTTGGTATTGCCCAATTAAGGTGTTTAAAAGGTTTTCTGGACAAAAATTTTCAACGCTAATGGCCAAGACTATAAATCCCTCTTTCCTTTCTTTCATGACACACGGTCAACAATTTAATTCCCTTCACTCACCCACTGGAACATCACTGGCTCCAGAGCTGCCAGTCAGATTCTATTTGGTTCACAGGCCCCTCATCAGAACAATTCGAAATTCAAGGCTAAAAATGCAGCAGTGGAACTCCTGAGCAAAGTGGATGGGGGGCTCAGGGATGACACTCCGAGGCAGGATGCACACAAGGCAGGATTAATCCACCTGACACTCTGCTGCAGCCTCCTCAAAGCAAATCCAAACAAATTCAGGGCAGCAGTTGCAGGAACAGCCTCTCTCTTATTTAGGCAAAGCCAACCACTCGGGCCACTGTGTGTGCACTTGGCAGGCTGAGAAATCTCTTTGCCACAGCCAATTAGGAAGAGATCTGATTAATTAGGACTTCTCCATCTTTCTTTTCTGACCGACACATAGCAATGGATTATTTAGTGCATTAAATGGGGTTGTTCAGCTATGCTGCCTCAAAGAAGAGCTCTCGTGGAGCCACTGAATAGAGCCAAGAAGATCCAGATGGAATTAAAGCATTTAAATGAATGCTGTTCCCACACAGCCCAGTGCAGGAGCACAGCTGCACCCCAGCCATGGCTGTAAAAGGGGACAGGCTGGCTCTACCCTGTCACTTGATATCACACCACAGCTCCATGACACAGCACTGGCATCGCTCCATGGTGCTGGCACAGCATGTGACAGTCCCTGTCCCCATTAGATTCCAGAGGAATGTGTCTGAAATCCCCCCAGGTGACAGAGGAGCCTGAACTTTGCTGAGTTTATTGGGGCTGAGCCTATTCAGTCCCTGAGGATCTGTAGGAAAGGCCACTTCCTACTCCAAAAGGTGAGAAAAGAGGAAAGGATGGAATCAGATTAATAACAAGGACAAGAGACTGAATAAAATGCCTTCTTTTTATTCTCTGACACAAGATGCAGATAGCAAAAAGAGACCAGAAACAAGGAAAGTGCAGATGTATGGAAACAGCTCCTGGGATCTCTGCTCCTAGAGATCAGCAGTCCCAAAGTCTCCCTAGGAAAGCACAAGTGAGCATCTCAGTGAAAAACAAATTGAAAATCACTTTGCTGAGGTATTTCTGTCTGACTGAGCATTGCACCAAACCATGTAATTTCTGTGAAATGGAAAATAACTGCCTGGTGACTCGCAGTGAGGAAAAGTGTGGAGAGCAAATTGCAGGAGCCAGTGGTCCTGGTGGATGAGGCACAATGGATTTTGGTGTGCTCTGGCCTCATGCCAGGGGCTTGGGAAGTTTTATGTCTTTGTGACACTTGGGGACATGGTTCAGTGGTGAACACAGCAGTGCTGGGTTAATGCTTGGACTTGGTGATCTTGGAGTTCTTTTCCAGCTTTAAAGACTCTGTGATTATGTCTGCTCAAGGAAAGGCAAGGTCAAGAGCTGTGATGAGCACTCAGCTGTCTTTTGATAAAACCTGCAAACCTCATCTTCATCTTTGCTAAGCCTTGTTGGGAACTTGCTGCAGTCGCTCCCCAAAGAAGCCATAAAGGGAGAATAAAAAGCTCATGGAATCACAGAATCAGAGAATATCCTGAAGGGACCCACAAGGTTCACTGAGTCCAACTCCTGGCCCTGCACAGGCACCCCAACAGCCCCACCCTGGGCCTGAGAGCATTGTCCCAACACTCCTGGAGCTCTGGCAGCCTTGGGGCTGTGCTCATTCCCTGAGGAGCCTGTTCAGTGCTCCACCACCCCCTGGGGGAAGAACCTGTTCCTAAAATCCAGCCCAAACCTTCCCTGCCTCAGCTTCATGCTTGGAGCTTAAGCAAAGGCAGGCAATATGAAAAGGATCAGAATCCAGGATTTTATTAGCATCCAAAATCCAGAGAGTCAAACTGAGACATCACCAGACTGAAGGGGGAGAAGCAACCCTACAGAGAAAGAAATTGGTGCAACTTTGAAACATCTTTCAGTAGAAGCTGACAGAGAATCACCTTGTCCTATGGAAAAAGTTATGTGAAAAATGAGCCATTAGAGCCTGAAAGTCACCCATCATTTTGCTCAAACGAGCATAAATGTGTGTTTCTCTTCCTGGGGGTGGCCCAAAGGAGCAGCCAACAAGTGCATGGAGACAATTCCAAAGACTCTGGCTGAAAAAAGAGGTTTCTTTGGAAGGTAAACTCGCTCTCCCAAAGGGGATGAGTAAGCAGTCATTTCCCTCACGGGCAAATGAAAGCTTTCAAAGATGTCATTCACAAAACTGCCCTTAATGGGAGAGCAGAGTGACTGAATCCAGGCAGGAAATTAAGAAACGGAGCTGGGACCGTCATTTTGATGAGGAGACTCAAAGAGAACAGAAAAAAGAAACAAGGGGCCATGCAGTGCTGTTATCTCCTTTGACTGGGTCCCATTAATACGAGTCATTTAAGAGAGTGATAGGAAGAATGGGAATCTTTAAATAAACCACAACTTTTTCAAAGGCATAACTCTGAGTTTCCGAATTTCTCTCTCCAAATACACCCAAATACATCCCAGCAGGACAGACAAGCTTATGCTGTATGGATTATCCAGTGGTAGGGGAATTGTCATGGAAACATGAGCTTTGTTCAGAAGTGATCACTAACTCCTGTTCTCCCTTCATATCCTAATAATAGATTTCTTCAAAACTCTTTTTTTTGTAAAATCAGTGACAGACAATGGACCCAAATCTTCTCCTGTCTCCTGTATGGATTTCATCCTGGATTTCAGCTGGTTTGTTTCTCATTTGCAGCCTGACTGCAGCAGTGGCCCATGGACACAGCCACAAACCAGAGGAAAAACTGGTGTGGTTCAAGAAGGAGACACAGCATCCCAACCTTTGCATGGGTGGAAACAACTTCTTTAGTCTAGGAGCCAGTGAACACATGACAGATGTGAAGAATACAACTCACATACCTCAGGACATCTAACAAAACAAAATGAAATGGGATTCTCCTCCAGAAACTTTGAGCTCGGGCATTTATAGGAAGACATGCAGACGTGGCCCTTGGGGACATGGCTCAGTGGTGGCCTTGGAGATGCTTGGGGAATGAGGATCCTGGAGGGCTTTTCCAACCTGAATTATTCTATGGTGAACTTGATGCCTTAGGGTTTAACTTTTCTATTTTCCAAGCCCTGCAGTGCCCAGTGTGTAACTCTGGAGTTGCCTGTTCCCTGTTCAGTGCTGCTCTCTGTGCTGGGCACACACAACAAAGCCTCTCCGGGGCTGCTCTCCAAGGACACCCAGCCCAAACTGGGCCCAAAAAGGATCAACCAAAGAGCCTCTGAGGGGGACAAGCTGAGGGCAATTCCATCATTAACTGCAGCTTTAATTGGAGAATGAACCCTGAGATGCAAATGAACCAAAGCTAGAAAAGTGGGAAGAACTCGTGGCCTCTCAGGGTCCATCTCGGGGCCCATCTGGGCAGCACCTCTGGCTCCCCAGGGGTACCTTTGGGGGCCTTTCCAATCAATCCCCACCTTTATTCCCTTTACTCCTGTCTGGTCTCTGTTTCTAGGAGGCCTCTCAAGGCATCAAACTCACAAAGTTATACAGGTTTGTGAGTAGAGTCTGGTGACTTTGGATCATCTCTTAATATGTGCTTAAAACTGGCTCTTCCCCACCTCTTGGGCCCAGCCAGCCATTGCTGCAACCCCTGCCAGGCTTCCATGAGACTGGGAGAGACGAAGGCAGAGTCCAGGAAAAGACATAAACAGGAAAGGCAGGAAGAGGAAAGTCTGGAGACATTTGGGTGAGAAATGTATAATGCCTGCCAGGTTGGTAAGTGAAGCAGATTTCATAGAATCATGGAATGGTTTGGGTTGGAAAGGACATTAAAGGTCATCTCATTCCACCCACTGCCATGGGCAGGGACACCTCCTACTTAGTCCAGGGTGCTCCAAGCCCTGTCCAGCCTGGCCTTGGACACTTCCAGGGATCCAGGGGCAGCCACAGCTTCTCTGGGCACCCTGTGCCAGGGCCTCACCACCCTCACAGGGAAGAAGAGGAATCATTCAGGCTGGAAAACACTTTTTAAGATGGAATCAGAGCCTTTGGCTACAACTTACTTTTTCCAAAGTTCTCTATGAAACACCATAAAATCTGATCCTGTAACTGAGTGGGAACATCGCTGACTTCCACCAGTGCAGGTCCAGAAAAAACCAAGCTCAGATTTATTTCTCAGCTGCATCTGTGTAGCTGCACCCTCCAGATGCATCATTTAAAAATGCAGGAAAATGGTTCTGTTGAATCATTTTGCACACAGAATAGTCGTGATGATGGGCATTGTTGCTTTAATGGCCCACGAGCACCCAGACGGCCGCTGGAAAGGTCACTGACGGGCTTGGAACAGAATTTTACAGCAGTGCAACATCAAGGGCAGAGTTAATTTTTAAAAAGGGCCAAATCTGCATCCCACCATCCTCTTCCTCCTCCCTCCACCCCAAGCCCCCCAAACCCCAGGTCTGGCTGTTGTTCTGATCCCTGGAGTTTGATGCATGTTTGATTCACAGACTGCAGCAGGTCTGCACCAGATGGCCCCGAGTTAATGAACACAAACTCATCACTTTTGCTCATGAGGGAAATGTGCAGCTCAATCTGACTTGTACTCGACAACTAAAAATATTTGAGTATTTTTAGTGAGCATTTTACTGTTACAAAATGGCATTTGAGGAAAGCAGTAAAAGAACACAGCCTACCCAACAAATGGACTTGCACAGATGAAGAGCAGCACTGCTGCCTTTCCCCCTTCTCATCCCAGCTAACATTTTCCCAAACCTTCAAAGTGGGAGCAGCACAGAAGGAAAGCTGTAAGACCTGGGCCTCCTCAGGCACCATTAGCAGAAAGTCTCCTGGGTTTGCTGAAAGCAGGACTGGGATCTGAGTTTGTTACCACAGCAGGTTGGAAAGGACACGGGTCACAATCTCAGCATAAAACAAAGGGAATGCCTGGAAAACGCCAGGACTGGGATTATTTATGCTGGTTAATGATCTGTCTCCTTGGGGTCACTGTGATCATGGCATCCTGGAATGGTGGGGGTTGGAAAGGACCTTAAAGCTCATCCCATTCCAGCCCCCTGCCATGGGCAGGGACATCTCCCACTATCCCCCATTTCCAAAGCAGTGCACAAGAACATAAAGCACATGCAGACCCCAGCATTACGCTGCCATGATATCCAGAAGATTTTTCTCCAAGGACCAAGAGAGGTTTGTTAAAGGATGGAACTCAGATTCCTCAGACTACAACCCAAAAATGGATTAATTGCCTCCCTTGGAGGCAGCAGGCACAAAGGCAGGATGACAAACACATGGCAGGAGCCACATTCCCAGAATTTAAAGGAATACTGGTTTCACTTTTGACTCAAAAAAAGCTGTTGGGTATGCCCACCTTTTAATGGAATCATAGCTGGAATGTGACTTCCTGACTACCCTCAAGCATTTGATTTTACATGGAATTGTTTGGTTTGGAAAAGCCCTCAGAGATGATCGAGTCCAACCATCCCCCAGCACTGCCAAGGCCACCACTGAGCCACGTCCCCAAGTGCCACATCCACAGGGCTTTTAAATCCCCCCAGGGATGGAGACTCCAGCACTGCCCTGGGCAGCTGTGCCAGGGCTGGACAACCCTTTTGGTGAACAAATTGTTCCCAATATCCAACCTAAGCCTCCCTCAGCACAACCTGAGGCCATTTCCTTGTCCTGTCCCTTGTTTCCTGGGAGAAGAGAGTGAGAAGGTCCCCCCTGAGCCTCCTTTTCTCCAGGCTGAGCCCCCACCATATCCCTCAGCTTCTCCTCACCAGAGCTGTGCTTCCACACCATCATAAGAGGCAAATCCTAAAAAACCCATGTGGAAGCCACTGGAAACTTGTCAGAGGCATTGCACATCAATGTAAATATTTCAGAAGCAGAACACAAACCCTTCAGGTGTGCAGTTCCACCTCCACAGCACTATTCCCTCAGAGCATGTGGATTGTCTTGGCTTTTTTATCTCTTTAACCACAATTTTTCCCAACAACCCCCATCTCCATTGCACACCACTGACAAATTATGAGTTATTAAAGAGCAAAGTACCAATCTAACACCAGTGTCAAGCAGGATATTCCCAATGGTTGAGCTGATAAAAAAGAGAGAGCAAAACCAGAGGATGCTGAGAGGCCATTGTGGTCTCCTAAGGCATGGAAGAATTATCCGAGGGAAACACACATCAAGGTCCCATTCCTCAAAAGATGCCAGAGGAAATCCCAAACTAAGCTTTGCTTCCTGCTCTTTGTGCTGTCTCGGTCAACTTTCTTCCCTTTTACAGCTCTCCACTAAAATCCATGGAATGTTTGATGTTTGCCATGATGGGATCACCCCCTCCCATCAGGGGACTGAACCATGCCAGGCAGGAGATCCCATCTCACCAGGATCACCCAGGAATTACTGCTGGACAGCAGCCTCACAGCCATCACAAACTGGGCAGGGTGCACAAACCCTCCCTCTCTCAGGGTTTCTGTTCTCTCTCTCTCTCATGCACAAATCAAGTAATTTTAAAATTTGCTTTAATGTGAGGCAAAAGCAAGCACGGAAACCTTGATAACTGTGATGTTTTCTAAGAAACAGAATTTGCTATCTGACTTGCCCCACACAAAGTCTACAAAGTATAATAGAAATACTGGAAATAAATCTGGTTTAGTCACCTAGGGGAGTCAAAATCCAATTTAGAATAAAATACTAATTGTGACTTCACCACTCGAATCATTCCTGTTGGTATGCACTGTGATGCAGTGAAGCTACAATCTGGACATGTTCTCTGTTCAGGCTCCTCTAAAGACCCAAATGGCTCCAGGAAGTACTTCTATATCTCATTTATCTCCAATACAAACTTTCTGATGTGCAAGCTGCTCACTCTCCCCAGCCTTTACAACTGGAATTAAATACAGAATCCAAGATGTCTTTCAACAGGGAGCAGGGACCATCCTTCACCTGGGACAGCACAGAGTGATAGGACAAGGGGGAATGGTTTTAAATTAAAAGAGGAGAGATTTTGATGGGATATTGGGAAGGAATTCCTGGCTGTGAGGGTGGGGAGGCCCTGGCACAGGGTGCCCAGAGAAGCTGTGGCTGCCCCTGGATCCCTGGAAGTGTCCAAGGCCAGGCTGGATGGGGCTTGGAGCAGCCTGGGATGGTGGAAGGGGTCCCTGTCCATGGCAGGGGGTGGGATGAGATGGTCTTTAAGGTTCTTTTCAACCCAAACCACTCCATGATTGTATAAAGTTACCAACAGAGTAATTTCCCACTTCAGCTCCCAGCTGAATTCCTCTGCCATCATGAAAACTCAGCACATGTCTCTGAGGCAGATTTCCCTGTTCACCTTCTCATCCTTTCCTTACTCACCCCACTTTTAAACACAAGCTGAGGGAAAAAATAATATTTCAGCCTATGCCCATGCACCATTAAAAATAGGCATGCAACACTTCCCATGCATAATTCATTCTTCCTGTATTTTTCAGTCAAGACGTCTTCACTTTGCAAGTGCAAAGTGACAATTCTTGCAGATTTGGGAAATAATCCTTTACATCTGTTACAAGCTAGCAGACACCATTTGGCAAGTGTTAAAAAATACCATATAGGACCAGGACTGCAGTGTCTGCTTGGTTAGGAGCACTCGTGGCCTAAAATCCGTGGGGAAAAAAAAGAGATGGCTTGAATGTTTTTTCCTTCTAGCAGACATATTCCAGTTTCCCCGCCATTTATCTCTCTTTGTGTGTTATATCCTCCTTATTCTTCAGTCTCTTTTTTATCTATCAGAAAATATCCTGGGTTGGAATGGAGCCACAAGGATCATTGAGTCCAAATCCTGGCTCTGCACAGGACACCCCCAAGGACCTTACCACGTGCATCATTTCACTGAATTCTCCTGTTTTGCAAATTTTGGGTTGTTTTTTTTTTTCATTTCAGCTTTTTAATGCTGACCCTTCAGCCACCTTTATTATGCCAGACCCAGAATAAACTGCAGCTCTCTCTCACCCTGTTCATGCAGCCCGGTTCCCGTGGCTCTCTCCATGTCTCCAATCCCTCTCTCTCTGCCTTTCCCACCAGCCCACGCTTTTCCATCAGCCCAGCCAGTCTCTACCCCTGCCTTCACTTCCCCATCTCCCTGATTTAGCTCTGCCTTTAAGTCTCATTAGCCCTGCCTCAAAGCGTGAGGAGCAGCGCTGTCCCAGCGAAAGGAGGGAGCGCTGGCAGGGCGAGGAGCATCTCCCCGCATGTTAATGCTGCTTTAATAACGCTGCCCGAACACCCCGAGCCTGTGCTCGCAGCCTGCGGGCTCGGCAGGAGCTGGGAATGGGATCTGTGTGCACAGGAGGAGTCGGGATGATGGGTGAATACGCATTTTAGCCAAGTCTGCCATCGCATCGACATCACCCGGCCTCGGCTCTTCTGCCCACGTCTCATTTGGATGTTTTCTCCTACTCTGACACCATCCTTTGCTCCCCGCACTTAAATTCTCGCCATTCGCATTCCAGTCCTCCGCTGGAAGCAGCTATAGGAGCGGTGCCATCCGCACGGCTAACTAAAGCAATATATATTTAATTATATATTTAATTAAAATGATGCTGACGCCGCAGCTGGGCTCACGCTCCGCCTCTGCTGCCGGCAAAGACGGGTCAGCAAAAACATCCCCGATGCTCCGGGGGGCCGATCCCGCCACCTCATCTGAAACTGCAAAGCTCCTCGAGCATCCTCGGAGGTTCCTCCTCGGAAAGAGCTCGGGAATTTCCAGCGCTGCCTCGGGCATGGCTGGAGGGAGCCCGGAGAACACAGGGACCGGCAGAGCCTCGGCTGCGCTGCCCCAAGGAGGATTCCGCTTTTATCGCTTTTATCGCTGTGGTGCCGGCAGAACAGCTGGGAAAAACACACCCGGAGTCGCAGTCAGGCGGGCTCTGAGAAGTCACATTTAATCACGGGATCACAGGACGGGTTTGGGTTGGAAGGGTAAAGATCGTCTGGTTCTAACCCTCTGCCATGGGCAGGGACACATCCCCCTAGAGAAGGTGTGTAGGGGAGGAAAACAGTTCTGAGTTTATTTCAAGTTTTAGGGGCGAGACTCTAAAATACCTGGGTTTTTTTAAACAAGGGAAGGGGAAAAGCCACTGCCAGCCTGTCCTTTTTCAGGTTTTATTTGAGGAACTTTAGACACACTAGATGAAGCATATTGATTTTTCCATTTGTGGTTTTGATGGGAATTTAATTGCAAAGCGCTGTAAACGGGGGTTTGGAGTTCGTCTGCAGTGTATTCCACAGTGTGTTCTGAAAAAGGGGTTATAAAACCCCAAACACCCAAGGAATTTTTTTTCTCATCTCCCATCTCCCAGAGTTTGAAATCCCAAGCACTTTATTCACTGCCCTTAGACAGACACCACAATTTGTCAGTACAGCTCACTATTAAAGCTGCTGACAATTTTTCATCTTTTATTTTCTTCCCTTTTTATGGGATTGGAAATGGTCAGAAGAATTTACATCAGCAACACTTCAACAAACTGAAAAAAGAGGTAACACCCCAGCCCTCTCTTTAGGGTTGATTTGCTTAATGTGAAACATGGGGGAAAAAAATTCCAACATTTCTGAAATTTTTCTACAAACCCATCTTGGGTTCAAATATTCTTTATTGGTTCTAGATCAAGAAATGCCAAGGAAAAGCCTGAAGATGGAAGGAGTGGCCAGGTGGGATGGCACATGGAGCAAACAGAAAACAGTGACACATCCCACAGATTCCCTCTACCTGTTTTTTAGGGGAAAATACCTGCATGAGGCTTTGGTGGGGTCACTGTACGAACTTGCCAGAGTGTGAAATGAGCTTTTCATTTAGTTCTGACCTGGAATGTGAGTTTTTTTCCCAAACTTCTCCCACTAGCTGCAGTCCTTGTCACAGCAAGGGGAGAACACAATGGGAATGTGTTCTCCCAGAATTACAGCCCAAGCTCAATTTAGACTTAAGCAAAGGCATAACACAGCTGCCTGTTCATTTAGTGACAATTCCACATATTTTGCTTTCTCACCTGGAAGTGTTTCCAGTTTGGATGCGAGTTAAATGTTTAACTGCAAAGCCTCCAACAAACCTGGATGTGTTTCTGTATTTCCCCTGTAACACAGTGATAGAATCATGGAATCATGGAATGGTTTGGAATGGGAAGCACCCTGAGGATCATCTCATTCCACCCCCTGCCATGGGCAGGGACACCTTTCACCATCCCAGGTTGCTCCAAGCCCTGTCCAACCTGGCCTTAGACACTTCCAAGGATCCAGGGCAGCCACAGCTTCTCTTGGAAGCCATTCCAAGGCTTCCCCACCTTGGTGAACACCAGGAGATTTGATCTTTCAGCCTCCCAATGCCCAGGAGAAAAAGGTTGTTTTGTGATAGATCTGAGGAGGATCTCAACAAAATTAAAATATTTTCATGTGGTAGTGCCACCCTCTTTTCTCAACTTTCCAGAGAGCTCCTGGCAAACTTCTGCATGGAAATAACATTAATTACACAGATCTGTCAGTGGGATGCAGCACTTCTCCCTCTCCCTAAGCTCTGCACAAAATAGTATCACGACCCTCACAGCCCAATGGTGGCACATGGAAATGGAATTGCATTACCAGTGCAGTGTGAGGATGAGAAAGCCACTGGCAGGCAGTCCCAGGATGATGGGATCTGTCCCACATGGTATTATTTTGGGAATAATAAACATGAAATGTAGGAAAGCACAACGGCAGAAGAAGCTTGGTCATTCCACAGAGCTTGGGACAGATGGCAATTCCAGCTCTACAATCAAAGCAATAATTAATCTCGTAGGTTAAAAAGAATCAAAGTGCATTTGTAATCCAGGTCTCCATATCAGGGATGTGCTGGAATATTCATCAGCGTTTTCAGATACTCTGATCACCTGAATTAAACAGGAATGCTCTGCTCCTTCAGCAGACACCATGGGCCACCAATAGCTAGGATTCACCTGATGTCTTTGGCAAAATAAAGCCTGAAATTGGAAAACAGGATCTGTTCAAAAGCTCTAGACCCCCTTTTGCATCCATCCACAGACTATCATTTTACCCCATGAATACAGCCCTTTTTATTCTATTTATTCAATACCTGAAAAGGCTGATTTCAGTCTTTCAGCTGCTTGTGATCTGTATTCCCTCTGAATTCAGTGGAAATAAATTCTGCATCTATCTTATGTTGGTGAACTGGCTGGACTTCCCATTTACATTAGAGTTTATAATTTCCAATAATATTTTTACACTGGAAATGGTAAAATTAGTTTAAAAAATAAACATACCTATGTGTAAGTGTGTATATAATGTGATACTCTGGAATGAGTCCAGAGGAAGCCTCAGAGATATTCCAAGGGCTGGGGTCCCTCTGCTCTGGAGACAGGCTGGGAGAGCTGGGAATATCCAGCCTGGAGAAGAGAAGGCTCCAGGGAGACCTTGGAGTTCTCCCTGGCCACAGAATTTGCTGATTTTCTGTACATCAAATCTTTTCAGTCCATCTGACTTTGCCACGTGTTGCACAAACAGCTGGGAATAGTGGGACACACAAACCAGGATGAACCATAGGGCCCAGGAAATTGAATATTGATCAACAAATGGCTCCCCCAATTAATCTATAAATTCATAAAGGCCAGGCACAGGATGCAGTACAATGGCTTAATGCAGTCCCAGCTCTTTTAAAATGGGAAAAAAACTGAGGAGAAACGAGTTCATAAAATAGTAGCACTTTGCAGTGATGGGGCCATAGGTTTGAAAAACCTCCTCCTGTGTTATCCAATTGGGTTTCCTGCCACTGGAAGCTCACATCCATCCTTTCATGAACTTTGCACACCCTGTTGCATAAATTGTCAGATTTCTCACCTCTTCTATTCTGTTTGGACAGCTGTTCCTGAACCCAGCTGCTCTAATGATTATAAAACATCTGATTTCCCATCCAAAACTTAAAGATGGGCAATTTATACCCACCTGGATTTGTGCTAAGGTTGTTCTTCCCCTCAAACAGCTTTTTACCTTCTTCCTGATATTTATTCTTACTATTTCTAGAAAAGAATCTGTTTCCTTGCTCAGCTTGTTTGCTAGATAAAAAATCGCAGTCTTTTTGTACTCAACGCCTCCACGTTCCCTGACCACCCCATTCCTCAGTTCGACAGAAAATAATTCGGTCAACAGACCCCAGGCTTACCCAGTGTCCCCCAGTGCCTCACAGTGCCACCCACAGGTGTCCCCAGGTCACAGAAGCACAGAATGGTTTGAGCTGGGATGGACCTTTAAAGCTCTTCTGGTCCAACTCCCCTGCCATGGGCAGGGGCACCTTCCACTAGCTGTAAGCCCCATCCAATGGTCCTTGTCTGCTTAGATAATTGAAACTCTCCGGAGAAATTTGTGGGTTTTTTGCCAAATCTTCCATCAGTTTTCTCAGCATCCATTGGTCTGAGTTGGGTCACGTCGAGTATTCCCTGATTTTATCACAATCCAAGGAACCAGTGTAAGCCCTTCCCATTCCTGGAAGTCATTCTGTGGAATGGCTTCATTCCTCCTGGGAAATCGAGTGTGCTGAGCCATCCATCAGTCCCTGTGGTCCAGATGAGCAGCTGGGCTCACATCCAAGCAGCCAGACCCCACTGCTCCCAAGGGTCCAGTCCCGCTGGAGCTGCCTCTCAGGAAGTGTCCCCTTGTCACCCTCAGACCTCTCCTGGGCTTTAGAGCTCCTAAGGGAGACAAGGCTAAAACCACATCAGTGACCACGGGGCCCAAACTGGGGGCAAATAACTGTAGCCCACTCCATGACCCAGCTGTGGATGATCCTACAGCAGAGGGATCTGCTGGTAAACTGGAGGTTGGATTCAGTTGCCCAAATTCAGATTTGCTCTGATCTCCATCCACTGACCCAGAAGCCTGCTGACCTTCTCCAGATTCTTTCACCCTACACAGCCCCACACAAATGTCTGAAGAGTCACAAATTGCACCAGGTGCTACATCAGGCAACCAATATTTTATCTCTACCATCTCCTACAGAATTACTAAGCCCTCAGAAATTTCTCTTCAGGTTTTAGAAACTGGAGCACCTCATTCAGGGTGGAACAGCCAGGCCAGAGCACACACATGTACTGGGTTTTTGTAGAGAAAAAATGGTTTGGGGATTTTACTTCAAGGCCCCATTAAGTCAACCCCAAAGAGGGAAGATGGCAGGAAAAAGAAGAATGTGAAGAGCCATGGAGGAGGAAAGAAAAGCCAGCAGGAAGGTGAGGGCCATGATGGAGCTGCTGGAACAAGTCCAGAGGAGGCACCAGAGATGCTCCAAGGGCTGGAGCCCCTCTGCTCTGGAACCAGGCTGGGAGAGCTGGGGGTGCTCACCTGGAGAAGAGAACAATCCAGGGAGACCTCAGAGCCCCTTCCAGAGCCTAAAGGGGCTCCAGGAGAGCTGGAGAGGGACCTGGGACAAGGGATGGAGGGACAGGACACAGGGAATGGCTTCCCACTGCCAGAGGGCAGGGATGGATGGGGTATTGGGAAGGAATTCCTGGCTGTGAGGGTGGGGAGGCTCTGGCACAGGGTGCCCAGAGAAGCTGTGGCTGCCCCTGGATCCCCGGAAGGGNGCTGTGGCTGCCCCTGGATCCCTGGAAGTGTCCAAGGCCAGGGATAGTGGGAGGTGTCCCTGACCATGGCAGGGGGTGGGACTGGATGAGCTTTAAGGTCCTTTCCAATCTAAATCATTCCATGACTCTACAGTAATTATAAACAACAAAGACTTTACTGAAAGGGTAAAACTAAATTTTCTCCATTCTGTGCACAATGTTACAAAACCACACTAGAAATGAAACCTGCTGACCATAATATATTTTGTGCTTTTATGTTCAGAGATGGAATTATTTCATTTTTGTCTTTTCTACCATGGGCAAATTCCAAAAGGACAAGTTGAAATGGAAAAACACTCCGTGGCTTTTTTTTTTTGCAGGCTGCATTTTTCCATTGACCCAGCAGCATTAATAAACATTGCAGAGCTTTCTGAGGGGAAGATTTCCCATCCCCTCTGTGCTCTACCTCATTACCTTTTCATTTTGTTTTGTTTGCTTCTTCCTGTCAGGATAAACACGAGGCACTGTCAGGCAAACAGCAGCTCAGGGGATGACATTTTTAAATGTTCACACAACAACCTGACCCCCTGCTCACAGCCACTAAAAGGGAAATAGGGAAACCCCCTGTTTTAAGTCCGAAATGCTAATGAGGTTCTCTATTTGATTTGTTTCCCCTTCCCAGCAACAATAATTTCAAATTGAACCACTGACTCAATTAGCAAAATGTTGAATTTGGTGAGACTTTGGATAATAAAATGTCCCAGTAACAAAAAGGAAGCCAGCAGTGGTTTGGTGCCAGTAACTAAATCCATTTTAATGGGCTATTTTAATTAAACAAATTAAATTAATGATGGCCTCTGCACAATGATGAATTACTCTATTTAATAGATCACTGCGACGTGCTAATCCCCTTTTTATTATTATCTTCTAACATTGATCCATACGAGACACATAAGTCATAAACTAAGCTCAAGAAAGAAAAACAAATAATTGGCACAAAAGAGCCAAATAATGGAAAAGGTGGAATGATCTTAGCTCCAAAAAAAAAACCAACAATTCAGTTGAAGCTATGGCAATTATGCACCATTGGGATAATGGAAACCAGGTGGAATCGACGGTGCCCTCCATGAGGGATTCAGGTGGGAGATCAGGAGGAATTTCATCATGGACAGGGTTGTTAAACACTGGAAGGGGCTGCCCAGGAAGCCTTCCTGGAGGTGTCCAAGGAAGGCCTGGATGTGGCACTCAGAGCTCTGGGCTGGGTGACAAATTGGAGATCGGTCACAGGTTGGACTTGGTGACCTTGAAGGTCCCTTCCATCCTCAATGATTCTGTGAGGAGGAGGACCCAGATAATTTTATCATCTTTTAAAGAGATCTAACTTTATTTTTTGGCTACATTTAGAAAGCATGGGTAGGATTTAAAGGTTGGAATTGATGATGATGGAGGCCTTTTCCCACCTAAATGATTCCATGATTCTGCCTGTGATCTACCCAACGTGGCACCTCATGGGATTCAAGCCAGAGCTGAGTCAGTTTAGAGGCTGTGAAGCCCTTCTGCTCACAGGCAAAAAGGGGAACAAAAAGGAAAAAAAAAGGTGTTTATCAGGACTTCTAATGATAAATAAAAATGAAATGTCCTTAAAGATAGCTGGGAGTTCCAGGCAAATGGAAGAGGGTCCACATAACAGATGGGAACACAAGCATCACCTTAAAGTTGGGAGGCAACCAAGAATACTAAGGATCTTGGTAAAGGCTCTTCTTGTGCCATAATCTTCCATCCAACTTGCCATATTTTTCCATAAAAAATCCAACATGCCATATTTTTCCATAAAAAGCTTCAATTTGGGCTATTTTAGAACAGCACCTGAGCTCCACAGACACCAAACTCCAACTGATTTTAGAGGATTTATCACATCATTGACAACTATTTAGGCTGAGGGGATCTGAGGTCTGGGTTGCTGATAAAGACTCCAGGAAAGATGATGTGGGATTAAATAGGAATAAGTGACAAAATGGAATGAAATGAAAGATGCAAGGTGCAAACACAGCTGGATAATAGAATCATATGAAGTACAGCAGGAATGCTGAAGATGTAAAATATTCTTCACATAAGAAAAAACACTTGGCCTTAGCATCCTGAAATTCCAAGGATTACAGGAAACTGAACAAAAACGACTTTTCAATGAAAAGAACCTGAAAAGGACGTGTTCATGTGTCATAAAGAGAGCTCTTCAGAGTTCTCTAAAGTACATCCAGCACTAAACTCCCCTCACTGGGGCAGGACCTGTCTCTCTGGAGATGTGTCAGAGCTCAGGATCATCCGTGTGCCCACACACCACACACAGGCACAGGAGGCAGAGGACAACCTGTCCTCTTCCAGGTGTTCCAGTCCATGGCAGGGGTTGGAATGAGATGATCTTTAAGGACCCTTCCAACCCAAACCATCCCATGATTTTATGATTTACCGAGTTCATGATGAATTTGTGGATCCCAGCTCCTGCTGGCATTGTCTCCCATGAAAAAACTGCTCGAAAATATCTTTGCAATGGTGTGACAGTGACATTATGGAATCACAGAATCATTAAGGCTGGAAAAGCCATCAGAGATCATCAAGTCCAACCATCCCAGCTCTGCCCAGGCCACCACCACTGACCCATGTCCCCAAGTACCACATCCACAGGGCTTTTAAACCCCTCCAGGGATGGGGACTCCAGCACTGCCCTGGGCAGCTGTGCCAGGGCCAGACAACATTTCCATGAAGGAATTATTGCCAAGTCCTTATTCTGATTCTATTCTATAAAGAATGTTTAAACATGAAGAAGTGGGCTCTGTGTTTCAGTCAACTCCCTTTGAGCTGAAGTGAACCAGCTCAGAATTCTGGTGTTTGTACCTGAGGGGACAGAGGAGTGAAGAAGGCCCAGACAATGTGGCAAGATGCTAAATCAGGCTTCTTAATGAATTCAGAGCCAGAACAAATCAAAGAACTGTGTTTAAAATAATTTAAAAAAAAAAAACAAACCAAAAACCCAAAACAATCAACAGCTACAGGTGTAGATTGTGAACTGGCATTATCCTCCCTTATTTAAAAATTGACATGGTGATTCTAATGACAAGCTCTGTTATAAATAGACACTTAATTACAATATCTTAGGTCTGGCATCTGCATTTTCCCCGTCTTAAAGGCAGAAGCCAAGGAGAGTTCCCTGCAAACTGAAGATCTAAACAAGACAAAAGGAAACGTGAAGTTCAACCAAACCCAAAACCTGCTGCTCTTCACACCCTTCACTTCATTGCTGTCTTGCAGGCCCTTTTCACTGGACAAGAAAGGAAAGGACCCTGGAAAGTCCTGGCAGCTGCTGGCCATGGGAGTGACCCACCCTTGGGACACCCTCTCCCAACACAAGCCAGCCCTCTGGCCAAGGCAGGTTGAACCTGCACCTGGATCTGGGCACTTGGAGCTTTTTTTTTGCCTCCTCTCCCTCCCAGTCCATGGGTCCAGTGGCTACAGCAGCTGCCACAGAAACCAAAGTGCTGCTCTGCAGCACACGGAGCAGATGTCAGACACGGAGCAGAAGGAATGGGAATGTGGGGAGGGGGGTGGATGCAGGAGGAGGAGGAGGAGGAGGAGGAGGAGGAGAAGCATCACACGATCAGAATGAAATGTTCCCAGCAGAGGGAGTGAGTCATTCCTGAAGGAAAGTGCAAAGCTGCAGGATTTTTTCCCTGCTGCTCTCAATGCACATCCGCAAACACGGACGTGCAAATCTCCATCCTTTGCTGGATGCAGGGGGAAAGAACAGCAAAGGATGAGGAGCAGGTGGAGGTACTTAAAGCCTTCTTTGCCTCAGTCTGTAACACTCAGACCAGTTGTTCTCCAGACAGAAACGGGAAGCAGAATGAATCCCATAATCCAAGGCAGTTGTCAACCTGCTACACCACTTAGACAAGCCCATGGGGTCAGATGGGATCCACCCAAAGGTGCTGAGGCAGCTGCCAGAAGCACTCCCCAGCCACATTCCATGGATTCTCAACATCCTGGCAAACCAGGGAGATTCCAATCCATGGGAAGGCAGCAAATGTGACACCCATCACATCAGTGGATACACAGCTGTCACTTGTGGATGGTGATTCCATCACACAGGAAAAGAGGAAATGGCCTCAGGTTGTGCCAGGGAGGTTTAGATTGGATATATTAGGAATAATTTCATTCCAAGAAAAAGGTTGTCCAGCCCTGGCACAGCTGCCCAGGGCATTGTTGGAGTCCCCATCCCTTCAGGGATTTAAAAGCTGTGTGGATGTGGCACTTGGGGACATGGCTCAGTGATGGCCTTGGCCGTGCTGGGGGATGGTTGGACTAGATGATCTCCGAGGGCTTTTCCAAACTAAACAATCCCATGATTCTGTGACTCTAAACAATCCTGCTTTTGCCTGTTGCACAGGTGCTTGTCTCCCTTGTGCTTTGCTCTCTAATGAACACCAGGACTTTCCCATGATGTAAATTAATCCTGACCTAAACCAGGAGTTTCTCAGACAGAATTATGCTGTCATTTCCAAAATGCCCTTTAGAGCTTTAGCCCTCCCTCTCTTTCCAGGATAATGCAGAAATGTCACGTTGTATGAAGCCAACATATATTAAACAGATATTTTCCATCAAAAAGTCACTCGTATTTTAAGACTAGCAAGCCGTAACACAGTATGATCTGCTGTACATTTGCAAATTGTTTGCTAATTCAAAATAAAAAATAGTAACAACCAGTCTGGAGCCGTGTTTGACTTCCTTTGATCTTAATGTTCAAAATTAATCTCTTTGCCTCAAGGGCCTGGAGGGACAGCACACAGGGAATGGCTTCCCACTGCCAGAGGGCAGGGATGGATGGGATTTTGGGAAGGAATTCCTGGCTGTGAGGGTGGGGAGGGGCTGGCACAGGGTGCCCAGAGAAGCTGTGGCTGCCCCTGGATCCCTGGAAGTGTCCAAGGCCAGGTTGGACAGGGCTTGGAGCAACCTGGGACAGTGGCAGGTGTCCCTGCCCATGGCAGGGGTGGAGCCCAACAATCCTTCCAACCCAAGCTACGCTGGGATTCTACCACAAATAAACGGGATGGAACATTTGCCAAGCCCTCCTTCAGCTGGACTGTGGGGTGAACTCACAATTTGACACAGCTACAACAGCAGAAAATGATAAAAACCTGATATCTGCTTCTCCAGACAGCAAACATTCCAATGCCAGCCCAACATCTACGAGTGTCCCTCCCAAAACTCACTTGGGAATGTTCATCTGGGTAATGCCCAGCTCCTGCTTTCCACAGCAAAATACGAAAAGCACCGAATCCCCCTTTTTGTCATAATTTATAAACCCCAGCAGGATAATTCTGCTGCAGCTGATCCGTGAAATGGTCCTCTAGTAATCACACAAATATGGACAAATAACTGAAATGGTAGAAAACCTGATGGTTTGTGTGGCACAAAGAGAAGGGGAAAGCTCCTCATTCCCTGCCCTTGCAGAAGAGCTCAAGCCCACTAGAGGGCAATGAAAGAAATCAGGATTTCTCCAGCCCTGGAAAATCCCCTAATTTCGCAATGAAGGTTTTTCCTATGACAATATATCACGGGATAATGGGAAATATATTTCCTGGGATTGCTGGCACATAAAATAGCAGCCACACACATATAATGGCAAGAAGAGCTGGATGAAAAATCACCACCCAGGATATAATTAGCTGATTGAGATAAAAATAAAAAATATTACAGAAAATAAAATGATGATGATGTTAAAAGTGCCCATTTGTGTGTGTGTGTGTGTGTGTGGAGAAGGAGAAGGGATGCTACAAACCCTCACTGCAATTTTCCAACTCCTCTTTTTTTCTCCCAGAATTGTTTTTTGGGTGTTTTAATCCCCACCAAACCCCATGGGTTGGGTTGAAAGTTGTAATTGCTGGAAAAAAAACGATTTTTCTAAATTTCTAGGACAGTCACTCAGCCATCTGTGATAAATACAACTGTATTTATCAAATATTAAATAAATAAATATATAAATTTAAATATTGTGTTTTCCACATTAAAAAGACCATCTAGAATGGTATCTTTAAGAAGTACAAAAATCTTGAAGTTTGGGTGTCCTTCAGCATTAAGCACTGGCCAATAAACCCAAATTTGTCTAATTTTTCCACTTTTGAAGGCAAATGTGGGTTTTACATAATCAGTAGAGGATTAACATTGAAAACTTTAGAAGAGGGAATGAGCACCAGTTCCCTGCAGCACTTCAAAAGGGACAACATTGGGCCAATCTGTATGTGAGTAAAAACAAAACCCAAACCAAAAAAAAAACCCAAAACAAACAAAACCACCCCCACAAAAAAAGAAATGACATTCAAATGATAAAGAATATAATTAGTGCCAATCCATGTTTTTGCAGAAAACAGGTCAAATATAAACCCAACATCTGTCTTTGATGCCATCACAAGTTCAGCTGACACAGGAAAATTTGCAGACCCAATGCCGTGAGCATTTTGTGTTTGATTAAGGATTATATAATTGTTTTAATTTAAAAAAAAAAAAAAAAAAAGATGTGCAAAAATGGTCTTGATATAGGGAATGTTAAATGGATTAAGATGGACTTTCACCAGAATTGTTGTGAATTGCAGCAATCAAGGCTTAAAAATCATTTTAAAATTAGTGCTGGTACAACTGGGAGATCACGTGAAGGTCAGAGTTACTGCCCTGGACCACTGAGATCATTGGAATGAAGCTAAAATCCCAAACTGCCTCTGTGCTTCCCCAAAAAAATCCAAAATTCCACCTTCACCCATTGTCTGGATACAGCTCTTCCTCCTGCCCTTCCCCACCACTTCACAAAGGTTCTTGATGTGTAAAAGAGTTTTTCTTCTGTGGACACCTTAAATACAACTCCTTTAAAACTTGAAAAAGACCTGGTTTAACAGAGCCAACTAAAAATAACCAAAGCACAGGAAAAAGGAGCAGCCACAATGGAAATACATCATCCCCAAAAATCCATAGGAAGCTGCTTGCTCGGGGAAAGGTCAGGATTAAACACTGGATTTCATACTGGGGCTGGAAGCAGGGATTCATTGAAGGTGATTTCCCAGCCTTTGTGACTCTTCCTGCACATAAATCCATGGCCCTGCCCTAGGAGGTTTCTCAGGATGCTTTAGGCAGCAGGAAGAGAGAATATATTTTGTCCACCTTACGCTGGGCAGTTGGATTTACTTTCAGACTCGGTGAGTAAATGACTCCTAATAAAAGTCAGCTGGAAAAAAATCAAGTTTGTCTTTATCTGCAAGGATAAAAAAAAAAAAAAAAAGGAAGGTTTTTCAGAAACACAGGCCTGAGGGAAAAAAGTTCAAAATTGGAAGACTTAGGAAAATGTAGAACAAGGAAGAAAAGGATGTGGGACAAGATCAAATGACTGAAGATTCCTCCTTGTGAGAGTGATGAGGCCCTGGCACAGGGTGCCCAGAGAAGCTGTGGCTGCCCCTGGATCCCTGGAAGTGTCCAAGGCCAGGTTGGATGGGGCTTGGAGCAACGTGGGACAGGGGAAGGTGTCCCTGGCCATGGCAGGGGGGGGGATGGGATGGGCTGTAAGTTCCCTTCCAACCCAAACCATTCAGGGATTCTGCAATTCTGTGACAAAGCAAAAGGAAAGACTGGTCCTCAAGAGATCAGTGGAGGTCAGTAAAGGAGAAAAAAATATCACAAGATCAAACCAGACACGACAGCGTTGCTGGCTAAAGCATCCTCTGATTTCTCCTTCCAGGAAGTGTTGACTTGTTTTCCCCAAAGCTGAGAGGTCTCTTCAATGGAGTGGCACACTTCAAACAGAAAACAACACACACAGTCCCATGATGGTTCTTTGGGCAACAAAAATACTGAGAGGAACCAAACTCCTGGGCCAGAGTTTTATCTCGGTTGCATTACTGGAAATCCAAAGTAATTCCATGGATTTGAATGGTGTTGCTCTGGATTTAAAGTTTATGGATGATTTGCACTGGGTTATGTGAGGGAATCTTGGGAGTTACTTTAGCAAATGGTAACATCAGCTGGAAAACAACTTCAGCAGGGATGAATTGTCAATAACAATTGGTTATCAACCATCTGGTTATCAAATCATGGGTACCTGAGTGTTTAAGTGGGCCCTCCTGTGTCCATATTCAGAGGCCTGAGCAGGATATTTCATAAATGTTGAGTATCTGTCATTTCCACATGAGAGCTTTGTGGAGCTCAGAACTTCCTGAAGTGTCATCAGGCTCAGGTACATTTTTTTGCTTTGTATTTCAGAGTTGGATAAACAGTGGGAAAGTGTTGCACGAGTATTCATTTGAATCCTGGCTCAGGCACACTTCTGTCCCTGAGAAAACGAGGTTTGAGGAGTATTCTTGGCTCCCACAGCTCTGCACCAGGGATAAACAAACTGTTTGGAGAGCAGAAGTAATGCTCCCATGCTCATTAAAAATGCACATGTCACTTTCTAAAAGGCTTTTTCCTGAATGTTTTAATTTGTATGGAAACCTCAAACCGGGCCAATCTCCCTCCCCCTCTCAGTCCATGCAGGGAGTTCCACCATAAACATTTTTATCCTTCACCTGGGCATGGATGGATCCAAAGGGCAGAGCAGAATTAGGACACAACATTTTCACACATAATGACACTGAACACATCTGCAGATGATGCCTCAGGTTTATTTCCTGGAAATTTTTGCTTAGCTGCATTTTAAGGGCTGTGTTTAACCCAAAGAGAACAAGAACAGCTCCAGCTAATGGCCATCATCTTCCTTTCACCTTGACCTTTTTCTATTTTATCCTGTCCTCCCTGTAACTAATCTCTCAGTTAAACTGAGCTCTGTGAGAGCTTCCTGAAAAGAAGGAGTTCCATCCTGCTCCCTGTAAATCCTGTGTACACTTAAACCACCATGATTAAAATCATTATCACATTTATGCACCTGACATTTAATGTGCTTCTGACACTTCCAGAGCGCTGCAACAGATGCATAATAAAGATCAAGAAACTCAAAAGCCTGGACTAGAAGCCCTTCAGAAGGATCCCAGATGCCACTGAACTATGTGAGAGAACATTTCCAGGCTGATGGGAAGGGATTTAACCTCTGTGTTGGCATCAGTGCACATTCCACTGCTTTTCCTTGGCACTGGGATGAGCCAGGACCCATGGGAGAGCCGTGCCCAGCTGGAGGCCAGGTCAGACAGGGTAGGACCCCTCAAACAACAGCTCAACCCTTTAAATCTTCATTTCCTGAAGTGACATGGAGATCTGCCCTGGAGACTGAGAATTCATCTGCCTAAGGACCTGAAAATGGGATGTCTACACAAATCCAGCGTGTTTTTACATTAATGGCAAGCTGAAGAGGGCAAGCCACACAAAGCAGGAAATGTTTTATTTACAACCCACTCTTGGAGTCAAATCCATTTGATATTTACATTCGTTTATTACAGGGCAATTTCTAGTATTAGTTTAAATGTCCAATATAAACTTCACATTCCCAGTGCAATAAAGCAAACAGCTCCTTTGGCGACCTCCATGACCTCCCAGATGAAAAAATGATTGCAAAACACAAAGTATGGTTTCATCCTGCTGTTCCTGGTTCTAATTCCAAATGCAGGATCAGCTGTATTTGCAACAGTCAAAGGGCCAAGAAAAATGCCTGGCCTTTGTCAAGTGAAGACAATAAATGCAGAATTGAAAGCTATAAAAAAAAATAATCTTGCCTTTCTCGGCATGAATAAAAATAAGCACCGTGTGCTGCATTCCTGGGGAACAGGGATAGGAGCAGGATGCACTCAGCATGGGATGGTGACACTTCTCTGCCTCAGGGAATGCCCATCCCTGGAAGTGTCCAGGGCCAGGTTGGATGGGGCTTGGAGCAACCTGGGACAGTGGAAGGTGTCCCTGCCCATGGCAGAGATGGAATAAAATGGGCTTTAAGGAATCTACCACCTCCCTGAGAAACCCATTCCAACATCTAATCACCTTTTCCACAAACCAATTCTTCCCGATATCAAACCTGAACCTCCCCTGGCCCAGCCTGAGGCCGTTCCCTCTCCTCCTGTCCCTGTTCCCTGGGAGCAGAGCCCGACCCCCCCGGCTGCCCCCTCCTGTCAGGGAGCTGTGCAGAGCCACAAGGTCCCCCCTGAGCCTCCTTTGCTCCAGGCTGAGCCCCTTTCCCAGCTCCCTCAGCCTCTCCTGGGGCTCCAGACCCTTCCCCAGCTCCGTTTCCTTCCCTGGACACGCTCCAGCCCCTCCAGGTCTCTCCTGTCAGGAGGGTCCCAGAGCTGCCCCCAGCACTGAAGCTGCCCCAGCACAGGGACAGGCACTGCCCTGGCCCTGCTGGACACCCCAGAGCTGGCACAGCCCAGGTGCCTTTGGCCTCTTGCCCACCTGGGCACACCTGGCCCATGTCCAGCCGCTGTCACCAGCACCCCCAGGGCCTTTTCCAGCCCTTCTGTCCCAGCCTGGAGCTGCAGGGGGCTGTGGTCACCCAAGTGCAGCATCATTCCCCAGCACTCCCTGTGCCCAGCCATCAGCCAGTTCCAAACCCAGCCCAGAAGGAACCTGCCTGGGCCATGGGCTGCTGGATTTTCCAGGAATAAGCCATGGGAGATGGTGTCAAAGGCTTTGCTGAAGTCCAGGTTGACACATCCACAAGTTCATCCTAAGTTCATGCCATTAATGCTTTTATCTTGCTGCCACTGTCATCAAGGAATGGATTAGGATTAGTTTTGAGAGATTTTCCTGCTGTGAGGTGCCCAAATTTTCTCGGAGTGACAAAGTCAAATTTTCTACAGTTACAGTAACATGAAAAGAGTTCACAACTGCTCACACAAAACCTCCTCATCCGTAGCCAAATGCAGGTTTCTCCGAGAGGGATGAACATACAAAGGGTATCTCTGCAGCACAGAGAAGTGATTACAAACCAGAGAATGGCTCAGCTTATCAGATCAGCTATGCTTGTCTCCACAAGAGCCACCACCATCAATCAGGAATCAAGTTGTTGCCATTCACAGCAGAGTGAAGCAGAGATAATTTGACACATAAAGCTCTGAATTAGACATAATTTGAAGAGGAGTAAGCAGGTGTTATTTTTTTATTGACTATTGTATTGCTTTAATAAAAACAATCTCATTTTGAAAGAGCTATTTAACTTCTCCCAGACAAAAATCACATGAAAAACCATCTCCCAGGCAAAGCCCGCTCTGAATTCAGATAAAAACACAGATGAAGGTTGTGAATTCCTGCCGCCAGGCATCCCTTCATGGAATTAACCACTCAGAGCTGCAGATCCCAGAGGTCTGTAAACAGCCCTTCCTCCAGCTTTGACAAATACAATCCTGACCACTTCACCCCCTCGCAGGTTGCTCCTCCAAAGCTCATTGCTTTTGGAATGCTTTTGGAAACACCACCTTTTCAATCTCTTTTCCCAAAGAGCTTTGTATTCAGCTCTTATTTTTGTACCTGGAGGGTTTTGCTGGTTTGTTGCCACATCATCCCACAGAAAGCTGATGGAAGCTTCCCAGTGTCTGCTAAAAAGTGCTGAACTGCAGGGGTTGTTGCACCTTCTGCTGGCCAGTGCTAATTCATTGCCTCCCTTACTCCATGGAATGCATCCACCCAAAATCTCTGCTCTGGAGCCAGGCTGGGAGAGCTGGAGGTGTCCACCTGGAGAAGAGAAGGATCCAGGGAGACCTCAGAGCCCCTTCCAGAGCCTAAAGGGGCTCCAGAAGAGCTGGAGAGGGACTTGGGACAAGGGATGGAGGGACAGGTCCCAGGGAATGGCTTCCCACTGCCAGAGGGCAGGGCTGGCTGGGATATTGGGAAGGAATTCCTGGCTGCGAGGGTGAGGAGGCCCTGGCACAGGGTGCCCAGAGAAGCTGCGGCTGCCCCTGGATCCCTGGAAGTGTCCAAGGCCAGGCTGGACAAGCCTCAGAGCACCCTGGGACAGTGGAAGTTGTCCCTGCCCATGGCAGGGGGTGGAACAGGCCGATCTTTAGGGTCCCTTCCAACTCAATGTGTCCTGTGATTCCATGGAGGGGACGCACCCACTGTAATCTTGGAGCCTTAAAACATAGTGCTAGTGCTGAAAAAAACAACTGCAAGGTCTGATTTTGGAAAAAAAAATATATATAAACTTCTTCCCCCCTTGATTTCACTCTTTGGATTACAATTGGCTTGATAATTCATTTGAGAACCAATCCCAGCTGAGCAACTGTCTTGAAAATTGAGTAACCTCAGGTTCACCTGTATTAAAAAACCTCAGCTTCAGGCAAAACTGCTGGAACAGCTCATTCTCAGTGATCTCACCAGGGCCTGGCCCCCAGTTGATGTTTCTCTGGTTATACTTCCATTGTGTCACCGTTTAGCAGCAGCTCTGTTGTGTTACAGTCTCTGTCACCAGGAGCTGACTCTGACTCCTGCACCCAGCTCCCTCAGCAGCCTCAGCCCCACGGCTCGATGTGAATTCAATGCTCTACTGCCACTTCTCAGCAACCAAAGCAGCTGCAGGAATCAGCAACAAGTCCCACGAGTTAAGAGAGATGTGACCATGCAGGATACCTGGGCTCAGGGCACATCGAGGGACTCACTCACAGCCTGGTATTTTTGTCACTTCAAATTGAATCCCAGCAGCACTGAGGTTGGAAAAGCACCCTGAGATCATCCAGTCCAACCATCCCCCAGCACTGCCAAGGCCACCACTGACCCACATTCCCAAGTGCCACATCCACACGGCTTTTAAATCCCTCCAGGGATGGGGAATCCACCACTGCCCTGGGAAACCCATTCCAATGCCTGACCAACCCTTCCATGAAGAATTTTTCATGATGTCCACCAGAACCTCCCCTGGCACAGCTTGAAGCCACCTCATCTCCTCCTGTCCCTGTTCCCTGGGAGCAGAGCCTGACCCCCTGGCACTCCCCTCCTGTCAGGGAGTTGTGCAGAGCCACAAGGTCCCCCCTGAGCCTCCTTTGCTCCAGGCTGAGCCCCTTCCCCAGCTCCCTCAGCCTCTCCTGGTGCTCCAGCCCCTTCCCCAGCTCCGTTCCCTTCCCTGGACACAGAAGCCAGTAGGGAAAAACCCCAAACCTCATCTAGCAAACTCATAATTTTCTGGTTGAAGGCCATTTTTAGGCCTCTTCCAAGCCCTCAGCTCAAAAGATATCTGAGAGCACATGCACAGTTATTCAATGAACAAAAAATAAATGACATTTTGGGGTTTTTCTTCTTCCTTTGCAGTGCCAAAATACTCTGGAGTCACCCATGCACACTGCAGTTATTGTAATATTTGTTAGTCCTTCCTCCCTTGCTGCAGGCACTGCTGCTTATCACGGAAAAATTGTGCCATTCCCACATTTTTATCCACGATTATCTGGCATGTGTCACTGCCAGAAGAGCTTGATATTTATTTTAAACTGCCGCAATAATAAGGGAAGTGGCTGTATTACATTTACATTAAAATAATGGAATGCACAGCATTTAATATGAAAAGGGATTCCTGAACAAATTGTTTGCTCAGTGTGTTTCCCACACAACCATTCCAGCGCTCCTGCAATACCCCAGTAGATAATATTGGAGATATTGTTGTTAATAATACATGGGAAACACACATCCCCAAGGAATTTCAGTGCATATTTGCTGGGTTTCCTTAGCTGGCAACACCGTCCCTTCCTTCCCCACTTCAGTGCAAAAACAAACTCTACATGTGCTCGCTTACAGTTGTGCCTAATTACATAAATGTACTAATTACACACACTTTTCAAAGTAGGTAAATTTTAAATGGTGCCATTAAGGAAATCTATTTGACGATGGAAATTTCTGTAATATCACATTGCCATCTCACACATGGCAATTTTGCTTTCATGTCAGTATTTATTTAATGACAAATAACGGCAGAGGATAATAGAGTTGGGAAAGCAAACTAAAGCTGTAGGATTTGCGGGGTGATGTTGGTCAGCAGATGCTCAAAGAAGGGAATAAAAGGAATTTGGAAAAGCAGCGGATCTAAGGTAAATAATGAGTAAAAAGAAGTTTTGAATGATAAATATCTTCCAAAACCACCAGATAAACACCTGCAAGACTGATTTATCCCCATCAGAAAAAATATAAGTCACTGAGAACTTCATTTACATGCACAGGTATCAGATCTGGAAATCACTTACCTGCAGTTCTGAGCAACCTCTTTGCACTCAAAATAATTCCAACTGCACACAGGCACCAGCCCTAGGAGCTCACCCAGAGCTCAACCCAATCATTCCCACATTGGTAAAAACCAGACTGCTGCCTTTTGGGGCCTTTTGGCTGACATAAAAAGAGTTTTTTACTTTTAACATCAAATATACACCAAAACTCCTGGTTCTTTAACATAACACCTCTGAGGTCATTGTGTAATTAAATAATTAAATGTATGAACACTGATATTCTTTTAGTACTAATTAAGTTTACTGTCCTGTTGTCCCAGGTGAGTGGGTTTTTTCATGTAAAATATAATAATTTCTATTTTCCTTCTGCAGAATCTGGATTTTGCACTGACAAGAGCACAGGGCAACAACACTGCAGGATGCTAATCCCTCTGCCTTTAGTTAAATAATAACGTGGCAAGGAAGAGACAGAATCCATCTTCCCCGGAAAACAGGGACAAATTCTGTGTACAGAAAGGGAATCGGTCAATCTTCTCTCACCCAAACCCTTGTGTCACAACAAATACTCTCAGTAAGTCACAGGCTGTCATATCTCATCCAAGACATTTATGGAATGGCTTGATAGAAGCATCTCATAACCAGCAGGTGAATGATCCTGAGTTATCAAGCCCAATTATTGATCAGGAATGTACAGGAGCTCTTGGATCCGAGATTTTGGGAACACCCTGCAGGGTTTGGGGTCCAGAGAAGCTTGAATAGCTTTAAGATCAGAGATTTCTCTTCTGGTAAGCCCACATTAAACAAATCTGTAGAAAAGACTCAAAATGTCTCTGCAAAGGGAACTGATTTTCTTTCTGCATGGCTATAAAATGACTCACACACAAAAAAATAATTCCTAAAAATTGGAATTTAAAGCAACAATGAGCAAGTTGGGCGTTGGACTGAGGAGCTGCAACAGCAGCATGGAGAGTGCCCAGCACAAGGAGTGATTTTGTGTTAACTGGTGACAACTTTGACAGTCATGCTCAGAGGTGAAGCCATTCCACCCCCTGCCCAGTGCTACCTTTTGATATTCTTCCTTGGATCTCAGGGCAGCTTCCATCTGTTCCTGGGAGAAGGTGTAGATGGCCGAGCGGTACTGAGTGCCCACGTCGTTCCCCTGACGCATCCCTGGGGGAGAGAACACAGCGGGATCAGCCTCCCTCCCTCCCTGGGTGCTGGGAGAAGTTCAACATGAACACATTTCACACAATCCCAGGATGGGTTGGGTTGGGTTGAGTTGGGTTGGGTTGGGTTGAGTTGGGTTGAGTTGGGTTGGATTGGATTGCATTGGATTGGGTTGGGTTGGGTTGGGTTGGACTGGGTTAAGTGGGGTTGGGTTGGGTTGGGTTGAGTTGGGTTAAATTGGGTTGGATTGGATTGGANGCGTCCTCAGCTCCTCACCGGGGTGTTCTGGGCAGGGCAGCGGGAAATGAGGCCCTGGCCGGGCTGCGGGAGCGCTCCGTGCGCCGTTTCCAAAGGGTTTGTTAACAAAGAGGGATAAAGCTGCCCGAAATCCCGGCTGGAGTTCCGTGGGAAGGGGTGCTGGAGGTGGAGCTGCTCCCACAGGGGGGTTCGGGGGGCAGGGGCTACACAAAGAGCTCAGGGTTTGGTTGGGGGGTTGATTTTGGGGCTCTTTAGGGATCGCAGGAGGCTGTGGAGGAGGCTGGAAAGGCCATCAGGAAATGCCCTGGCACTTAAAGAGTTTCAATTAAAGATTCCTTTGGCACAGAATCCCAAAATCCCAGACTGGGTTGGGTTGGGAGTGACCTTAAAGCTCATCTCATTCCAACCCCTTGCCATGGGACATCTCCCATGAAATTCAGGATTTCCACACAGCTGTATTAGCACAGTCTCTTCCATGCACACTCAGCAGGTTATTTTTAGGAAAATCCAGGTATTTTCTTTGGTTAAAGAGTCCTGAAGGGATTCAATTCAATCTCCACTTAAATGTCATGAAAATGAAATACGAGCATTTTACAGCTTTGTTCACCCAATAGTCAAATACAGATGTCAAACCTTAAACAATTAAGCTGCAGTCACTGTAATCAAGGCACTCTTAAAAAATCTGATTTTGATCCATGCAAACAGTTACCAAAAAAAAGAGTAGATTTTACTAAGTACTTATAATTTTTCCAAATACCTTTGGAGAAAAAATTGTTATTTTTGGAGTAGGCTGCCCAGAGAGGTTGTGGGCTCCCTGCCCCTGGAGGGGCTCAAGGCCAGGCTGGATGGGCAACTTTGGCACCAGGATTTTGTGATATTTCTGCTGATATGTGTAAGCCCTTCAAAAGACGTGCATGAAGTTGTTCATGTAGCAATTTGAAACAGATGAGATGGATTCTACCCATGAAACTACAAAACACTGGGCCAAAGCAGATAGATGACAACTGTCCCCTCAGGTGACTAGCCCAGCTCTGGTTTGGCACTGCAATCCTGAGAAGCCACTGCTTCCTCCCATTCCCATTCCCATTCCCATTCCCATTCCCATTCCCATTCCCATTCTCTCCAGCTTTGCTGTGGATCATTCCATAAAGTCCAACAACAGCCTCAGAGCAGCTTTAGCATCAAGAATTATCTGGACATGCACTTTCAGAGCTGCATTGGCAGCTTCATTATCCCTGCTTTTCCCACCTTGTTGCAAATTTTGCATTCAAGAACACAACTTCTTGCTTTTCTGGAATAAAATGTGTTAATTTTGAGTTTGTCTGGTGGTGTGGATGAAGTTGGGGGAGTGAAAAAGTTGGAATTTCTTCAGCAGAGTCCTCCCAAACAGCTGCAACCCAAGGAGAATTGGAAATCATCAGGATTTGTCTTGTGAGTGCCATCAGGCTAAAGAAGACCCTCTGAGGGTTCCCATCAACTCTCAGGATTGTGGAGATGAAATGGAAAAGGAAATGGATGTCCTGACACCCCCCCTGGCCAAGGTCAGAGGGTGGAGAAAGAGCCTGTGGTACTGGAGGGAAAAGATGCCATCAACTCTCTACTCCTCATTAAATCATGGATTTATCCCTCTTGGACTCACCAAGGCAACAAAACAATGATTTACAGGATAGCACAATAAACAAACAAAAAAAAGTGCCTGAAATATTTATGAACAACAATACACAGAAACATCTTAAAATATGTATTAGGATGAAAACCCCATTCGATGACCAACAGTTACATGAAATAATGATTCCAAACCATTTTATGGAGTTTTCTGATAATTTGGGTTATTTTTTAGCTGTTGAAATGCATTATTCCAGTGAAAACAACAACAAAGTTCTTCATCAATACTTAATAGTGTCGAGTGCCACCAGAGGATATTTTGCTCATCCCTTTGGAAGTTCTTTCAGGATGGAAAGGAGCTCTGGTAAAACCAGTCTGGCATAAAATGAGGACAGGCCAGGAAAGCTTTAGTTTTGCCAGGATATGTTAATGCTGATTGATGTTTGAGTTTAAGCATTAACATTCTACAAATCTATTTATTGCTTAACAAACTGTTTAACAACCAGCTAGGGAGGAGATTACAAAAATCTCTCTGAATGCAGGATCACTACAGAGGGTGCTGGTTTCCAGCACAAATTTAGGAGTGGAAGTTTGGTGTGAACTCACATGTACAGTGCTCTGATTGAGAAAATGAGATTATCTAATCTCTGCATGTGCCACCATGACATAGCATCAGGGAGCCAGTCATCTTAATTAATTTTTTGAAGAAAAGGTCAAAAGGACAACTGACTCAAAATTAAAAATACATTTCTAGGGAAAAAAAAAAAAAAAAACCACCCAGAGACAAATGAAGCTCTTCAGGCTTGGCAAAGTTGTTTAACTTGGAAGGGCAATTGAAAGCCAAAGTATCTAAAATCCAGGTGGGAAATAAGACAACATTCAAGCAACAAAGAGCATTTATCCCTGGAACAATGAACCTAAAGCCACATTCCATCCCTGAGGGCTTCAAATTGAGGATTTAGATTTCCATAGAATCATAAAACAGTTTGGGTGGGAAGAGACCTTAAAGATCATCCTGTTCCACCACCTGCCATGGCCAGGGACACCTTCCACTGTCCCAGGCTGCTCCAAGCCTTGTCCAGCCTGGCCTTGGACACTTCCAGGGATCCAGGAGCAGCCACAGCTTCTCTGGGCACTCTCTGCCAGGGCCTCCTCACCCTCACAGCCAGGAATTCCTTCCCAATATCCCATCCAGCCCTGCCCTCTGGTAGTGGGAAGCCATTCCCTGTGTCCTGTCCCTCCAGCCCTTGTCCCAAGTCCCTCTCCAGCTCTCCTGGAGCCCCTTTAGGCCCTGGAAGGGGCTCTGAGGTCTCCCTGGATCCTTCTCTTCTCCAGGTGAGCACCCCCAGCTCTCCCAGCCTGGCTCCAGAGCAGAGGGGCTCCAGCCCTTGGAACGCCTCTGAGGCCTCCTCTGGATTTGCTCCAGCAGCTCCACGTGTTTCTGCTGTTGGACCCCAGATGTGGAGGCAGCTTTGCAGGTGGGGTCTCACCTGAGCAGATCAGAGGGGCAGAATCCCCCCTCCCCTGCTGCCCACTCTGGGGAATCAGCCCAGGACAGAAAAATTCCAAGAATTTTACCACTCTAACAACTAAAGGGTGAAGTTAAGGAGGAGTCAGATGTGTAATAATAGCAGCCCCTCCTCCAACCCAAACGTTGGCTTGGGCTGTTAAACCACCCACCTGCAGTGAAAACGACTGAACAGATACTTTAAGTATTTACCCAAAGTGTAGCTTTAATGTGACCAGTGATCAAACCCAAATTTGCCTTTCTTTTCACTTGTTGTTTAAATTATTTTTTATCTAAATCCCCTGCAACATGGAGCTAATACATCACCTAAGCCCCTAAGACTATGAGATAACAGAATAAATTCCATATATACAAACACGGCCCAGTGCCACTGTTGCTGTTGTTATTTTCAATGAACCTCACATAGACAAACATCTCAAGGGTTCATCCGTGATTTTTTAAACCCTCTGGCAAGTCTGACTTGCTGAGATTCACAACTCAACAAGTAGCAAACAAGACAAGAAATTCAATTTACTAAACAACTGTGGTGGGACGATTGAGCTTAACAGTCTTGCCTTCAAAAGAAAAAAAAAGGCATTTACTGAATAAAAACAACTCTGCTGCGCTCTTTAAAAATTCCACAATGTATCTGTGCTTAAACTCTTATCTGGAAGAAGGAATAATTCCTAAGAACTTCAGCTGAACATCTTCAGAGCAGCTGAAAGTTATTGGGAAATGCTGGCTGTGTCTACAGCTGGTCTGTGAGATGTCTCAAAGTCATTCTCTGTGCAAAACGTGCCAATTCAGGGATAGCTTTTAGGGCAGCTCTGGGTGATCAGGCTTTTCCTGAAGGGTAATACAGAAATCTGTCAGGAGGAACTGAACCTCCTTCTCATTCAAGACTGAGATGATCAACAAGTTCTTTCTTAAAGTTGGTGACAAAATTTATTAATCCTTAGGAATCACAGAATCACTGAGGGTGGAAAAGCCCTCTGAGATCATCAAGTCCAACCATCCCCCAGCACTGCCAAGGCCACCACTGACCCGTGTCCCCAAATGCCATATCCACAGGGCTTTAAATCCCTCCAGGGATGGGGATTCCAGCAATGCCCTGGGCAGCTGTGCCAGGGCTGGACAACCCTTTCCATGAAGAAATTTTTCCCATCCAGCTCTACTTTAGTAGTATCACTGGGGCAAGACAGAGACTGGAACAGGCAAATCCTGTGTCCCTGACCAGGTGATCAGGAACACATCCAGCAGGAACAGGAACAAACAGACCCTGGAGGTAACAGCCTGGCACTCACTGGTGATACCTGAGACAAAGAAAATCGGCTGATCTGCTGGAAACAGCCAGAAAATCTCTTGTCAAAGAGATGCTTTGATAGAGAGGCTGATTTTAGAATTGAGAGAAAAGCAGACAATTTGCACCTCTCAGGCAAAAGACAAAAATATGTGGGGTTTGGATACGGCTGTGTGGTGCCAAAGTGTAAAAAAGGCCAAAATCCCACAGCCCAAACCCTGTGTGAGCACTGGGCTGTCGTTGTAAGCTCTTGTCTCTGGAGAACCAGGGAAGACGAGGGCACCTGGAGATCCAAATGTGTTCATGTGTTGGGCATGGATCATATTCAGGAATTTCCCTCTGGCTGACCAAAGCACCTCAGCAGAGCTCAGCCCTGACCACTCTGGAGAACATAAAACATCCTCACTGTGCCAGCAGAGCCCAGAGCACCAATTAACCACAAAACACCCTCAAGGGCTGAGCTCTGCTTTATGAGAAACAGAAATTTGAGGTGAGAGGATGGCAGCTGGAGAGAAGAGGGAGCCGTGATGGGCTCCCAGATCCTGTCAAAGGAACAATTCCCAGGTCGAGATTGCCACTGGGAAAGCTGCTGTTTGCCTACGTGTAGATAAAAGGCAAAGAAATGGCTCTAAAAATCCCTTTCCTACCAATACTCCGGTATCTTCTGATGCACTTGGGTGGCAATGACTTCATTTTGGCCTTCCTCATATTCTTTGGCATCAAAGCAAAAAATGCTGACTCTCCTTTGGTTTGAATGACTGGAATATGGACTGGAATATGGAACCCCCATCCCTGGAAGTGTCCAAGGCCAGGCTGGACAAGACTTGGAGCAACCTGGGCCAGTGGAAGGTGTCCCTGCACATGGGCAGCGGGTGGAATGAGATGATCTTTAAGTTCTCTTCCAACCCAAACCATTCTGTGATTGTCTGATTAATAAAAAAGCAGCTTTCCCCGTATTTTTTTTTTTCTTCAGAAACGGCAAACAAGCAGATTTGTTTCCAAAAAGCCAATGTTTAATATATTACCTACAGCAAGCTAAAGCAAAAGACACTTTGTTTTATTGGCTAAATCAAGGAATTCTTTCAAAGATTCACCCCTCTAATGACTTGAAAGTAACACTTATACACCACTCCTTATCTTCCCTCAATTTAAAAATAATAAAAAAAAATGTAATGGCATCATCCGTCAACTTTGCTATTCTCAGAGGATCCTAGGCATAATGGAGATAAATGGCTGAAGTCTCTTCAACTCTTCTCTGCCATCCAGTGAAATTTTAAAGGGCAGTTCATAGCTCTTATTTTTATCATAATTTTTCCTGTGATTTATAGACCTTTCTGCAGCTGTCACTTATTTTCTTATACCTGCAGCAACCTGAGCTACGGATTGGTCATTTTCTTCTCCCCAATCAATCCTTGCTGAGTTAAGACTAATAAAACTCCTTCTTCCAGCTCATCATATCATTATTTAGTACAAATCAATTGCACCATGTCACCCTGGCTTGATGTCATCACTCACTCTAATGATTACATCCATACAGCTTAAAAGTTGCCAGGGGAAAGTAAAACTCTTTATGGCACACGATTAAAGGAGGAAAATGTTAATAGGAAAGAATTTCGTTACAGTGCTGTGCATTGAGAGTTCTGGATGATTTTCAAGGTGCTGTGGTGCAGGAAGGATAAATTAAATAGAAAAGAGTTTCTTCAGGAGGTTAAAAAGCATTAATGAGCTTGTACATGATAAAGAAAAGTTTTACACTGTCAACAAGGTTTAGAAAGTTTTCAATACACACAGGTTTTAGTGTCTAGAAGGAAACTGGTTTTGGTCTTCTTTTGGCACTAGATAATCTTTGAGGTCCTTTCCAACCCAAACCATTCTGTGATTCACATACCAGATGCAATACCACTCCTCTAACACTTCAAATATTTTATATATATTTTTAAAAACTAGAAAGTCTCAAGGAAGATTTGGTTTGGAAGAAGAGTTCCCTGTATATTCATTATTTATTAATTCCTTCAGATGCAATAATGTATAAAAGCATTTTTGAATGCTCTTGGACCTTGGAAGGAAGTGCGTCATCAACCAGAGCCCAGAAAAAAAAACCCTCACAGGTTTGTTTTGGACCAGTGTCACAAAACTCAAGCATTAACTCAAGTATCACTGGCAGGAAAAAATGTTAATCCATTTCCAATTATTAACTGAAAATTCATATCTACCAGTGCTGCACAGAACAGATGAATAGAACAGTGAATTGTGCACATAAATCATCCCTAATGGCACTAAACTTATTGTAGGGGACTTTTACTTTAATCGAATTTGACTTCACTTTAATCAAAAGTTAAATGATTGGTTTTAGGCAGGATTTTAGACATTTTCTGCCATAAACAGACTTCAGGCTTTTTCAGAGGTGCCTTCTCTTAAAAATCTGTCTGGGATCTGGATGAACCTCAAGCTGCTGGAACAATTCTGGAGGGAGCCATGGAGATGCTCCAAAGGCTGGAGCCCCTCTGGAGCCAGGCTGGGAGAGCTGGGGGTGTTCACCTGGAGAAGAGAAGGATACAGGGAGACCTCAGAGCCCCTTCCAGGGCCTAAAGGGGCTCCAGGAGAGCTGGAGAGGGACTGGGGACAAGGGATGGAGGGACAGGACACAGGGAATGGCTTCCCACTACCAGAGGGCAGGGCTGGATGGGATATTGGGAAGGAATTGTTGGCTGTGAGGGTGGGGAGGCCCTGGCACAGGGTGCCCAGAGAAGCTGTGGCTGCCCCTGGATCCCTGGAAGTGTCCAAGGCCAGGCTGGACAAGGCTTGGAGCAGCCTGGGACAGTGGAAGGTGTCCCTGGCCATGGCAGGGGATGGAATGGGATGGTTTTTAAGGTTCCTTCCAACTCAGGCCATTCCATGATTCTGGGAACATGGGAAGGGAATGAAATTTTTATCAATATTTATCAGTGCAGCTGGAACTGAGCTTCCATGTTTAGGCAACCAAAAGCTGACCGAATGTCAACCAAAGCTGACCTGATGTCTAACTTGGGACGAGTCAAATGTGTTCATCAGAGCTCTCCCAACACCTATGGGAGCTGAGGCCCCTCATGCCCATGGAAACAGCCAAATTTAAGTGGATTAAGATCAGCCTTTATCCCTCCTGACATGGCTGTGCTGGTGAGAAAAGCCTGCCTGGAGATCTTGATAGCCTTCAATCCCAAGTGAAATGCATGGAGCAGGGATGTGTGGAGGAGACTGGAGGACATGACAGGGGGCAGAAATGAGCTCCACATTTCCTAACTGCTGGAAAAAAAGGAATAATGACCAAAAGCATCTGACATGGCAAAGGCATTTCTGTTTGGGCATCGGAATCAGGCCCTCACTGCCAATTTTGTTCAGGGATTCACTTGGCTGTGATGTCACCAAAAGCTGGACAACAACTGATCATTGGGAAAAAATATAATTAAGAAATGCAGGGATTTAGATCAGTTACCACACGGGCTCAGCTATGGAACCACACAGATTTGCTGCTGTTTTTCTGCATGTGCCTTCTCCTTTCTCTTCGTTTATCTGTTGTTCATTAGTGCCTCGCCTCAATTTAGGCATTTGCCCGTGCTCCAAATCCAAACCCACTCTGATCCACCAGGTGCTGTTGCAGTAGTAATAAAAATAATTAGTGATAATAAAAATAATAGTGTTGCAATTTGCTTTTATAAGCAGATAAGCTCATGGGACACTGCTCTCTCAAAACACAGACAAGTGTGCTCTTATAAATATGCGCAAGGAAATTGCAGGGAGAGAAAACAGTCACTCACTGAAAATATTGTTGTTCAGAAGAGAGTCAGCTTTGACCTCTTGTACCTAATTATACACGAAAACAAAGATTAAAAGCCTACTAATAATCACCATAAACTATGATTAATGATACCACACTTCAATGCCTCAGATTTCCAGACTCAAGTACAGTAAATTCACTATTATTTGAAGAAGAAAACAATGTTTGGTATCTCTTTGTTTTGACTTCATCTATTGTTTTCCTTGCCTAAGGATTAGGAACAATCCATCAAAAAATTCTGCAGAAAAAGACTTTCTAAGGTTGCCCTCTCCTAATTCTACAGACACATGAAAATTTAGATGCTATTCCCACAACATTGCTGTCAGCTTCACAGATAGAACCAGGGAATCATGGAATGGTTTGGGTTGGAAAGAGCCTTTAAAGATCATCTTGTTCTTACATCACAGAATCACAGAATACTCTGAGTTGGAAGGGACCCACATTATATTATAGACATCATTTTTATACATATATATAAAATAATTTCATCCTTCCTTATATCCAGTATAAACCTCACCTCCCTCAAGTGGGCTCACATTTCCTACATTGTCAGAATTTAAATTTTCAGTTGTTTTGGGGAACTGGCTCACACACCCTTGTCAGATGCAAAACAAAGAACCTAAAAGCAGTTAAAAGAGGAATTCAGAGCCCAGAAGGACTTTTGCCCTTGAGCCAGAATTGATTCAGCACCACTCACTTCAAAATGCAAAGTGTTCAGCCCACCTCAGCAACCACTGCTCTGGATAATAATCCCCTTCATTAAGAAAGATGCAGGGAAAACAACATCTCCTAAACTGCAAATATAGGTCAGGAAAAGCCCATTCTAATTTATATGGATAAGAAGAGTCTAATGTGCAAATTAGGGCACGACAGCTGAAATTCTTGGGGATGCAAAGGAGTCTAATAACACCTATTTATTTTTAATGCCTGTTTAGTCCTGGAGAAACACAAGAGTGGGAACAATGAAACACAAGATTTCAGGTCAGGAAGGAGATGAAGCTGCATTCTCAAAGTGCAACTCTGGCAAAGACTTTAATACTTTAAAAAAAACCCCACAGACCACGGGTATTTCAGAGGTGATTTTGGGCAAGGAACTAAATTCATTGCTGGTGGGATGAGTAGGCATCCATCAACAACTGTCCCACCACTGGAATTTCATGGGAAAGAGCAGGAATTAGGAGAAAGCAACAGAAATACTCCAATCAAACAACCCAGTTCTAATGTTGAGTGTCCAACCCTGCAGGAACCACCACACATTTATCTTTATTGTGTCCTGGCACATCGATTTCCATGGCTTTTGTTAATTTATCAACACAGAGATGTGCTTTATTCGCTTCCTTCAAGAGCCTCCCAGCAATGTCTTTACCACTGATTTAATTAGCATCCTCTCCACTGTATCCTCCGAGTCATTAATGAAAATATTGAGGAGTATTGGACCAAGAATGGCTCCCTGAGGGGCTGGTAATTCTATTTTGAATATATTTAATATGCCTGGTGACAATAGATTTCGTATTTCTACTGGTTTTTGTTACACCTTGTAATAATGCTGAGACCATCAAGGCTCTTAATGACGTTTGAAATACACAACAAAGGCGCTTTAATCTGAGACTCACAAATCTCACTCAAATTATAAAGGGAAACGAGTCACAAAAATGTAAAGGCAAAACATAAAAATGGTTACATTTTACAGGGAAAGATTATTTTTTCCCTTTAATCTCCAAATGAAGTTCCAGGCCTGTAGCAGAATACCAAATGCTGGTTTAGGGTGGCTGCAGCGTTTTTTATGTGTACAGCTGTTCTTCCACTGGTATAAGTAGACACATCTGCTCATTAGCAACACAATGTCATTTCTAGTGTCTAATTTTAATTATTTGCAGATGATAGATTCCTTATGCAACGTCTAAAAAAAGTACAGGCCTTTAAAGCTGGGGAGAAATAAATATCCCCTCTGCGAGCAAACTGGGTCAGCACAACAAAAAGCAGATATTAATCTGGAGAATTCCTGCATCAGCACCAAGGCTAAATGCCAGCGTGTTTGGAAGGTCACAGGGAGGAGAAATGGCTCCTACATTTCTTCTTTATCGTGGATTCACAAGACATATGGATGGAGAGATGTTCTGAACGAGTTTGGCAGGTGATGAGTTTGTTGTAGAACAGATGGTCCTCAACTGCTGGAAAAATATCAGCCCTGCTTACATTTCCTGCACAAAGACAGGCAAGATAAGGACTTGTCCCTGACAGGAAAAGGGGAATGAGACTCCTTACAATGACTTTGGTTCTCTGGATATTCACAAAGGATCAGCAAGGCTGGGAGGGAAATTCCCAGAAGCTCCTGGGCAGTGGTGGTCACGGGTGGCTTTGTCCTTCGGCCTGTGGTCAAAGGGGTGACCAAAACTATGGAATTCTGGCTTCCTCCCAGCAGCCCCTGCCACTAACTCAAAAATCCAAACAGAAGAAGCCAAAGGAATGAAAAGTGATGGGATTTGTGGACAACAGGCACTCACCACAGGGAATTGTTTCCTGCAGGCTGGGAAGGATTGGGCACTTTTGAGGAATGTGGGGAACAGAACTACCCCAACAAGCATCTGGTTTGGATAGTGCTCATGGAAGAACAGACCTGAAGGAGACAAGAGGATTTTCCTTTTCTCTCAAACATGTTTTCACAGAATCACTGAATGGTTTGGGTTCAACAGGACCTTGAAGATCATCTCATTCCATCCCCTGCCATGGACAGGGACACTTTGCACTAGACTAGGTTGCTCTAAATGAAATTAGTTTTTGTTGTCTTCTTGAACTTCTGCCCAGCCCATGAAAGCAAGGAGCCTTTCTTTAAAGCTGCCTTGGACTGGCTGAAATCTCTGACACAAGAAGGACTTCACCCACACACAGGTCAGGAGACTTCCAAGATTGAAGTCCTTTACAGGACTCACATTTGCACCACGCCAAACGCTCTCTTCTGGTATCAGATTGATTTTTCCAAAGGTGTGGAGAAATAGTTTCTGACACCCCACAAAGAGCAGCCAAACTTCCTGATCTGATCCAGCAGGACACATTCCTCCCTGACCAGGAGCACGGCGGGGTTTGGAACTGGCTCAGGCACTGCAGGTCGGTGCTGATGCCAGAAGGGTGATCCCACCAGCATTCCCGCTCCTGGTGATTTAAATCCTGGCTGGAAACCAGGTTTGGCTTCCATTCATGCAGGGTTAATTTTCAGCCTGAGCAGAGAACTTTGTGATTTCCAGTGTCAACACAAAGAAAGAGCTTGTATCCAGCTGGAAGGTCAGAGTGAGGGGAGAAAATCGCCCTTTTCCCTAAACAGGGAAGCCAAAGATTACTTTACAGAAATTGTGACAATACAGAAGAGGCACAAAACTGATGGGCTGCAAGTCCCTCTGGATGGGATGCCAGCAGGACCATGGTCTCGGTGCAACCTTAAGGAGACAGTCAGGTTTATATCCTAAAGAAATCTAGAAAGCTCGAGGATGGTCCCATTAAAAAAACAGGCAATACAGACTTTATCCTACACCTCTATAAACTTTAAAAATTAAAATTATCTACAAATTTTTTTGCAGTATTTTTGGCATATCCCATTTCATCCCTCTTTTCTCTATCAGTGACAAAGAAACAACATCCTGAGCACTTACAGGGCCATCCAGAGGAATCCTCTTACAGATCAGCTCTTTCCTGGGGGAGCAGGAATGCTGAGCAGGGCACTGGAGGCTGAGCAGAGATGACAGCCATATGCCACTTGGCAGAAGTCAGGGGGTTGTTTGTTGCTTTTTCAGTCTCCCAGTTCTAATGAATTATAAAATAGAGCCTAAATTAACAGTCAGGAGGACTTTGTCAGGGCCCCACACTTCGGAGATGCTCATCAGGGAGGATCTCTTTCAACTGTTTGATCTGATCAAAGGTTCCTGCTTTTCAATTGACTTCTGTACACTCCAGAGCTCCCCAAAACAAGAGCCAGGCTCCTTCCCAGGGACAATCTGAATCCCAGTGAGGACTCAGCCTCTTCTAAAGGACAACTGCTTGGAAAGCAGGAGTTTTGAATATTAATGCAGTCGTGCAATGATGAAGGGTGGGACTGGGAGTCTGTACTCCTCAGCAACTTGGTACCAATGAAACTGATCCTGAAAGGCCTTAATCTGCCACAGAATGTACACATTTGATGTTTAATGACATCAGAACAATGAGTTAACTCCATTACCTCTGCTGGGGGTAGAAGGGATGAAATGGTGTCATCCCAACTTATGGAAAAAGATAAACCCCACTTTTATATTTCTGAGTGGGAGCTGTGCTCAAGAAGTCAGGCATTTGCTGTATGAGACACTGGATTCACCCAAAAATTCAATCTCATGAATAAGAAATCTTCTCATTTATCTTCCTAGTCAAAATCTTCTTTTTGGCAGACTGAGTCCTGCATTCCCACAAGGCTGCCTGAATAAAACTCACTGTGTGCACACAGCTCAACCGCAAAGGAGAAGAATATTGTAGGTCAGAGAGGTAACTCTCACTTTCAGTGTCTTTACATAAAGCTACATTTCCCACAGCCAGCTAAAAACAGGGAATACATACAAATCAAGGCAAAGAAACAATCCCAACTTAGAGATCTTCTACCATCCCTGCCTTACAAAACACAGAAATTTGACACTGGGACCTCGTGGTTCAGGTTTTTCTCAAATCAAGAAATGCATATGAGATGTGAAGAGCTTTGCAAAATGCTTGGACAGAGATTAGAATAACAAAATCACAGAATCACAGAATCATTTAGGTTGAAAAAGACCTCCAAGACTTCCAAGATTAAGTAAAATTTCCACCTTGTCACCAGCCCAGAGCTCTGAGTGCCATGTCCAGTTGTTCCTTGGGCACCTCCAGGGATGGGGACTCCACCACCTCCTTGGGCAGCCCCTTCCAAAGTTTGACAGCCCTTTCCATGAAGAAATTCCTCTTGGTGTCCAACCTGAACCTCCCCTGCAGCATTTAGGAACCATAAAAATACCCAGGTAAAGCAAGGCTGGGGTGTACAAAGTCTTCCAAGAACAATTCCATCTTTTCCAGGGGTAAAGTGATGCTCTCACTTTTGGCAAATTATTATTCAAGAACCACGTGGAAATTCTATCCATCTAAGCTTAGATAAAAGTTTAGGAATGTTTCCACCACGCACTGCAGAGCACACAGGTGCCTGAGATAGTTGTGAAGGACTGGGGTGTCTCCATGGCTCGGTGTCACACAGAGACAGGAGCTCATTCCCAGAAAGAATTCAGCCATATCAGCATGACCTCGTGCCTGAGCTAATTAGGTGATGCTTCCCAGCTGCCAGAAATCCGAGAGTGAATCACACAGCTGCCACATCCAGCCTTCTTCTGGAAGCACGGACCGGAACTGTGCTGAACCTCAGTTGTATGAGGATATAAAGACATAATGTCATCATTTGAGTTTGGTTTAGAGCCAGAAAGAATCATGAATTACACTGATGGGTTTATCTGATCTGTTAGCACAACTACCACACTTCATCCACATCTCTCTGTGTCCAGGTAATGAACTTCAGTCACCCTAAAGCCCTCAGGTCCTTTGGCACTTCCCTGTTCTGTGTGAGCCACAGACCAAAGCCAAGACTACAGACATGGCAAAAGATGGATTAAGTGGGCACTGTCCCTCTTACATCTGCAGAAATCCATTTCTCACACCTGCAAGGTGAAGGATCCCATACCCCTGTCCACTGGTTCCCAGCCCTGGCAATCAGGATGAATCCAAACCTACGAGCAAGACACGTGGACCAACTGTCCCAACACATCAAAACAAGCAGCCCATAAGAGTCATGGAAACCCAGAACAGTTTGGGTTGGAAGGGATCTTAAAAACCATCTCATTCCACCCCCTGCCATGGGCAGGGACACCTTCCACTGTCCCAGGTTGCTCCAAGCCCTGTTCAACCTGATCTTGGACACTTCCAAGGATCCAGGGGCAGCCACAGCTTCTCTGGGCACCCTGTGCCATTAGAATTCTCCGTTTTCGTTTCTGCCTCTGTCTCGCGAGTTCTTTTACTCAGAGTTTGGATTAAAACACAGAAGACACAAGATTCTTCTTCTAATTTGATGAAAAGATTGAAATTCTCAGAACTCAGGGTTCAAACACTGTGCCAGGGCCTCACCACACCCACGGGGAACAATTTCTTTCCAACATCCCATCTAAACCTACTCCCTTTCAGTTTGAAACCACTCTCCTTTGTCCTGTCACTCCAGGCTCGTGTAAATATTCCTCTCCATCTTTCCTGTAGGCTTCCTGTACCTACTGGAAGGCCTCAATGATGTCACCCCAAAGATTCTCTTCTCCAGGCTGAATCAAAGAAGCCACCATCTGGTGATGGGCAATTTCTGATAATCCAAAGAAAAAAAAAGCAAGAAAAAGGTCTAAAACCAAAACCTGGTAGGACAGGATGAAAAACTCTTTCATCATTTCTACAAGCAAACCAGGAAGGCCCAGGAGTGTGATTTGAGGCTGGAGATTGTCTTGGAATCAGACAGTCCTGGAATGGTTTGGAAGAGACCATAAAGATGAGCTCATTCCAACCCCCTGCCACAGTGGGGTGTCTGTCTCAGTGCAGAGCTCCAAGTTTTTCAGGGATGGTGCAGATGAATTAACCTGAACACAGCTCTGAGGGAGGGGGTTGGAAAGGGAGGCTCATAAATCAACAGCGTGGGCCACTGCACTAGACAGAATCACGGGATTCCTTCTCCTGACTGGAATCAAGCCCCTCTTTTAAAATGATGGATTATCCCATCTGAAAGACTCGAAAGGATGGTGATGGAAAAATACTCCAGTTTTTAATTACACTGAGGGATGTGGAGCAGTTTCCTTCCACAGTGGAACTTCCCAAACTTCAGCTCCCAGCTACTGGAGCTTGCTCTGGTTTATTGGGGTCGGGCTGTCAGCCTGTCACGAGGTACCTGCAAGGATTGTTTGATCCCAGGGCTCATGGAATCACAGAATCTCCTGAGCTGGATGGGATCATCCAGTCCAACTCCTGGCCCTGCACAGACACCCCAACAATCCCACCCTGTGCATCCCTGAGAGCGTTGTCCAAACTCTCCTGGAGCTCTGGCAGCCTTGGGGCTGTGCCCATTCCCTGGGGAGCTGCTCCAGTGCCCCAAAACCCTCTGGGGGAAGAACCTGTTCCTGATATCCGACCCAGCCCCCCTGACATGGTGTTATCTCTCTTCATCGTGTCCATTCCCAGCACTGGCGCAGTTTTCTGGGCTCTACATCCTTTTTTTTTTTTTGTCTCTCTTTGAATCCCCAGCAATATTTCCATGAGATCCCTGGGATGGCAACAGAGGAACTGCACAAAACGTTCTGATTTCCTGGCCCTGCAGACAGAAAACTCCTGACTAAAGCCCTTTCCATAGAGGCAGGAGTTGCAATAACCACTTTGGGTTCAGTGGAAGGCACTTAATCACAATAGTCCCTGGATCCCTCTTTGAGTTTCGCTTTCCCAGGATGGCATCACATTTTGGAGGTATCATCTGCAATTTTTTTGTTCCCAGATGCAGTAACAAGTGGCATAATTACGACGGCTGCTCAAATATTGAAATGAGTTGCTCGTGTGCAGCGTTTCTGGGAAGTGGGAGAAGGGATGAGGTTTATTGGAGCTCTCTAAACAAGCAAAATGTTTTCTGCACGCAGTTTCTGTTTGCACAGATGTGGGTCGTGTCAGCACAAAACCTCTGCCAAGAAGGATAAATTAAATCCAAAGGTTTGGATAAGGCAAAGAGGTACAATGGTCTCTTACCCCTTTTTTGCTCCTTTTTTCTGATAATAAAATATACTCAGTGCTGTCAAAAAATGTAAAATCCCAGGTTTTGATGAATGCTAAAAGTCCTGGGTAGAAACAAAATCAAATAACTAAAATAAAATGAAATTAAATAAAATGAAATGAAATGAAATAAAATAAAATAAAATAAAATAAAATAAAATAAAATAAAATAAAATAAAATAAAACAAAACAAAATTAAATTAAATTAAACAAACTAAAATGAAATTTAAAAATAAAATAAAATAAGGTAAAGCAAAACAAAATAAAACAAAATTAAACAAAATAAAAGAAAACAAAATAGAATAAAGTAAAATAAAATAAAACAAAACAAAACAAAACAAAACAAAATAAAATAAAATAAAGCAATAATCAAATAAATTCTAAAAATAAAACAAAATTTTAAAACAAAATATGGAAAAGTAACATAAAATAAAATGAAATAATAGAAATTTTTGAAGATGCAAAGAAATACGCTTTAATTGAAGAGACAAAAGAAATTACAGAATAAATTGTCATAATCAAAGTTGAAGAGAATTTTCCATTGTCTCTCGAGCCACTCTGTGGGAATTTTCCCAGCCCAGGCAGCTGGAAGGGAGGAGGGGCACTGCGAGTTCTGTGCTCCCATTCTCCCTCTCCCTCTCTTTCTCTGTCAATAAATGTCTGCAATCATATTCCTGAGCTCCAGTGTGATTTCAAGGTTCATCTCTTCCATGCAGCTCAAACACTAATTATCCCAGCTGTAATTAGTAAGATAATTAAATACTGGCTCACTCATCACTCTACCTTGTGTCGGGTCATGATTCTCCCAGAAGACCTTGAGCAGTTGCTCAAAGCTGATGTTTTGTGGCTCAAACACCACCCGGACGGCCTCGGTGTGCCCAGTTCTGCCTGCAAATCCAAAATAAAATCAGATTTTAGCAGAGACAATTAGCCAGGGCGCACTCAGGGGTTTGTCTCTGGGATTCCAAGCCAGAATTTTTCGGTTTGTTTCGTGTTTTCCTAAAGAAAATTTTGATTTAGCACCATTTGTACCTGAGCTTTTTTGCACAATATTTTATATTCAAGTCAACTCTAATAAAATCTGTTTGTTCAGCCAGGGCCATTGTGAAATAAACCACGCAGAGAGATGAGAAGGGAAGACAGTGCTGGTATTGCAGCAGTTTCTCAGCTTAAAGGAGAAAAAATTAATAATTCTAACAAATTTATAACTGAAAACTAGCAAAATATTTTAAATATTCTAAATAAAGCATTAAAAGATGAGAAATTTTATGTCTAAGTTGTCTTGACTGGGTTTTGTTTCTGTGGAGATATGGCTAATATAATTGATTAGGAAATAATTATCATTATTATAAAATATCAATAATATCAATGATGAAAACCAATGTCAAGGGTGTGTTTACACAAGATCACACAAATAATTCCAAACTCTTTCACAATATCCATGAGGCTCAAGAGAGTCAAAGAGAGCCCAGCTGAACTTTAAATTTTATGGCAGCAGAAACACAAGGAAGATTAGCAGATGTTACAGCACTTCACAAACATTATTTCTGTTTTTCTCTTACACTTTGGACAGAATTTTTTCGTTTCTGATGTGTTTATGACTCATAATATTATTGAAAGATCCAACTTCAGAGAATATGAAGGATTTGGGCACATAATTCACTTAAATTTTAATTAATAATGAGATTGATGAGTGCTCAGACCTCTCAGGTTAGAGTCCACTGCACAAAGTGCATTTTATATTTTATATATATATATCATATATTTTATAATTTAAACATTAGATATTTCTTTTTCCATTACATATTCATGAGTGGGGGAAAAAAATCCCATCCTTCATTTAAATCATAAGAAGTAAATACTTTAAAAAAAAATAAACTGGACAGCCAGATCTGCCTTTCAGTGGGGATATCATAAGTGCCTCGATCACGTTAGGGAGGTTTTTATTTCATTTACACCAGCACAGATTTCAGATTTTTTTCCACTGATTTCAACAGAATCAGGGAATTTCATGCAGGGTGAATCTGGCCCAGTGATGGGTCCTGAATCAATCGAGAAAACATCAGGATGAGTAACTGAGGAGGGTTCAGTAGAGACACGAGGAGAAATCTGAATTAAAAAAAAAATAGAGAGCAATAAAAAGGATGCTGGGAAATACTGAAGACCTACAATGGGGCAACGTGTGACCATTTATCAGTTCATGGGGCACCTGAAACAAAACCTAAATGAGGCACAGGGGGCTGGGCCAGCTGGGATTTGAAAGACTGGGATTAAATTTAGTCTGGAATGCAGATGAGTAAAAGAGGACACATCTGAGATATTTGTAGCCTAGATTGGATAAAACCAAATTGCTCCCTATCTCGGTGTAACAATGATCTGCTCAGTGGGATGAAAAGAGAATATCCAGGTTTCCTGGGAGCTGGAGTGAAGCCAGGTCTCCCCATCCTACAGGATGTCCACAACTGTGCCCCAATTCCTCTCTGCCTTCCACAGGCCCGGGAAGCACCTCATTACCTGAAGCCAAATTTGGATGGTGGGAAGCAGGAAGGCTCATCCATTCAGCAGAATAAAAATGCAGGTCAGAGATAATTGGCTTAATAATGAAGTGAAATGGTCTTTGTGTATTACAGCAAGAATTGACAGCCAGCTTGGGTCAGGGATAGAATTTATTCCAGATTTTGTGATTTAATGTGCTCTATCAGCAAAAAATAATGAATTTGTTTGAGCCCAGGTTGGGACTTTGGTTGTGGCTGGAAACATAAAAGGAGAGGGCACAGCCTGTGGTGTGTCCAGCTCCCTGAAGCCAACATTGCACAACTAAAAAGAGATTAACATGATGCCTCAGGTTTTGACTTTTCTATTTTCCAAGCCCTGCAGTGCCCAGTGTGTAACTCTGGAGTTGCCTGTTCCCTGTTCAGTGCTGCTCTCTGTGCTGGGCACACACAACAAAGCCTCTCCGGGGCTGCTCTCCAAGGACACCCAGCCCAAACTGGGCCCAAAAAGGATCAACCAAAGAGCCTCTGAGGGGGGCAAGCTGAGGGCAATTCCATCATTAACTGCAGCTTTAATTGGAGAATCAACCCTGAGATGCAAATGAACCAAACCTAGAAAAGTGGGAAGAACTCGTGGCCTCTCAGGGTCCATCTCGGGGCCCATCTGGGCAGCACCTCTGGCTCCCCAGGGGTACCTTTGGGGGCCTTTCCAATCAATCCCCACCTTTATTCCCTTTACTCCTGTCTGGGCTCTGTTTCTAGGAGGCCTCTCAAGGCATCAAAGGAGTGGCTTCTGACTTCAGTATTTTTATTTTTTGTAAGCCTAGATGAAGTTTATGAAAGGTTTTTATCATTCAGCAGCAAATTACTTGTCTAAGATGAACGGGTTTAGATCACAGAAGAATTTCCTAAAGAACTTAAAAACAACAGAGGCTTTACCTCTCCTCCCGACTGAAGAAGCAATTACACCTTGTCAACACTGCCTGCTCCTGCTAATCCAGAAGTTCAAAGGATCAGCCTTCTTTTTTTTCCCAGAATAAGGAAATAATGGTGCTCCTCTGAGAACTATAGCCTGACCTCAAGAGAAATATCCTCAGATGAGTGGCTAAGAGACTGTTAGAATAGATTTCAAATCAATATTCACCCTCAGGGGAAAAGAGGTATTGCTGCTGGTCCTACCAGATTCACCTCTCATTTTCCTCAAAGCCTTTCCACAGTCCAGTGGATTTTCTTTCAGGATATTCTGTGGCGACTCCTAATAACAATCTTGGCATTGGTGACTATTTGCATTAGGCCTCAGACTGACAAGAAAAACAGAATAATCCCATTTCAGTTTGTGTTTCATACACTTGGTAAATCCAGTGCCAGAAGAAGACAGCATCAACCCAGCTCACCACTCCTCTGTATGGTGAAAAAAATAAATGGAGGTATTTCTAATCAAACCTTTTTCTGTAGGAGCTGTTAACATGGAGAGGCAGCAATCACAGAGAAACAATAACCCCACTTGTTCTCCAAAAAGCTGCGTGTCTTTAACGAGGAATTCAGTGGCCTGACGTTGAGGAGCTGCAAGGATTTCAAATGATCAGTGGGAGATGTGACTGTCTCAGTGACACCCAGTTCTTCACCTCAGTGCCTCCTTTCAGAATTCCACCTGAATGTCCATTTATACTGACAAAGAGCCACAGTGTCCTCAGTTCACCCACTGCTTTTAATTAGCTGATCTTTAATACCCCACAGCAAAAGTTTGAACGAGCATGAACATTTCTAGAACACTCAATGTCTGGATCACATTTTTTTAAATAATTTATAGAATTATAAATATAATTTCATTTGCTGTTCCCTGTGCAAATAGAAACCCTTTCTTTATCAGAGCCTTTATCAGATTTCCAGCGCTGGCACTTGGTTCCTTCAGCTCTGGAAGGGGTTTAACCATCGAAGAACCTCCCTGCAGATGGGAAGACTTTATTATGCTGAGGCAGAGAGGGCTGAGTGCCAAGAGCAGATTGTCTGTTTATCCTGGATCCATTTCCCACTTAGAAAACACGGCCGCTCCCGGAGGATTAACTCCGGCGAGCTCGTTCAGTGGGGATTCCAACCCTGGCAAAAACGCCCCTGCAAAGAGCAGGAGAAAAAAGACATCTGAGTGACACCTTTTCAGTTCCTTTTCTTCCTAATAGCATTTAGATTCTCACCTTCTTAATCATGTCCCAGGTGAGTGCCCAAGCTGAGGGATTAGGGAAGAGAGGATTCATTCATTTTAACTGGCTGGATCTAGGGAGCGTTTAATTATCTCCGGCAAAGGGGAGCAGCTTCCAAGGGCTGGCTGGAGAGCTCCTCACCTGGGAGCCTCCCAGCAGCCACGTGGGCTTCACCTCCCACCTGGTTCTGCCTCGGGTGAATTCAATTCTACAATGCAAAAATTCCCAAACCACTCCCTCCTGCCTCGAATCTGCAATAAAAAAGGACCTGGCTCTTTTGAGAAATAGCATCCTGACTCCAGCAAATCACAGAATCCCAGAATGGTTTAGGTAGGAAGGGAGCATAATGATCATTTCATTGCATTTATTTGTACTCAGGCCCATTTAACAGCTCTTCATTACAAGAATGGCCCAGAGTTTGAGGAACAACTTCTCCATTACAGCTCCTGCTCCCAGCCTGCTCCACAAAGAGCAGATCCAACTTTTCACATCTTCAAAGAGTTCTCAGAAAATAACTCCCTCTTTTCTCACCTCTTCCCAGAATCCATGAACTGCCCCTGTGCTTGTCACACCAGCAACACAACCTCACTGGGATCCCAGAACGGTTTGGGTGGGAAGGGACCTTAAAGTCCATCCCATTCCACCCCCTGCCATGGCCAGGGACACCTTCCACTGTCCCATGTTGCTCCAAGCCTCGTCCAGTCTGGCCTTGGACACTTCCAGGGATCCAGGGGCAGCCACAGCTTCTCTGGGCACCCTGTGCCAGGGCCATGATGCCAATGTGGAATGTAAAGAAACAACAACCAAACTTGAGCACTCACTGATTTTGGAGATAAATCAATTTGTGCTGTCCAAAGTCTAGACCCAAGTGAAAATGCAAAGTGCATTTTCAAAAAAAAAAAAGTTGTGGGAAGGTCTTTTGAGCATCTCTTTCTCCAAACCAGCCTGGGAATTTTTATTAAGTCGTGGTTATCCCTACTAAATTTTCCAGCACCTTCCTATTCATTAAATAAACAAACCAAAGTTTCAGCACTAAAATACCGAGAGCCCAGATTTTGGGTGCTCCCTTCCCTTTCCTTTTTGACCTTTAAATCAAAGAGGATGAAAAGAATGGAAATAATCCCAGATCAAGAGATTTTTAAGAAGAGTCCATTAGAATATTTTAATTTGACTTCTTGGCTACCACTGAGAGAATTTCATGGAACAGACCCCTGTTTTGTACTTCTGCACTGGCACTAACTCGTGGCTAATTATTTTTACCTTCCTCTTTATATTTTAAACAACTTTAATGACTTTACCAGTGCTGAACTAGGAGATAATGCTTGGTTTATTAACCACTGTGAATTTCTGCTTTAGAAAAAAATTATTCTCTGACTTCTCAGCGTGATCCACATTCTTTTATCCAGTTTTATCAAAACATGTCAATCCTCTCCAGCAAGAAGCCAATTTATCACTATGGGCAGGCCTGTCCTGCAGTTCTAAATCAAAATAAATTGTCCATAAATTCTAGAAACTTCCAGAAACTTCTGCCCGGACCACAGAAAATCAAGTATTTTCTAATACCTACAGAAAGTAGCTCATACAGCAGCTATAGTGTGGTGCCTCTGAAGAGAAAACGTTATTAAATTTCATTTATTTGGTTTATTAAAGGACAGGTGAATCACCCAGTAACTGAAAATTCATAAAGATAAGAAAATTTGCTGATAAAACAAAGAACTGCTATTTCTGGTGCCTTGTAGAATCACTTTGCTTTTTACCCCATCAAAACAAAACTAAGAGAATAAAGTTGCCAGTACAAAATGGGGTTGAACATGCTGTTACTGTTATTATTTTCACAGAAATTCTCATATTTTTCAGGAAACTACTTGAATGAAATTAAAGATGATTGGCAGTTTTCACAAAAAAACATTGGGTTTTTTTGAGAAATCTGCCAAACAAAAGTACTAAATGAACCTGTTTCTTATTTGCAAGTATTTAAAATTTATATGGCAGAGCTGTAAAAATTTTCACTGCTGTTTGCTAAAATTCTGTGTGTTCCTTAGCAGCAAAATGGGTTTGATAAACAGATATCTTGATTGGTTTTGCCAAACAGAATATCTGGAAGCAAGACCACTGCTAGAAACCCTTTTTATTTGTAAAATGGCCATACAATGAAGAGCCAATAAAAGGGGAAAAATAAATTATATAAAACTGTAGGGAAAAAAGGAGATGGCAAAACTTTCCTTGTTCTCTGTACTTATTATAGGTTATGTTTTTATAGGCTGAATGTCCACACTACAAGCCCTTAAAAGGGGATTATTTTAGACTCCCTCTGGCCTGGTCCTGCAGACCAAATGCTGTTCGCAGTTGGAATGTGCTCCTAGAAAAGATATTCTGATTTAATTTCAGCCAAGTGAAGGAAAAATGTTGAAGATGGGCTTATAATTAACAGCATGGTCCTGTGGAATACAGGTCTTGTCAGCCAAACTCCATTTCATCCTCCCATGAAATTACAAGTCTGGCTGTAATAAATGTGGGATGTAATAGCACGGATGGAACTTAGGCTTTATTAATACATTTGACTTATTACTTCATGACTGATTAAAAAATTAACACTCCCCCATATTGATAGTGCACTTGTTAAGTGGATTAAGGATTGTCTAAATGACATCTCTAAAAAAAAAAATTGTCTGAAGGGAGCAAGGCTTGAATGGCAGCATTTTTATCTGTCCTTTGCAGGGTCTGCTACGAAGCCTGTTGCTCTCAAAGCCCTTCATCCAGGAATTTGAAAGAAATGCAAAGTCTCAGTTCATAAATTCTGTGGATAACTCCGATGAGGAGCTGATGGGATGGTCCTACAAAGCCATTTCTTGCTGCACTGGGGCCACTTAATCAAAAATGTAGGAAAGAAGTCAGAGGTAAAATCTCTGCTGAAGGGAAACAGTGACACACGTGGTACCTGCAAATGGGGAGCAACCTCTGAGGGAAGGGCAAGGCTGGAAATAAACATGGAATTTCATTGCAAGACTGCAATAGAAGGAAATAGGGGCTCAGTTGGGGTGTCTAAGGGGAAAGGGATTGTAAGAACAGCTCTGGTGAGATCAACCACGGCACTAAGAAATCCCAAAAAGTCGTTTCAGTGACAACCACCAAGTGCCAGATGAATTTACCCTTTCCAAAAGAAACCCCTGGAGGTTTTTAACTCAAGGAGATGAGCACAGCCTCAGGAAGGGAATGCAAATGGGGTCATTGAGGAAGCAATGGAAAGGCAGATCAAGAGCAGTAGGGATGGAAACCAGGGAATTCCAAATGGAAAACGGCTTTTAGATATGGATGTGGAAGGTGGTCACTGCTCAGTTGCACCACTGGATCTTGGGGAGCTCCTCTAAACCCGTGTCCCATAAACCACTTCTGCATGTCCTGACTTTTTCAAATGAGATCAAATTTCCTTCTGGGAGAGACAGTCTTGTCAAACATCAGCTAAACTTAAAGGAAAAAGTGATACGTCTTGATAAAACAGTAACTCGATGAAACATAATGATCTATAATATAAAAATGTCAAATTAAGTAATGCAGGGAGCCTTAAAGGCTGGGAATATATGAGTGAATTTTCCCTTCTTCCTTTGTTCATTTGGCTTTAACGAAGCTTTTCTATGCTAAACTCATCTGTACAAAAAGTTGGGACTTTTGAGTTATCTTCTTTTCATCATGGTTGATGAGGAAGACTCTGACCCAGCTACAAGTTCTATATCATTTTTATACAGTAGAGTTAAAATCTTTTAGCTACAGAGTTGAGACTAGAAAAACTCCATATTCTCACATCAAAAAAAATTCTCATTTAAAGCCCAAATTTAACCCGTGACTGACACATCCGATGGATGGAGCCTTTACATTCCAATAAACTGCAATTCCTGACAAATGGGTTATGCAAAGGAAATCCCTGGCAGTGGGATGGAGCATGGAGCCCAGAGAAGCTGTGGCTGCCCCTGGATGCCTGGAAGTGTCCAAGGCCAGGTTGGATGAGGTCTGGAGTACCGTGGGGTACCCTAGTGGGAGGTGTCCCTGCCCATGGCAGGAGGTGGAACTGGATGAGTTCTAAGGTCCCTTCCCACCCAGACCATTCTGGGATTCTACACTTAAATGATCACATTCCAGGAAAGATTTAGTGACTGACAGTTTTACATTCTGTGTTTGGGTAGAATTCAGCCTTGAACTGCTCAGCTTAGGTGCCTGTTGGATATTTTGGGCTGAATGAGTTGTTTCCTCAGAGGAAATCATGGAATCACTGAAGGGTTTGGGTTGGAAGACACCTTAAAGATCACCCAGTCCTACCCCCTGCCATGGGCAGGAACATCTTCCACTGTCCCAGGTTGATCCAAGCCCCATCCAGCCTGGCCTTGGACACTTCCAGGGATCCAGGGGCAGCCACAGCTTCTCTGGGCACCCTGGGCCAGGGCCTGCCCACCCTCACAGCCAGGAATTCCCTCCCAATATCCCATCTAACCCTTCCTCAACAGCCCAAATATTGAGTTTTACCTGTTTGCCTCAACTCTGACTTGTTCTGAAGAAAACAAATGGAAAAGCAGAATTCCCTTTTGGCTGGAAGGGGAGTGATATTCCAGGAAACAGCAGGCTCAGAAGACCCAAATCTTCGGAAAAGAATTTTAAGAGATGTTTTATTGCCAAAAATGGGTGTAATGTCCCAAACCAAAGCAATATTGGGGATCTGCTCTGGTACAGAAAAAGCTTAGATGGAAAAATGAACCATAAATACATAAACAACGTACCTGGATTTAGTAACCCAGATTCAATCTATAAAGGGAATTGTTTTAATGTCAATACAATGGAAAATATGATTGATTTTTTTGCTTAAAAGTTTACAGCTTTTAGCTGCAAAGCCTCTGTGCCACTGTTATGCAACACAAAGAATTTCCTTAAATAAATAGGCAGCATGGAAAGCGAAGAATAATAGGGATGTGAGGAATATGTCATGCACTGAGAAGAGCTTTAAAAAGGGATAAATGGAGGTAAATATAAAACCTGGGGACATCCATTAATAGCAAACTGGAGAGTTGCAAAATATTAACTAGTCTGGAATTTAAAAAAAACAAGAAATGAGAGTAAGATATTCTAATATTTACTATTTTCTGTTAGAACAACAAAAATTGTAGTTTACTCCTTGTCTCTCTAGAGTGAATCCAGTAAGAGGTTACTTCTAGGAAGAGATCTCTGAATAAAAGGTTTGGGTTCTGAAACGGGACAATTCTGACTCTTTGTGGAGCTGGAAATCAAAGAGCTTAGAAAAAAATTGTGCAGATCTTAATACCTAAGAACTGTAGACCAGAATGCCAAAAAATAAGGATAAATTTCTGTATTTGTAAAAAAGGAGAGCTGGGATGAAAATTCAGAATTAATTTGTATTAGACAAACACTTCCAAGTCCACCAAAATTAGTAAAAGATTTCTAGAAAATTCTAAAAATGCCCAAGCAACTATTTGCTGAAAAAGTCTTTAGCAGAAACTATTAAAAAGATTCAAAAGATAAATTTTTGGCAATTTATATACCTAGAACAGCTATAAACCATAATTAACTAAAATTATATTTAATAATTTCATTTACAGTACTTTCCCTCAAAGAGCTTTAGAAATCCTGCTATTTTCTTTAATTATAAATTACAGCCATTGCCCTTCTTCAAGTGATATTCCTGAAAGGTTGTTGAGGGAGGGAACTAAAAATTTACTCTGCAGAGATATTAAAAATTGCAGTAGAGATATTAAAACTGCAGTAAGGTCAGAAACCAGGAAATCAGGAAGGTACAGCCTTGGGTGTGTGGTATAAATGACTGCAAAGAGCAACAAAGAAGAGTTCAAATCACAAAAGGTGGCAAAATTGGTTGTCTGATCGATAAAAAGATGTTTAAAACCCTGAAAACTCTGGTAATCAAATGAGTTTGGAGGCAGAAAATCATCCTGGGAATTCATTTTTGCTCCAGCTCCTTGACTGAAACTTTATTTTTCCCAACCATCCTCACGAAGGTCCCTGCAGGGAAAAGAATTTTGTTCCACGCCCAGCACCATCAGAGGCTCCATTCCAGAATATCCCATTTCTGATAATGGAGAGAGGAATTCCCCATTCCTGGAATAGGAGCATAAGCCTCACTTAGTGATGAGAAGAATTTTCTTAAGGACTTGTGCAAAATACTCTCCACAAAGCCCCCAATAAGCACAAGAGCAGATCAAACACCATCTGAGAGACTTCTACAGCTGCACGACCCAGGTCTGACACCAGGCTTAAAAAACAAAGCTGAGCAGATCAATCATTGGCCTTTAATAAATCTTTACAGATTTTTTTCTTTTTTTTTCTTTTTTTTTTTTGTGGCCAACTTTTTAGGCATTATTAATTCTCAATTTTAATGAATGGCTGCACCAAAGCTTAACCTCGAGAAGTCACGTAAAATGAATTATTACCATGATTAATTATGCTGGGATAAGCCAATAAGAGCAGCCTTTATTTCAGCCACTAATACAATTAATTAAAATTAATTCCAGCAAACAGTGAATGCTGCTCACACAAAACAAAAACTATTTTTGCTTTTTTCTTTGCTAGAATGTAAATATCATCATTCACATTAGACCAGTAAAACCATTAACCTCCAGTTTAAGCCTAATGAACATTCATTGGATTTGATTATCCATTATTTCTGTTCAACCAGCCCCAAATCAAGAGTTCTCAACTATAGGTCACTTGTATCCTTTTTATATTCCCATTTAAAGGGGATCATTTCAGAAAAGCAAAGAAGGGATTTTTAATTCAAGTGAAACCAGTATTCCTTGGCATTTATTAATTCAAAAAGGAATGACCAATTTGGATGCCCAAGAGACTTTAGAAGACAATGAGAAAAAAGCTGTTGTTAATTTATTTTAAAAAATCCAAACTCAGGGAATTAATATATGTAAATAATGTGAATCATTGTGTGAATCATTGATGGTCATTGCACATCCCTAATACTTGGAGAACTGTTGGAGTTTAGGAACAGCAACTCTGGCAAAAAGAGGGGCACAAATTTCCTTTCTCACAGCTACCACTCCTTGGAGATTTTTTTTCCTCATATTGAAATGAGCTCTGGTTTTGTTGCACAGGAATAACCTGTGGCCAAAAGCTGAGGTTGCATAAATCCTACCTGGAATAAAATGCAGCTTTGTAACACTGAGGAGAGAAATGCTTGACATGATTTATCTTCCTGGGATATCATAAAATCACTGAAGGGTTTGGGTGGGAAGGGAAAATGAAAATTACATCACTCCAACCCCTGCCATGGGCAGGGACACCTTCCACCAGCCCAGGTTGCTCCAAGCCCTGTCCAGCCTGGCCTTGGACACTGCCAGGGATCCAGGGGCAGCCACAGCTTCTCTGGGCACCCTGTGCCAGGGCCTGCCCACCCTCACAGCCAGGAATTCCTTCCCAATATCCCATCCATCCCTGCCCTCTGCCAGTGGGAAGCCATTCCCTGTGTCCTGTTCCTCCATCCCTTGTCCCAAGTCCCTCTCCAGCTCTCCTGGAGCCCCTTCAGGCCCTGGAAGGGGCTCTGAGGTCTCCCTGGATCCTTCCCTTCTCCAGGTGAGCACCCCCAGCTCTCCCAGCCTGGCTCCACAGCCCTTGGAGCAGCTCCATGGCCTCCTCTCCTGGTTTTCTCAGCACAGACAGACAGCCCAGCAAGTGACAATGGGCACATCCCACAACATGGAAGGCTCCAACTCGACATTTCAAGAACCTCTGTCACCAGCAGACCAATCAGTCTGTAACCTCCATCCCAGAGCTTTTCCTGACTTGGCTTGACACTGCCCCTGACAGCCTGACAGTGTTGGTCCTGCTTCCCACAAGAACTTGGAGTAAAGGCTTCCTACCAGCATTTCCACAATTCTTCTCCTTGACTCTACTTTTGGCCACAAATCACAGTTCGTTCTCATCATTCTTCATTTTAAATCAGAGATTTATTTTAGATGAATCAGACCAGTCTGAACATACCAAGAAACTGGCATCTTATTTACCCTGAGAAGAATTTAGGACTGACTTGACTTGGAAACACACAGTGCTGGGAGCTGTCCCAGGTCCTGGAATTGGATTGCTTCAACATTTCCAGGCACTGGGTTTAGAACTCTTCAACTGTAAATTGTTGGAGTGATCACTCCAGGGTATTGGGCTGTCCTGTAAAAGCCTCTTTTCCTACACATGTAGTGTCCAAGGACAGGCTGGACAGGGCTTGGAGCAGCCTGGGATAGTGGAAGGTGTCCCTGCCCATGGCACAGGGTGGAAGGAGATGAGCTCCACGGTCCCTTCCCACCCAGAGCATTCTGGGATTCTGTCATTCTATCCAATGAATTTTTTATTTCATGGTTCCATGTGTAAATTTGCATGGATGCAATTCCTGAGTTGGGAAAAAAGCCAGGACAAACCTGAACCCTCCCCACAAATGGGGGTTCAGTGTGTAAGAGATGGGTCCCTCTGTATTCTGGGTCATACAAGAGCTCTCACACGCTCCTTCAGCAGCTGGAATGGTTCTAGGATCAGAAATGGAGGTGTGCAAATAATCATAACAAATTAACCTCTCTTCTATTTTATCCCTTCCTAAGCCTTCCAGAAGTCCCAACTCCTCCATGGCCTGGCCCAGCTGTTACCAGTCACATGAGACACTCTCCTTTATAAATCTCCTATACCGAACGCAGACCTAAAGATGGGATTAAAAATAAAAATAATAAAAAAAACCCTCCACCAACTTGCATTTAGGGAGCTCATGATAAAAATTAAAAGATACTAATAAATACCGTGCTTATAAGCCGGTCTAAATCTATCCAAAATGCCCCGCAGTGAAGTCTTACATCAGTTATTATTGAAACATTAAATGCTTTTCTTCCAGGCTTCCAGCAATCAATTTAACTTTCAGTCATCTTGTCCCCATATGTGCTGCTCCTGTTGATGAAATGGCTATTAATAAAGGAATAGATGGCTATGAATTAAAGCAAGCTCTACTTAATCACATTAATCCAGAGTATGTTAAAGGCTTCAATTTTCTAAATAATTTTGGGCTTAATGCCTCTGAGATGGGCAGACTGCTCTATTGATGCAGCATCTGGTCCAATTTAAGCTGCATTGTGAAGGAGGAATTGTTAGGCCCTTGCAAAAATAAGGAAGACTGACAGTTTTGGGGATGCAACCAAAACTGCCACAGCTGAGACAAAAGATCCTGCAAGATATTGAAAAAGGGCCCACGACAATTAAAAGGCAGCCCCTGCTCTGCAAATGCAGCTCCAGTGCTCAGTGAATTGTGTATGATTAACTTACTCCTCCTGATGGGATGAGCACTCTACACACTTCACCAGCGCCGTATTTTCCAGTCATTGAACATCCAACAGCTGCTGCTGTGAAATATGTTCACTTACCCATTACATTGGGATACCAATTAGGGAGGAATTATTTCAAAGGGAATGGCACCACCACCACTATCCTTGCAAAAGCAGAAATTTCCGGCTTTGGAATTTTTTTCCCCCTCCCCAAGGATATTTTTTTTTTTTTAATTTTTATTATGATTTTGGTTCTGTAAATGGAGGAATTTTACAATGAAATAAGATTTGCCTTGGCTTGCAGCACTGAAATGCTGCTGCATTCAACTCAGATACAAAAAAAAGTATTTTAAATACTTCTGGGGGGAATAAAACCTTCATTGGAGAACTGGTTTTAAATGGTTTTAGAATATTTCTGTAAGAGAATGATTTTTAAAACCCGATCATCATAGAAGGTTGTCAAAGAGGGAGACAACTTGGTACAGTCCATCTACATTTTAATATTAAAAATATTATTACTTTTGCTATTACACTTTTATTATATTTAATATTAAAATTACAAAAGCTTTAGGGGCAGATATTTTGTCAGTAACTTGATTAGAAATGAAAAGTAACTCCAATGAATTGAGTGAGTTTTCACTCCATATGCAAGGACTGGATGAAGCCAGAAAGTCATGTCCTGCAGAGCTGTAAAGATTTGTCTGAAACCTTATTTCAATTAAAATTAATGCTTTAATTAAATACACAGAGCAGTTTAAGGGGCAGACATTGGATGTAGTTTGTAATATTAAATATTGCAACATTTGGGCGATTATAAAGTGCCCAAAGAAGATTTTATATGACACTGGAGCATCTACTTCATCTTACAGGACCTGAGAGGAATCAGACCTCTAAAACAGAGATTAAAATTATGCAGAATATTCAGATACATAGTTCCTCCTCAGCTGAATAAAACAAGTTAGATGTATAAACACCAAAATATATCAGTTAAAATTCTCTATGACCCCAGGAGATACAACACAAGTTCAGATTTCCCCTTGCTGCCTGCGCTTTCCTCCAGCATTCAGTCCCCGAAAAATCCATATATCCATGAATTTCAAAGCCCTTAGAAGATGAGATAAACTATCTCTGTTTTCTGTGAGCGAGGACAATGAACAGGAAGAGCTGAAGGTCACCCAAGTCAACCTTGGAGCCAGGAATAAACAGGAATGAGCTGAGTCTCCAGGCACCAGCCAGGCTGCCCCTGCTCCTCCTCCCATCCTGCTCCAAAAGAGCTGCCAGGCAAATTCCAGCACAGAACCACTGCCGAGGGTAAGGAGAGGCAGGAGCAGCAACGGGGAGGGAAACAGATCCCAACCCATCCCCTGAGACACCTGGGCCACGCCTCTGGATGGAATGGGAATGTCTCCTGCAGGAGCCTGGGAGAAGTTCCATTCCTAGGAGGGGTTTCAAAAGGGGGTTTATGACCAGCAGGGAAGGGGGGATTCAGCCTCTCTGACCTGCTCAGGTGGCACCTGCAGAGCTGCTCCAGTCCTGGGATCCAACAGCAGGAGGATGTGGAGCTGCTGGAGAGAGTCCAGAGGAGGTCACAAAGATGCTCCAAGGGCTGGAGCCCCTCTGCTCTGGAGCCAGGCTGGGAGAGCTGGGGGTGCTCACCTGGAGAAGAGAAGGATCCAGGGAGACCTCAGAGCCCCTTCCAGTGCCTAAAGGGGCTCCAGGAGAGCTGGAGAGGGACTGGGGACAAGGGATGGAGGGACAGGGCACAGGGAATGGCTTCCCACTGCCAGAGGGCAGGGCTGGATGGGATATTGGGAAGGAATTCCTGGCTGTGAGGGTGGGGAGGCCCTGGCACAGGGTGCCCAGAGAAGCTGTGGCTGCCCCTGGATCCCTGGAAGTGTCCAAGGCCAGGTTGGGCAGGGTTTGGAGCAACCTGGGACAGTGGAAGGTGTCCCTGGCCATGGCAGGGGGTGGAATGGGATGGACTTTAAGGTCCCTTCCCACCCAAACCATTCTGGGATCCCAGTGAGGTTGTGTTGCTGGTGTGACAAGCACAGGGGCAGTTCATGGATTCTGGGAAGAGGTGAGAAAAGAGGGAGTTATTTTCTGAGAACTCTTTGAAGAGGTGAAAAGTCGGATCTGCTCTTTGTGGAGCAGGCTGGGAGCAGGAGCTGTAATGGAGAAGTTGTTCCTCAAACTCTGGGCCATTCTTGTAATGAAGAGCTGTTAAATGGGCCTGAGTACAAATAAATAACCACTTGTCGTGCCGGTGATTTAAAAAGAACTCATTTCTAGGTGTAATTCTATGGCAACAGCTTTTGTAAGGCACTTTTGACACTGCAGCAAAGCTCCTGTTTAACAATTCAAATGCAGAAAAGATGGGAATAAAGGAGGCAAAAAGCAACTCAGTGAGATCCCTGCTTGCAGCTCAATTGTTTTGATGAATTCTGCCCTCACACATTATATGAACATCCCGTGTGCAGACAAATTCTATTTCATGGGAACAATGGGTGTGCACAGAGAAAAGTCTATTATCATGTGAAAAATAAAGGAATTAGAGGGGAATCAGATAAATAGATGAATATGCAGGGAGACACCTGGCTTTCCACTCAGTTGGTCTGCAGGATTTGCCTTCCATATCTGCTGTGACTCTGCTTATTCCTGCACTTTGGTGCATCAAAACTGCCTGGCAGAAAAGCAGGAGCAACCAATGCACTTCTGCTGCAAAGCTGTGCCATTTTTAATTCATTATTTTACTTCCAGAGCTGCCTGAAACAGTCATCCCTCAAGCAGGCCATAAAAATGATTCTCTTCATTGTGCAAAATTCCCTAAATCCCAACTGCTGTGTGAAAGATGCTGCTAATCTTGGGAGGCTTAGGGTTGGACTGTGTGAATTTTTGGGGAAGACTAGGAAAATTATTTTGCTCTTCCTGGTTAATGAGATCTGGAACGGTGGGAGCTGGCAGCAAAACATTGCCCAGTTTTGGTGTGACAGCCCTTGGTTCAAGCAGCAGCCCAGGGAGTTTGGAGCCTGGATCTCAAAGGACTCTCAAAATAAGAGACAATTCTATTGAAAGCCTCCTAACTCCAGGTTTAGAGGCAATGTTCAGGAAGCACATTCCTTACGTGTCCTGGTAAAGCCAGGCCACTGCTGAGACACAAATGTGAGATGATAAAATTATAAAAATCATAAAATCACCGAGGTTGGAAAAGCCCCTCTGAGATCACCAAGTCCAACCACCCCCAGCCACTGCCCCATGTCCCCAGGTGCCACACCCACACGGCTTTGAAATCCCTCCAGGGATGGGGACTCCACCACTGCCCTGGGAAACCCATTCCAGTGCCTGACCAACCCTTCCATGAAGAATTTTTCCTAATATTCATCCTGAACCTCCCCTGGCCCAGCCTGAGGCCGTTCCCTCTCCTCCTGTCCCTTGTTCCCTGCGAGCAGAGCCCGATCCCCCTGGCTGTCCCCTCCTGTCAGGGAGCTGTGCAGAGCCACAAGGTCCCCCCTGAGCCTCCTTTGCTCCAGGCTGAGCCCCTTCCCCAGCTCCCTCAGCCTCTCCTGGGGCTCCAGCCCCTTCCCCAGTTCCATTCCCTTCCGTGGACACAGGAGCCAGGTGGGAATGTTGTTTTCTTCTCCTGCTTGGGGCAATCTGGGTAGGGAGAAGAAGAAGAGACAGGAAGGAAAGGTCTTGGAATTCATTCCCAGGGTTAACATCTGGGCTGATGCACTTTGCAGCAGCTTCATGCCAGGTACAGTGTGGGAAGCGAAATCTCTGCTTTTCCCTGTGCAAGAATCTCATCTTGTTTGCTTCTATTTCCACATTTTGGGTTATTTGGATTATTTGGATTATTTGGATTATTTGGATCTGTATTCCATTTTCTCCTTTGGATTACGAATTGCTGCACATTCAGAAGAAGAAGGTCACATCTCCACCCAAAATCTGACCTACTTAATGCAAACTGGATCCTCCTTTCTTTGTGCTTTCCAGCCTAAATTCAGCTCAGACTAAAGACCAGATCCCAGCTTATACTTTTCCATTTAATTTTAGCTTCACCTCAAGACTTCTGACCAGCTCACAAAGGCAGCTGGGACATGAGGGAAGAGCTCATTACACACTGCTCCTGCCTTTGAACACCTTTGAACACCTGCAGAAGGGCTGAACTGCCCCCGAACACAGAGCAACGAGGCAGGAGAGAAAATGAAACCATTTGTTAAAACAAAATAAATGAAGCGGTGAAAAATAATGGTCCCATCTGCACCTACCACTGGTTCAGGGTCAGTTCTGCTGGAGCCAAAAATTCAAAGGAGAAGGATGGAATAGAAACCTGACCACCTCCCTCACCATACTCATTCAGAAAATAATTACAGCAATAATGTCAATATTTAGCCCTCTTGTAATGCTTTGTACCTTCAAAACATTGCAGAAGCAGGGCAGGATGAGCGAGAGTGGAACTTCTTTTTCCAAGGCTTGTTTGCTCCTTGGTAGCCACATTTTTATCTTATCATCATATTAACAGGCTGAGAGAAATTTCTTCCTGATGTAACACCATTAACATCAGCAGAATTATGTGTGGGATCAGTTTGACCCAATTTATTACTTTTTTAGCAGATGATAAGAGTGCTATAATGGTGTTCCATTTGACTTGGAATAAAGAATTTTCACAGTATTCAAGCACAGGGAATGGCATAATTTAACCCTGGGTTCTTTTCAAAAAAATCTAAACCATT
>VXAC01001093.1:103333-161102 GCA_013399225.1 Rhipidura dahli | reverse complement strand
CCCTTCCCTTCTCTTTTCCATTTTTATTCCTATGTCTATTCCATTCCATTCAATTTGATTCCATTCTATTCCATTGTGTTCTGTTCCACCTCAAACCATCCTTTTCCCACTTTCCACAATTTCTGCCTTTCTGGCTGCCTTGCAGCACCTCTGCACGATGCCTCAAGTGTCCATTATTTGCTCACATCGCTTTTCACACCCTTTCCACAAAGCCCATGTGAGAGTTTGTCACTAAAAACAAGCCCCAGTACCAGCATCTGGCATAAAAAGTGTTAACAAGAAAATAAACCAAAGGAAAACTTCCAAGTGAGTCCAGGAAAGCCATGATTTACTCCACCAGCAGCATCAGTTGGCTGCCAGGGGTTCTGTGTTTCAGATCACAGAAGGAAACTGAGTTGGGTTTTTGTAGTGTGGAATCAAAAATAAATGCAAGGGTTTGACCTGGAAATGACAGGATGCTGTGCACTAAACTGGGGGAAAATTAACAGATTATTAACGAGGACAGAATATTTGTTCATACACGGATTCTTTAATTATTAGGACACAGCAACAGGGTGGGCATCCATAGATTTCAGTGCAGTTTAGGATGTAAAGCTGTAGATGATGAAAGGGCTTCAGCAGTGAATTTCTTCAGATCTCCAGCATTTTGTGAGAGCTCTGTCTTTCCCATGCAAGCCAACCAAAACAAAGTTACCAGTTTTTACAAATATTCACACCTGCACTTGTTTTTGCCAGATTGTTGTGGCTTCAACTAGAAAAACACTTGGGCAGGGACGTGTTAGAGTTGGGCCAATCCCCTCGAGGGGTGGATGGCCAGCGAACCAATCACTTTATGCCATTTAACTCACTTTTTGTGAACTAATATATAAAAATCTTGGGGAAAGAAGCCATTAAACCGGCCTTGCTGTGATTTCTCCCTGACCCTGGACTTCACGTGGTTTTTCTCCGCATCCGCGTTGCAACAGCGACATCAAGCCAACCCCAAACCTCCTCAGCCTCTGCAGTCACTCACTGAATTCTTTGTCATTCATAATTCAGGATCCCATTCCCAACCCTTCAAAACCAAAGAGGAAAGACTCACCTGAGCACACCTCTTTGTAGGTAGGGTTTGGGGTGTGTCCTCCTGCATAACCCACTTGAGTGGAGTAGACTCCCTTCTGCCTCCAGAACTTCCTCTCAGCTCCCCAGAAACAGCCCATCCCTGAAGAGGGCACAAAACACACATTGTGAGGTCAAAATCTGCCAATACTCAATCACTCATTTGCATATTAAATGCTGCAGGGCATAGTGGAAGGAACATCTATAGGCAGCAGCCGCTGGTCAAGTGTTTTCCAAGTTTATTTATAGGGGAACTATAAAGAGAAATCCATTCTGCATCAGAGCACGACTCAAACACAGCTTGATTTATGCTTCTGAATATCAATTTATCACAGAGGACAAACCTTGGAAGGGTTCAAAGACCCAAACAAGGAGAATTCTCATGCACACACCAAAAAAAAAAGTTCCTTACAAGGCAACTGTGCTGTTTGTGCAGCACCATTTTTACCTGAGCTGATTAGGAAGCTGTCAAAACACAATAATTTGTATTAATGGCAAACAGTTATTTAATTTTCTGCTTTCAGGCAGAGGTGGCAGCAATAATGGATTATATTTTATGTTATATAAAGGGAAAAAATGCTTCAGTTTAACAATTTATGCACAGAGATATTTGATGTTCAGATAAGATTTTTGTAGCCATTCACCCCCGTTGCCACTTATCAAAGGACATCAAACTGTTTAAGGGGGTAAATTAAAAACTCTCCTGGTTAACAGAATTAAGGAACAAACACCACCAACACTGACAGTTGTCCAATGGCTTAGTTAAATAAATGCTTAAGGGACTATTTATCAGATTATTTATTTAGAGTGTCATGGAGACTCCAGCATTGTCAACCTGAAGCTGAATTTTCCTTTTCAATAATAACATCCTGTCATTATTCCCTTTCTAAAACAGCTGAAATAAAGGCAGTAAAAATAAACTAAATATTAAATACACCAAGAAATCAGTGATCCATAAGGAGTTTTCTCCTGGTAACACTGCAGATACGACAGGTTAAAAAGTCACAGGAATGATCCTCCAAAGGACAACCAGAAGAAGGGAGCAGCCCCTCCTCCAGCCTTGATGGTTCACAATGTTCTTTCCTTGAACCTTCAGAGATTAACTTCAAATTTCAGTTTTAATGCAGCAAAAAGTACAGAATTGGGATTTCTACTTCTAATTCAGGTGCTTCATCAAGTGGCAGGAATTAAGAGTCGAGGGCTACTCTTGGAATCTGGAAAGAGGCAGGAACCCCCTGAGGACAATTCCTGAGGACAATTCCCACAGGAGATATAAATTGATTTGAAATGAAATTGCAGTTACTGCCCCTTGATTACAGAGATAACCAGAGCTGTTAGGCTTGGGTTCCTCACCTAAATCAGGCTGGCAGCTCCAAGCCCTGTCCAACCTGGCCCTGGACACTTTCAGGGATCCAAGGGAAGCCACAGCTTCTCTGGGAATTCTATTCCAAGGCCTCCCCACCCTCACAGCCAGGAATTCCTTCCCAATATCCCATCCATCCCTGCCCTCTGCCAGTGGGAAGCCATTCCCTGTGCCCTGTTCCTCCATCCCTTGTCCCAAGTCCCTCTCCAGCTCTCCTGGAGCCCCTTTAGGCTCTGGAAGGGGCTCTGAGGTCTCCCTGGATCCTTCTCTTCTCCAGGTGAACACCCCCAGCTCTCCCAGCCTGGCTCCAGAGCAGAGGGGCCATTGGGACTCCCACGGAATTGAGCACACCAAGGCTGAATGAAAAGGCTTCCAAGGGTGATTTCACTTGTTTTGGGGGTTCTTTCTTAGATCCCAAGGCTGGATCTGCAGGAGACATATAGAAAATAAACTTCTGCTCAACCCTAATACTTCAGTGCTGTGCACCCTTAATATTCCACTGGAAGTTCTGATGCTTTAGGTTTTAACTTCTATATTTTTCAAATCCTTTACTGCTTAGTGGGTAACTCTGAAGTTTTGTGTGTCCTGTTAACAACTGTCCTCTCATGCTGGTGAGACATAACAAACCCTCTTGAGGTTTGCTCTTCAAGGACACCAGGCCCCCAAATGTGTAAACTAAAGGCTAGAGGCAGGGCAAACTTGGGGTAACTACACCATGAGCTGAGGTTGTAATTGGAGAATTAACCCTGATATGCAAATGGAACAAACTTATAGAAGTGTGAAGAACCTGTGACCCAGAGTCCATTTTGGGTGCAGCCTTTGGACTTCCCAGGTTGTACCTTTGAAAGCCCTACAAACAAATACCTACTTTTATTCTCTTATTATGTCTAGTCTCTGTTTTTAGGTGGCCACCTCAAGGCATCAGTTTGAGCTCCAGCTGTTTAAAATCCCAGCTGTGCCCACTGCTGAGGCTCTCACAAGAAGGACTCCGGAGCCAATTTATCAAATTACCACTGGCTGGACAAACACACTGAGGGGTGTCCAAAGAGCAGCTTCATCCACGCTGAGGAATAGGACAGACCCACATTTTTTCCCTCATCACATTTCTAGACCAGCACCTGAGTGTGAATGAGCAAGCCAAGATTAAGGAGACAACCCAAACTCAGGTCGGAGTTCAGAGTTCAGGCCCAGCTTCTAATACAAAGTAGAAATGCTCATTTTTAGTGTTTTCCTTCAAGGATTTTAATGCTCAATAAATCCTTAAAGGTGCTGTTGAAATCCCTGATCATCACTGACCTGGATCAATAACTATTATTTGGGATTCTCTCATGGATAATCCTCTCTGACCTCTCTTTTCAGGGCAGTGCTGGAGTCCCCATCCCTGGAGGGATCTCAAAGCCCTGTGGATGTGGCACTTGGGGACATGGCTCAGTGGTGGCCATGGCAGTGCTGGGGGAAGGTTGGACTTGATCTTGAAGGGCTTTCCCAACCTCAACTCTTCAGTGACTCCGTGGATTTGACCAGTGACCTGTGTCCCCATCATGGATTCTTCCATTTTTCCCTCTTCCAGCTGATGCCTGAGTTCATTGTGCCGCCCTTTCCCGGAGAGAGAGGGATTTCATTCTCCTGGAGAACCGCTCTCATCATTTCTCAAGTGCGCTGCCACCTCACACAAACAATAAATCCTCCCATCCCCGAGAACAGATGAAATTGAAATCTTTGTCATAATAAAACAACCTGCTGGTAAAGAGACATCATTTACAACAATCCAGCACTAAATTGCTTTCCCCAGCATTAATCCATTCAGCTGATGTTTGTTATTCTGCTAAAGTGGTGCCACGTTCGACAGAGAAATTGTCATAAGGAGAGAAATATTAACAATAAAATCCCCCATAATATTCCAGAATCAGACACGTGAGCTCATGGAGTGCCTGTTTTCCAGAGCATTGGCTGCCCCAAGTCATGGTTAACATGGACAATTATTACCAAAACAGGGAAAAAATTTCGGTTCAAGATTTCACATGGTCTTGTAGTACAAAAAAAGTTTACTTCCTTTAATTATTACTACTTTAGTAAGGAAACGGAAGAAATAAATAATTTAAATAATAAATTTAAATCATTAAATAAAAACTCAGAGGGGGAAACAAAATAGTAAAAAAAAAAACAGGAGGAAAAGAACCATAAAAGCAAAACAAGCCACCCGTATTATAATTTAAAACTGGAAAACATGAATGTGATTTTAAACTATTCATGAAGTGATTTGCATAATCCCCAGTACTGGGGAAGTGAGTGCAGCTTTGGAGCTACAGAGGGAGCTTCTGGAGGCATTCCTAAGAGGAAGGAAAAAAGGGAAATACAGGGAAACACACTCACATTCCCAGGAAAAAAAAAAAAAAGTCCTATTTGGTCCTATTTGAACATAATGGGTATTGCAGAGGAGTGTTTAAGCACTGAAGATATTTGTCACTTTTAAATTGCTAATTTGCAAAACAAAAACTATTCTTTTAGCAATGGGTTTTGACTGGCTCTTAATTGGAATTTCAAAAGGTATTTTAAGATTTTTTTTTTCCCTGGTTTTGAACTTCGAACCCAAACAGATTCAAACAGGAATCCTGAAATGTTCAAACATCCCTATGAAAAATATTAATCAAACAATTGGGGGATAAATTATAGAATTGATAATCCTTTCCAGCATCCACATCCATTTTCTCCAGCTATTCTCTTTATGGATCCATACTCCTATAGATCCTCTGAACAAGGCTTGTTGTCACCAAGGACCCTGTGTTTCCATAGGCAACCCAGTAATTTGCATATTCCTACTAAATAGCATCAGCTGAAATATTCTTCTAAAACAACGAAAGCAAAGTGCTACTTTGATAAGAGAGATAAGCACCCTGTTTTTTGAGATAAAAAATGTTGAAATATTCCAAGACAAACAGAGCAGAATTGAACCCCAGGTGTTTGCAAGGACGAGCAGCTTTATGGATTAACCACACTGACCAGGTCTCCATTGGCTGCACAGAAGCTCCAACATCCAGGGATTCATTTATTTGCCTAAATGGAGACATTCGGGATCATTTGAGATGCCTGAGGATATCCAGGACATCTGTGTGCACAGGGCTGACATAAATGACACAGAATTCGGGAGAGACACGTGAAAGGGCAGGGAAAACGCTCCTGGACATGGAAAATGGAACTCATGGAATCACAGAATGGTTTGGGTGGGAAGGGACCTTAAAGCTCATCCAGTCCCACCCCCTGCCATGGGCAGGGACACCTTCCACTCTCCCAGGTTGCTCCAAGTCCCGTCCAGCCTGGCCTTGGACACTGCCAGGGATCCAGGGGCAGCCACAGCTTCTCTGGGCACCCTGTGCCAAGGCCTCCCCACCCTCACAGCCAACAATTCCTTCCCAATATCCCATCCAAATCTCCCCTTTTCCATTTTAAAGCCATTCCCTGTGTCCTGTCCCTCCATCCCTTGTCCCCAGTTCCTCTCCAGCTCTCCTGGAGCCCCTTTAGGCTCTGGAAGGGACTCTGAGCTCTCCCTGGAGCCTTCTCTTCTCCAGGTGAACACCCCCAGCTCTCCCAGCCTGGCTCCAGAGCAGAGGGGCTCCAGCCCTTGGAGCATCTCTGGTGCCTCCTCTGGACTCTCTCCAGCAGCTCCACATCCTCCTGATGTTGGGGATCCCAGAGTTCCAGGTGGGTCTCATCAGAGCATCCCGTTCGCATATTTTAAGTCAGGAGAAACCAGCCCCTACCCCAGAGACAGACAGTACCAAACCCTGAGAGTCTCTGAATCTGAAACTGAATCCAGTCTCCCAAAATACAGCAATTTGTGTCTGAAAGTCGCCTCTTTCTCTTCCACACCCTTAAAAAAAAATGACCAGTCTGACAATGAGGCTTCTGCTTCTCAGTAGGACTCAGTGCTGCAGATATGAATCCCAGGAAGAATTGCTAATTCCAAAGTTATCTATCCTCATATTAATGTTCACAGCTTGTAATATTGTGAATTCCTTTTTCTGTGTGTACTGTGTACAGAAGCCATCACAGAGCACCAAAGAACAGATTGGAAAACTTATTTGAAAATTATTCAACATTCCAGATGTTTTCCCCCCATCCCACAAGGATCTCCACAATCTCCAAAGGAAACCTTTCCTCACCTTTGTTCTGACCCCTTCTCCAGTGCCTGCTCCTATCATATCTTTGAATGATCCTCGGTCTCCACAAAGATTCCCAGATGTAAATTCCTATTTATGATTCCATTATGCAAATGAGCACAAGCACTAAATTTGCATCAGAAGGGTATTCCTGATCCAAACTCCAGCCTCACAAGCTGCACCCATTCTGTGCTAATTAACATCCATTAACTCCGGAGCTCCGTGGAAGCTTTGGGGATTCTCAGCCTCCCATTTATTCCATTTATTTAAGGAAACTCATAGTGGGTGCATTGTGTTCTACACCGGCCAATTTTCATCTTTTGCAACGTACACATATACAAGATTTTCACTGGTGGAATATTTTTAATGCCTTTTGTCCTTTACCTTCTGTGGAATATCCTTCTCCAAAGGCATCAGGTGCAGACACACCTGACTCCCCACCGACCTTTCCCTCCTGCCAGCTTGATTTCCAATCCTTCCCTCTCCCTGCCTTCCCAGCAGTCCAACAGGACATCCAGAAGACTCCTTTTTTTTTTTGTCAGATTTTGAAGAATGAATGCATTATTTCCTTGGCATGCCAAGCCTCTCCTGGCCCGCCGCCTGCCATCCCTACACCCACACTCCAAGGCACTTCTCCATGCAGCAGATTAAGGAGCTGTTCCCATGCCAGCAATGCTTTGCCGCCGAAGATGAACTGCAAAGGACACGGATCCTGCTCCTCCTTCTGTTAGCAGGATTTTGGGATATATTCCACCAGCTGGAGGTGTGTGTTGGTGGGGGAGGGGGGAGAAATGTCAGCTTTAAATATAATAAAATGCGCTGGGAGAACAAAGAGCAGAATCCTGGAAACCTCTTCCCAACGCCCCGAGGAGGGGAAGGAGCGGGACGGGATCTTTCCAGACAGAGGAGCCTCTGGTGCCAGGCTCTGCTCTGAATCCCTGGGAGCAGTGGCTGTGCCAGCTGCTCTGATGCCACAGGATCCAGCCACAGGCTGCTCCTATACATTCAGGCAGCAAAGGACAGCCAAGAGCACATCCCACCGGCTACCTCAGAGCTTCCTGCCCGAGCCAGCATCTCCGGGAGTTGGAGGCACAGCTGCCAGGATCCTGCTTCCCTTGGCCAGCACAGGACTTGGCCCAGATTTTGAATACAATTGATTTTGTTCCCTCTATAAAATCTGGAGAAGGAAATGCTCAGCTGCTTTGAACTGTTTGGTTTTTTTTTTGTTCCCTCCCTCCCCCCCGCCCCCAGTTGGAAGGAATAAATTGAGCCTCAGTGAGTTCCATCCCTATAGAATAATGCTCATTCCATACATTTCAGCCAAATGCCAAGTGTGATTGGCATTTTCCTCCTTAAAAAACTGTGGAGAGCAGTTGGTACAGCTGATTGATTGAAGTCAGTCCAAGTACTGATATTTCTGAGCACGGAGCCAAAGGGATATTGATGCTCTGTGCTCTGAAATCGTGGAGACCATTAATTCTTAGAACTTCCCAGGCTGAAGAGGGGACCTTGCCTTCACTGTGGAAGGTCAAGATGAGACCTTGGTGGGCTCCATTGTGTTCCCTCCCCAAAGAAAATGTGCAAGTAAGTGGCAAGGAAGATGGGAACCTGCAGATCTCTGTGGAGGACCTGTTGGGGAGAATCCAGAGGAATCCACAGAGCTGCTCCAGGGGCTGGAGCCCCTCTGCTCTGGAGCCAGGCTGGGAGAGCTGGGGGTGTTCACCTGGAGAAGAGAAGGATCCAGGGAGAGCTCAGAGCCCCTTCCAGGGCCTAAAGGGGCTCCAGGAGAGCTGGAGAGGGACTGGGGACAAGGGATGGAGGGACAGGGCACAGGGAATGGCTTCCCACTGGCAGAGGGCAGGGCTGGATGGGATATTGGGAAGGAATTCCTGACTGTGAGGGTGGGGAGGCCCTGGCACAGGTGAAGCTGTGGCTGCCCCTGGATCCCTGGAAGTGTCCAAGGCCAGGTTGGACAGGGCTTGGAGCAACCTGGGATAGTGGGAGGTGTCCCTGCCCAGGGCAGGGGGTGGCACTGGATGAGTTCTAAGGTCCCTTCCCACCCAAACCATTCTGTGATTCCACGATCTTCCTGCTTGGATAATCAGATAAAAAAGTCCTGGAACCCAGGAGAACATCCAGCATATCCAGTCTACACACAGTGGATGTTCACCTGGCTCACCTGGCTACAGTAATTTTTCTTGACTTTATGTAACTCCATAGCACCAGATTCCCAAAAGATTAACTTTTGTTCTCTACCAGCAAATACTCCAGTCAGTCCCCTTGGCTCCACTGTGATTGTGGACACAAATCCAGGAGCAAAGTGGATCTCAAATCCCTTGGGAAGTGAGCGGATACAGCTTTGTTGAACACTTTGATACAGCCTGTGCACTTACACAACTCTTAATAAGGGCTTGAAAATCTAAAATGATCAAAGCCACGTCCTCAAGATAAAAATGCAGCATGAAACTACCCCAGAGCCTTTATTCTGAATTTTTTCAAGTTCTTGTCGAGGATCTGGAAAGAATTCCAGAGTCAGATTGAAATGCACTCTCATCTTTTGCACAGCACTGTGATACGTGGGGTGCTTTGGCAGCCATCTGGATCCATAAAGGATTAATGTTATCAATCAGGATTTAATATAAAATTGTACCATTGATACCCTCAGGGGTTTAACATCCAGCAGCTCCAGAATATCTGAGCAATCACAGAATATTTGAGATCACTGGGAAACAATCAGCTAAGAAATGGTTGGGAGGAACAGGGGAAAGAAAGCGGTGAAACAGAGAACAAGTTGAGCTGAAAGAAATAAAACTGCTGATGACAGATGGCATTAAGAGGATGATCTTCCTCGATGAGCGTTGGCTCTAATGCTCCAACAGGGTTGATAAATATGTTGAACAGCTTGCCTGGGGCAAGTCAAACAAAGCCCTGGGCAAGAAATTTAAAATGCAGTTTGCCTAACAGAGCAACTAAAGAGGAATTTCTTGGCTCACCGTTTTGCCAAGACGTGTTCTGTTCACACTGCATGAATTCCCAGGGAAACTGTTGGGTTTGCTTCTTTTNAGTCCCGGGGAAAACGTTGGTTTTTGTTTTTTTTTTTTTTTTTTTTTTTTTCATAGGAGAAGCAGAAGCCTCATGTTCATTCAAATTAACAAATGCCCAGGAAATTGGTTCCTGCCTGTGGCTGCTGACGTTGGACGCGGGCATGGGCACGTGTTTGTGTACGGATGGATGTTTGGATAAAAGCTGCACAACAGATTATTGCAAAAGGAAAAGCAGATTATCATCAGAGGGAAGGAATATTTTACTGTCAAGAGAAAAACTGCCATGTTTTTAACACGGGAAATGTGTCAGAAGGATGACTTTGGGAAAAAACCCTCGAAGACAACAGCACTCAAACTGGGAAAAGCAATGGGGAGATACAGAAAACGACTGCAAAATGTGTTTATCGAACCCATCCTAAAGCATGTTACAAGTTATAAATAATACAAACTCAACAGGATTCAAACAAAGCTGAAGCCAATATCCAGAATGTTAATAAGGCACAAAGCACAGTGGCTCTGAACTTCACAGGCAGAACACGAGAGGTTTCACATATTCCTGTTTCAATGCAATTTTGAGCTTAACCAGCAGAGAGCAGGGACAGACCCAAGTCAGTGAATCCCAACATTTCCCACCCAGGGTGGCCTTATTCACTGCCTCCATATCCTTTCCCACCCAAAAAGCAGGAATATTTCAACCATTTTTGTCCTGAAGATCAACGGAGCTGCCGTCTGGTGACTCCATAATAAAATCCCATCATCAAAATTCTCTGTTGGAAAACTTGTTTCTAATTCCCAGAAACTGGAAGATACAGCCCAGCCAAAAAAAAAAACATTTCTGGTGACCTGAAAGGTTCTCATCACACACGGAAAAGCAGCAGAGGCCAAACTTTGTGACCTTGGAGAGCGAGCCCAGAATGTCCCTGTGCCCATGACACGTCCTCACACCCAGCAGAGCCAGGAGGACAATGGTGCACCTCAACCTCCACCCATGAGCTGCCCCTGAACCCTCCAGACGTTCACTTTGGATCTGAAAAATCAGGATCTCAATAATCCACTTCTCAGGAAGAGAAGCAGGACTTGTGAGAGTGAAGGAAGCCAAGAAGCTCTGCAGCTCTTCCCTCTCTTTTTACATAGTCTTGGGATACAGACTTTGTTTCTAATCACTGCAAATAATCAAGCCTCACATCAATTATAATATATTAAATATTACTTTAAGTACTCCACAACCAAGGTATGAGTGGTCCCAAAGCAAAACAAAGAATCCTTTATGGAAAAATACGAAAGGATCCCGACTGAAATGTCTTTGTTAAAAATCTCCTTTTTATGCCTTGCCTGTGACTTACAAAAGCTGGACTTGATGATCTGAGAGGTCTTTCCCACCCTTTATGGTTCTCTGATTCAGTGGCTATTGAGTAAGAGAAACGCCACTTGACAAAACTCTGTATTTTCTAATTTTTCCCTTTTCATATTTCGCTTGGTTTGTATTCTTCAGTAAAACCTGGGATGAGTCAAGGGAATGGGCATGGCCCCAAGGCTGCCAAAGCTCCAGGAGTGCTTGGACAACGCTCCCAGGGATGCACAGGGGGTGTCTATGCAGGGCCAGGAGTTGGACACAATGATCCTTGTGGGTCCATTCCCACTCAGGATATTCTGTGATTCTCTGAAGACCAGGCATGAGAGAACAGGAATCAAAAATGTCTAACAATAAATAAGAGAATTCATCCAAAAAACAGTTCAATGTCTTACTCCTAAAGATTTCCATCCTGAAAAATGTATTTGGTCTCTGATCATGGAGACATCACAGAACCCCAGAATGGTTTGGGTTGGAAGAGACCTTAAAGCTGATCTCATTCCACCCCCATTCCACCAGACCAGGTCAATGTCCAGTCTAGTCCATAGATTAGACTGAGTTTCATTCATGAAAATAAACTAAAATCTGTCTACTTGGCTTTGTATAAATAATCAATCCCATTATATTTAGATGGGTGAAGCACTGGGAAAAACAAGATGAGATGGTGGCTTTGGGAATTCAAGGCTGAACTCAGACTGTAAAAGATTTTCTCTGAAGCTGATTTCCATCATTAGTGGTGTTTCTATTTTCAAACCCACAGCACGTTAAGCCTTTGCCACAGATTTGAATTCCACTGTGCTGCTTTGGGTACAAACACAGAACAGAAGAGCAACATCCCCAAAAGCTGAGTTTTTCTATTTACAGGGTCATCCATATTCCTAAGTTCCATAAACATCAAAGAGAATTGTCCCAAGCTGTAAATTTCAGGAAGGGAAAACCAATAAACACCTGTTTCCTTTCATGTTTGGGGATTTGGGAATGCTGCTGAATGCAGTTGAATCCCAGCTCATGGCTGGGATCAACAGGCAGCATTTTCCACTGACATCCAAAGCACAAATGTATCTGACCTGCAGGAAAAAAAGGATTATTCCCAAAGCAGGAACAATCGGTCCTTAAGTGCAAAATGATGGGATTAAAATTGCATTTTGTCTCATCTTGTCTAATATCATCTAATCTTGTGCAATAAAATTTCTTGTCTAATCCATTAAAGAGCCATCTTGAGGAGTCCTGTAGGCACCTGATGTTTCTTGGCCACAAATATGATGCCTGAATTGTCCCAAGGAAAGAGAAAAAAAAGTCAAAGTTTATGGTCAAAAATCTGATTCCTTGAACTATTTGTAAACTCCTTCTAATTTCCCTTACCAAATAAATTATTTGAGCAATGACAATGTGATGAATAAAAGCATCAGAAGTTCTTAGCACAGCCCTGAATTGTCAAAAAAAGGAATCAAAGCTTATTGTAGAATGGTTTGGGTGGGAAAGGACCTTAAAGGTAATCCAGTGCCACCCCTTGCCATGGGCAGGGACACCTTCCACTGTCCCAGGCTGCTCCAAGCCCCATCCAGCCTGGCCTTGGACACTGCCAGGGATGGAGAAGCCACAGCTGCTCAGGGCACCCTGTGCCAGAGCCTCCTCACCCTCACAGGGAGGGATTCCTTCCTGATATCCAATTTAAACCTGTTCTCTGTCAGTTTGCAGTCATTCCCCCTTGTCCTGCACTCCAGGCCTTATTCCAAAGTCCCTCTCCAGCTCTCTTGCATGTTCCCTTCAGGTACTGGGAGGGGCAAGTAGGCCACCCCAAAGCGTCTCTTCTCCAGGCTGAACAATCCCAATTCCCTCAGCCTTTCCTCCCAGCAGAGTTGCTCCATCCCTCTGATCATCCTGGTGCCTGCTCTGGATTTGCTCCAGCAGCTTCATGTCCTTCCTCTGCTGGGCTCCAGGGCTGGAGGCAGGTGGGGTCTCACCTGAGTGGGGCAGAGGGGCAGAATCCCCCCCTGCCCTGCTGCCCCAGGGGGGTTTCTGGGCTGGATCATGTCCAGCTCTCACCCCCCAGCACCCCCAAATCCTTCTGCCAGGGCTGCCCCATCCCTTCATCCCCAGCCTGGATCGGTCCTGGGAGCTGCCCCAACGCAGGTGCAGCACCTTAATCTGAGCGAGCACAGCAGAAAGCCCAAGGATTTGACCACTAAAGAACAAATCCTGCCTAAACCCAGCCACTGTCCTCTCCACTTTAAAGAAGAGAGCAGTTTCTTAATCGATTATGTTTCCAAAGTCTGTTAGGGATAAAAAGCACTGCTGCTACAATAAGGTGAAGAGATGGAGATAGAGCTACACGGTCCTGTCGTCAAGCTGATTATTTGCTTCATTGCAAAGCATCACATCTTTAGTTCAGCCATTGATTTGAGGCTTTCAAATCATTTTGTGATCTTCCTTCACTCCGAGCATTCCAGCGCTTGGCAGAGATTCATTTTAGATCATCCCCGGTCATTTGCCACACTTTAGTGCTCCACTACTCAAGTAGAACCTGATGTACACAGAAAATAAGAGATGTCATCAGGGCTGTGTAATCCCTTTCATATAAATCCATCTCTACAATAACACCCAAGCCTTACCCTTGTCTCATGAAAATCTCTCTAATCTCCCAAGCCACCTTGGGGAGCCTGAGATAGAGAGAAGCAAAACAAAATATATTCTACTCTTATAAAAGCAAAGAGACTCATTTTGTTATCAGCAAAATAGGAATCACTTCTAGGGCCTTGCTGCAGAAAATAATAACTTGTTTACAAGGTTTTTTTACTGCGAGGAATAGAAAATTTGCCTTTTCTTTCCTTTTTTTCTGATGACTATTGCTGAGTTAAATGAACTGCCATAGCCACATTCAGCAAAAGTAATCTCATATTCCTTATTATTACATTCGTAGCCTTAGATTTCAGACAACAATAGAAAGCTGTAGGCACCCTGACAATTATTTAAACCTACAATCTATAATTGCTCAGGAGCAAAAAAATAATTACATTCAAATAACAAGCAATTCAACAAGCAGCCCTTCCATCCTCCTTTCCCCTTAACCCTTTTCCAAATCAATAAATGCCTTCCAAGTGCACCTAGATCATTCAAATGGATCTATTTTGAACCATAGCTGTCCTTAATGGAAATATGGAAGTTCCAAGAGTTATTTTCTCATCTGTTGCGAGCCAGTGAAATGATGGTGAGTTCTCACTTGCGGAAGAGAATAACTCTTCCTATCCATCTCCAAAAAAAAGAAAAAGATAATTACTCAAGAAAATACCAGAGTAGATTGTAAGAGAAAAACTAATTTATATCCAGAGGGGCAGACAGAGGGCAAATATTAATGTGGTTAGTCATTTACCCACCGTGCAGCACAATCATTCCCAAAAAACACGGATTGGCAGCGTTGGAAATGAAGGAGCTATAAAAAATGCTGAGGCAGAGGGGCACCAACGACTCGGCAAAGGAATGGCCATCACTCACTGCAAAGTCCATGACCTGCAGCTCTCCAGATCCACAGTTTCCTCAGACATCCCAAAAAGCATCCTGTGCCCTCCGGCTGTGGCTGGCAGGAGACTGAGCTGAAGGGCTCTGGTACTGATGCCAGGATGATTTTTTCCTTTTCTTTTATACCCCTGTTACACCTTTTTACAATTTCTGCATTCTTGGTGCTTTTTGCCCATATTCTTGGATTTGTTTGTCAGGCTGGGAGACTGAACATTTCAGAAGCTTCGTAGTCAGGGATCAGTGTGCCCAGAGCCCAGGGGCCTCTCCAGAACACATTTTGTAAACTGAGATAGAACCATCCAGGGGAAGGTTCCTTGGGGAGGGGGGCTCATTTGAGCCTCTCACTGGGGAATCTTTGATAGATTTGCTAATTAGTAACACCTATAATGTTTTACCAGATCTTTTAGGGGGGCATTGGGGTGTGCATGGAGGTGCATTTGACATGGACGTGGTGCACCTAAGGATCCTTAAAATAAATACCAAGGTAAAATCCCTTTTCCCTTCTAAACGTGTTTGACTCTTGATTTTAAGACCAGGAAAAGTCATCAGTAGCACAGTGCTTCTTCAACAAACAGCCCCTCTAACCCTGAGCTGGATTTTGGGGAGCCTCTGCCACTGATCCTTGTGGGAAAGTTTTTGGGATGACTGTAGCTATACAACCAGTCTGGGATAAATCCACAGCCACAGAGACAGAGCTGTGGTGCCCCAGGGTGGGAGCAGTGAGAGGTCATTCCATGCCCTGCATCCAGCCCACCTGATCCCAAGCACACCTCCCACATCCATGCCAAGCCACAGACACACCCAGAACGAGCTGTTGTCCCATTCACAGCACCATTGTGCAATCAGTCACTTTGTCTCCTTTGGAATTTTGGGGGTTTTTGTGGACATACAACTTCAGAGCAGTTCAGGGGCGATTATCAAAATGTTTATAAAGTTTGCAAAACTTGTCCAGCAGAAAAAGCTTCACAGATATCTTTAAATCATTATTTCTCATGACTCATCACGGAATGAAAGGATGGGTTGGGTTGGAAGGGACATTAAAGATCATCCAGTCCCACCCCCTGCCATGGGCAGGGTCACCTCCCACTATCCCAGGTTGCTCCAAGCCCCATCCATCCTGACCTTGGACACTGCCAGGGATCCAGGGGCAGCCACAGCTTCTCTGGGCACCCTGTGCCAGGGCCTCCCCACCCTCACAGCCAGGAATTCCCTCCCAATATCCCACTGAAATCTCCCCTTTTTCAGTTTGAAGCCACTCCCTGTGTCCTGTCCCTCCCTCCCTTGTCCCAAGTCCCTCTCCAGCTCTCCTGGAGCCCCTTTAGGCACTGGAAGGGGCTCTCAGGTTTCCCTGGAGCCTTTCCTTCTCCAGGCTCTCCAAGTTAGCCAGGATACCCAGGATGAATCATTCCCAGATTCACACAGAGGTCTCCAGCAAACTACACAGTGATGTGAAGAGGGACCATGCGAGTGACCAAAAATCCTTCTACACCTAAAAAGCACACCCAGATCTTTAATGCAATAAAATGATCTCAGGTTTATCAGCCTCCAGAAAACAAAGCAAATTAAAATCTCTTTATCTACCCCAGGGATAAGCCCCATCCCACTGGGTGAGTCAGCATTTAAACCCCTCCATTTGTCCTCTCTTGGCATGTCAGGAACATTCCACAGAGTTACCCGAGTGACTCCCACCCTGCTGTGCAAGTGGATGTTGGAGTCAGAGATTGTCTGGAGCCTTGGGATGTCCTGAGCTGGGGTAAATTCAGAGACTGATGGCGCACAGGGGACAGGCACAGTGACAACAACGTTCCCTACCACACCTTCCATCCCAGGAGAGTCAAAAAAAGCTGGATGACCATCAGACAAACGAGGTCACCCCTTTGGATACCAGGAGGACACCCTGCCCTCTCTCCATCCCCCTGTCTGTAGATGCTGTCCCTAATTCCAGACACATTCCAGCATTCCACTCCAGTTCCAGCCCCTCGACTCCAGCACGTGTCGTCTTCTGCATAATTCATGACACGGCTCTCAATAATTTTCAGTCAAGGTTCAAGCAGGAACGTGTCACACCAGGATTAGATTATTTATGAGCATAATGTTGGACTTAAGCCAATGACACACCAATAAATTTTATCTCCAAGCCATGCTCATGCTGTTTTCCCTGGCTCACAAACAAATAACTATGGCTGTCTCAGAATTACGTGCATTCAACTTAAATCAGATTTTTTTTTTTTTTGAGATTAGTTCTTATCTTGCTTGAAAAACTGATCATGTTGTTTCTCTCTTCCAGAGGCTGAGTGTGGTTTTGCCTTCATTTCTCAAGTGTGTCCTTCACAGAGAGCAAAGTTGGGTATTCCAGAATAAAAATCTGGAATAAGGTGCTGTTTGAGCCTCTTAAAGGATCGCATTTTCACTCTTTTCTAAAGATAAAAGACTTGTGTCACCCAGGAAAAGCAGAGCCTATACCAGCCAGCATTAATTGCCATCAAAAATAACCTAATAAGGGCATTACCCAAAATAAAAAAATTGAAAATGTATCATTAATACATAAATACACATTATACATAAATATTTATTAATAGAAATAGTGTTCCATAAAGATGCACATGAGGGATTCTCTGAGCAATTCTTGGGGCAATTCTTCCCATCCAACCTCATGCAACTTGAACAACTGCACTTAAATCTTCACTGTTTGTGTTCCCATGTGCCAAAAGGTGTCCAAGCTCCCATGACAGTCCCTGGAGATCCAGTGCCAATGGAATGAGATGCCCTTTAAGGTCCCTTCCAACCCAAACCTTCCTGGAATTCTGTGACTCCATTCCAGTTGAGCCCTCCAAGTTTCAGGAGTATTCCTGAGCCAGTCTTTAAAAAAAAAAAATAGTTGGTGAAGATTTTTGTATCTTGGATCTGAAGCAAAGTTGCCTAATGATGTATTTTTTCGATAACTTCATCAGGTGAGAAAAACTCCTGAAAATCAGGAAAATCACTCTAAATTCCCCCAGAGTAAATAACCCAGCAGTAAGTAATCCATATTTTTTAATATAGGGCCCTCTTTGCTCAGTCTCACACCCCCAGATCTGAAATTTCCAGGCTGTGCCAGCAGCCTTGGGAAGATAAATCCATTAGGATCTGCTGACAACACTTTGTGGATGTCGCAGTATATCTAAAATTATCCAAAGAGCACCGTTTCCCCCCCTCCAAAAACCCTCTTACATATCTTTCTCGTGGCTGAACAGAATAAATCATCAGCACTCTGTGTGTTTTATTCCATGTCACCACTGCCTGTGCTTTATTAGCAGGAATCCAAGGATAAATCCGACGGTAAATGTGCCCATCCCAGCACATAAACAAACACACACACAAATATATCTCCTGCAAAGCAGCATCAATCTGATCAGGGAGGCCTCCAGTCCTTTACAGGATAATTTACTTCTATTTCCAACTTAAACCAACTCCGAATGATGCCAAGCATGTGTTCCTCCTGCTCACTGATACATTCCTATTTATCACTGGCAAGGAATTAGTTCTCTGCAAGGCTCAAGGTGCTCGTGTTGCCTTTTTTGCATGGAAAATGAAACACAAAATTAATAAAATCAAATCATTAAAAAAAATTTAATAAAATATTACTAAAACTTAAAAATTAATATATGGACAAATAGAAAAATATTGCTCTTCTTGAAGACAATTCTTGCTGTTGGAGATCACCGAGTCCTGTCCCAGAAGTCATGAAAATTAACTGTGTCTCTTCTACTCCTTTCTGTGGCAATACCCCCAAAACATAATTAAAAAGGTTGTTTTAAGGTGAATAATGCTGATTAAAAAGCTGCAGTCTGACTTTTAAAAAACCCCAGACCTTCCCTAGTGTGCAATAGCCACTCTAAGCAGAAAGCCACACAAAGCTGAATTCTTCATTACCTCAAGAAACCTAAATTAACATAAAAAACTCCCCGATGGAGAAGCACAGAGATTGTGTTTGAAGGCCACATTACTTTTGTTTTCCGAAGGAAAAAGAGATGTGGCTCCTTTGAAAGCAAAGGATGTTCTGAAGGGTTGTGCTCATCAAGGACAGCTTTCACTTCATGTTAGGGATATTTTATTGTCCCTTATTAGTGTTTATAAATGCCAGGAAATGTCCTTGGTGAGGACCAAGCAGAACTGCAGCATTTTGTTTTTATCAGAGTCTCCCTGCCCAGTGCTCTGCCCATTTACATTCCCACAATGCCGAGGCACAATTCCATCAAATCAGAGCAGCAGCACTTAAAGCACAATGAATGCCCAGGATATTCCACGGGACAAGGGAAATTGAGTATTGAGGTTTTTATTCGAAAAGGTCCCAGAGTCATGATAATTTCTGCTTATTCACTTTGGTTTTTATCAGGCTTAGGGGGAAATGTTCAGTTCAGGGCTTTTCTGCTTAGGTTTTAAAATCTAAACAGAGAATATTCCCTGGCAGGGGCTCCAAAAAAAACCCCTGGAGGTTTGACCAGCAAATCAGAGCACCTCACTTCAGGCAAGGTTGTGAGGAAGAAGATGACCTGAGGAGAAGGATTTGGGGATGGTGGTGAAGGAAAAGCTGGACACACCCCAGCCACAAGCACTTGGAACCCCCCTGTGCCCTGGGCTGATCCCCAGCATGGGCAGCAGGGCAGGGGGGGGGTTCTGCCCCTCTGCTCCCCTCAGGTGAGACCTGCAGAGCTGCCCCAGCACTGGGTCCAACAGCAGAAGGATGTGGAGCTGCTGGAGAGAGTCCAGAGGAGGCACCAGAGATGCTCCAAGGGCTGGAGCCCCTCTGCTCTGGAGCCAGGCTGGGAGAGCTGGGGATGTTCACCTGGAGAAGAGAAGGATCCAGGGAGACCTCAGAGCCCCTTCCAGAGCCTAAAGGGGCTCCAGGAGAGCTGGAGAGGGCCTTGGGACAAGGGATGGAGGGACAGGACACAGGGAATGGCTTCCCACTGCCAGAGGGCAGGGATGGATGGGATATTGGGAAGGAATTCCTGGCTGTGAGGGTGGTGAGGCCCTGGCACAGGGTGCCCAGAGCAGCTGTGGCTGCCCCTGGATCCCTGGAAGTGTCCAAGGCCAGGCTGGACAGGGCTTGGAGCACCCTGGAATAGTGGAAGGTGTCCCTGGCCTTGGCAGGGGGTGGGACTGGATGAGCTTTAAGGTCCTTTGCACCCCATTCCATGATTCCATGTTTAGGCAGTGGCAGCAATAAGGATGAACCAGGACCACACAGCAAGGGTTGGGAACTGGGCTGAGTTTCAGTTCTCTGGAAGAAGCAACAAAAAGACAAAACCAATGTCTGGAAGACAGGAAAATGGGAACTGAGGGTAGATTTCTTTAATAAACACACTGCAAAGTAAGAATGGGAACACGATTTGGTTTAGGGACAGAGCAGCCTCCCTTTAGGCCATTCCTTTTTGTTATGCCCTGACTTCCCAGGCTTTTTCGCTCATTCCAGAACTGCAGAACTGCTGTGTCCATTTTTCCACCACTCTGCAAAAAGAGGACAGCATTAATGCCTCAGGACTCTGCAAATCCAGCCAATTAATACCCTTCCTTCTCTTCTCCAAGTGCTGAAAGAGAACCAATACAAGAGACCTGAACCCTTCTGGAACCAACATGAGAGACCTGAACCCGTTCTGGAATGAATTCCCTCTGTCTCCCAGTTCTTCCACAACGTGATCCTTGTACCATGTGATGATATTGCTGTGCATGTTTCTCCTCCATTTGGGTCAGAGCAAACACTCCTGTTTCAACATCATCAAGTCTTTTCATTTTCTTCAGATAGAGATAAAACATCTTCAGATGTGTACCATTGTTTTAAGTTTTCTTCTTTTTCTTTGAGAAAAATTGCTTGTTCTGTTTTTACTGTCTGCAAAAGAAATAAAGGGTTTCTCTTGGGGGCCAAGCTTTGTTTCCTGTGATTTTCCTTTTCTGGTGAAAAACAGTCATTGAAAACTGAGCTGGATTCCCTAACCCTGGTTCTTCTCTGACACAGCCACCAGCAGCTGTTCCAGGGGGCAGGAAAAGAAACTCTGCACGGATTATCTGTTCTTAAACACATCATCCCACTTCTGAGGGAAATTATCTTCCTTTAGTTGAGAAGCCACCCTGATCAGGCTTTTATCCACAGAAACAGAATGGTTTGGGCTGGAGGGCCATTAAAGCTCATCCCATTCCACCCCATGCCACGAGCAGGGGCACCTTCCACTATCCCAGGTTGCTCCAAGCCCTGTCCAGCCTTGATGGGAAGGAAGCCCCCAAGAGCAGGGTGTGTTGGAGGAGCTCAGTTTTCCAAAGGTCCCAGACCTATGGAAGCAGCTAAAGAGGCCTCAGGAACAAGCAGAGAAACCTCACTGGACAATCCTGAGGTATCCTGGTTTCATTTTTAAATAACCTTTGGAAGCAGTGGGTGCATTCCCAGCCATGACAGGACACCAAAACTCAGGGAAAAGACAGATATACCACAGCTCCATGGAATTACTGGAATGTGCTGCTGTCTAATAAGTGCAGAGCAGAAGGTGACCAGGCCTGGATCCGTCTGCCAGCTCCAAAACATCCATAATTAGATCTTATCAGTTCCTTAACATCCTATTTCTGTCTGCACTTTGTTTACATCAAGAAACCAATTATCCCATTACAAGCCAGTCTGCATCAGGCAAATGCAGCTCAGTGTGCTCCTGTGTTTTAAAAAGTGTTATAATTACAGACCTGAACTATTGCCAGATTTTACTGGGGGTAAATAAGAGCCCTTCCATGCACACATAGATGCAAGATGCTTCCTCTTGGAGAAATCAGGTGACATGGAAATCTCAGGGAATACAGAGGTGCTCTGGGATAAACTGGAGTCTTGCACCACCAGCAGCTGGTAAGGAAAAGGAGCACTTAAAATTCAACAGAACCCTGATCAGAAAGGTTTCTGAGCATAATGTGCCTGCCCATGGCAGGGGGTTTGGAACGAGGTGATCTTTAAGGTCTCTTCCAGCCCAAACCATTCCATGATGTTATGATAATGCAGCAGTGCATTTAAATGTGTTTAATATATGCAAAGAGTTACAATGCTACTGAGGAAAATATTAATTTCGTGAAGCTGTGAATGTTCTGCAGCTTCCAGCACTTGGGGATTTTTTACCCCTGGTAAAAAAAGTTTAATTTAGACCCTAAACTGCTTCTTTTCAAAATGTTATCAACCCCCCTTATATATGTTCAGATTTTGAGTTTTGGTTAAGTTTGGGGTCAAAATGAGTCTCTTACAACAAAATACTTTTAACTGAATATATCCATGGCCATAAAACTTCCAAGAAAACTTTTTGGACAGGCATTTTATCAAATGGTTTCTACTTTATCACTCACAACACAAACATGGAACATCAAGAGCTTCATTTGTTCCACAGAAACACGGAAACCCAGAATGGTTTGGGTTCAAAAGGACCTTGAAGATCACCCAGTTCCAACCCCTGCCACTACCCCAGGTAGCTCCAAGCCCTCTCCAGCCTGCTCTTGAACACCTCCAGGGATGGGGAGTCCACAGCTTCTCTGGGCAGCAGTGATGGAATTTGGGAATAGACTTCCAGGGATTTTTGACACAGCATTCCAGCGTCTCCAGTGAGGCTGTGAGCGACACCTCATGTTCCCTTAGTGCTTTAATCTCAGCTGGGAGCTGGATTATGAGGCCACAGGATGCAGAGCATTAAAAGATTTCCATTAAAGAATCACTCTCACCCTCGAAATGTGGCTTTTGTCCCTCATTCTAGAAACAAGGACACATTTCTTTATCCTTATACAGCAATAGGTGCACCTCCAGCAGCTGAGTGGTCCTGCACAGACAACAGGAGAGTCTCAAGATCATTTAAATCATCCTTTGAAATCTGTGAGGTTCTGCAAGTAGATGGGAAAGCTGCAGGAACAACGCCCCAAGTACATTCCCCCTGTCCCTTGACCCAAACAAGCAGTCACACCATCAAATAAATAATCCACCATTAGGAAGAGCATCTTGGGGAGGATTTTGCAGGAGAGGGAGGTGTGGAATGAAATCCAGCTGCGTTTTGCAGCAGGTGGAAGGCTCAGTGTTTACAACCCTGCAGGACATTTTATTCTGCTGCTTTATTGGTGCATCTAAAACAATGCAAGCAGGAGGAAAACTCACTGCAACTCGGCTGTCTCTACACAAGCAGCTTTTGGGTTTGGCAGATCTTTTTAAGCAATCACAGGATGGGTCAGCTTGGAAGGGAGCACAGTGGGGTCATCTGGTCCAGCTTCCAGCTCCAGCAGGGTCATCCTGGGGCACAGGGCACGGAGTTGTGTCCAGATGAGTCTGGAACAGCCCCAGTGAGGGAGACTGGGATAAACCCAGTGAGGGAGACTCCACTGGGCAGTAAGAGGGATCTCTTCCAAGTAACCACTGCTCTTCCACGCACGTCCCTGTGAATCCCAATTAAAGGATTAAAGGATCTTTCTGGAAGAGGGGTGTGAAAATTCTGTCTTGGTGAGGTGGAATCAGAAATTTGACTGGCTCAGGCTCTCTCCTGAGCTTACAGAGACCCAAAATACAAAGAACAGGATGACACATGGATAGGATGAGTAATAATCCCAGGAGAGGAATTCCTAACTGAGAGCTTTCTTCTTCAAGTGCTTCTTTTAGAATCAGAGAGTCCCAGAACGATTTAGTTTGGAAGTGACCTTAAAGCTCATCCAGTTCCATGGGCAGGTGACACCTTGGGTTTTAACTTTTCTATTTTCCAAGCCCTGCAGTGCCCAGTGTGTAACTCTGGAGTTGCCTATTCCCTGTTCAGTGCTGCTCTCTGTGCTGGGCACACACAACAAAGCCTCTCCGGGGCTGCTCTCCAAGGACACCCAGCCCAAACTGGGCCCAAAAAGGATCAACCAAAGAGCCTCTGAGGGGGGCAAGCTGAGGGCAATTCCATCATTAACTGCAGCTTTAATTGGAGAATGAACCCTGAGATGCAAATGAACCAAACCTAGAAAAGTGGGAAGAACTCGTGGCCTCTCAGGGTCCATCTCGGGGCCCATCTGGGCAGCACCTCTGGCTCCCCAGGGGTACCAATAAATCCCCACCTTTATTCCCTTATTTCTGTCTGGTCTCTGTTTTCAGGTGGCCTCTCAAGGCACCACAGGGACACTTTCCACTATCCCAGGTTGCTCCAAGCCCCGTCCAACCTGGCCTTTTATTCCCATTCCCACAGGTTGGAGGGAGGAAAAGTGATCTGCAGCTCCCTTTTCTCATCCTACCCATCAGATTGGGACACCAACACCAAGAAATGCCAGGGATTATCATCAGAGTGGTGTTTGTGCACTACACCAGTGCAGGTCTAATAGCAAAAATCAGGATGTGCAGGTTTTCTGTTCCTTCACAGCACAGATGGCACCAGCCTGAGCTTTCACCACTTAAACCCAACACTTGCAATCACAGCCTTGTGGAAAATCTGGGGCAATCTACAAAGAATGGAAGTTCCCAGGCTTGATAGGAATGTTACAGAGCTCAGGAATGCTTCAAAGTGCTCTGCTTAACAAGCTTTTGCAATTTTGCAAGGAAATCCTGTTGCTTTCTGTGAAGTTTTACAAATCGTGTACAACGAGCAGTGATAGAACCAACACCCATCACAAACACTGGAAATCTGATCTGATCATGACACGGGAAATAAAAAAAAAACAAACCAAAAGAAGCTTCTTTTGTTAAAAGAATATTTAAACAGCACAGACTGCATCAATATCAGACTGCACCAGAACCCTCTGACCCTGCCTGCTGTAAGAAATTCAAAGAAGAATCTCTACATCCATCCCAGCCTTGGAGCTCAAAATGTTAAAAGCATTTTCCATTTGCTCCAAAAACCAAAAAAATTATAAAACAATTGCTCATTCCACCACTCCAAGAATTTGTTTATGCTCCCAAAATCCACTGAGAAGGAGATACTGACAGAAAAGCAACACTGGATTGGAGGAATGATGAAGAGGAGTTGAATAAATCATGTTGGAAACTGAAGGGTGACACCCACAAACCATTTCTCCTCTTCGGCCACAAAACTACACCAACATTAATTCCACAGGAAAGCTGCCACTTGCCAAGATTTTTTGCAAAGTTCATTTTTGGAGTATTAAATTGATGTGTATCAAGGAGTGATTTAATATTTACTTCAGCATCACAGATAGAGGAACATTTACTAGAACACAATACATTTTCGAGGGCACGTTGGGCAATCCTGTTCATGTTAGCAGAGAAATAGATCTTTGTAAACAATTCAGTTGTATCAAAACAGCACTGGGAAATTTTTCATTCTCTGCAGCAATAAATTATAATAATAATTGTCATAGAAATCCACTTTTTTCTTCCCCAGTAAATCCCAAAGGCTTGCCTTAGGGACTAACATCAGCACATCCTGAAATGAGAGCTCTGACAATTCCCAGATTTGGGCAAAGTCTGGATCTTGGCTGGAAAAGGGTGATTTGGATCTATTTTAGGATGTTTATTACTTCCAGAAATTAATTCCTCTGGAGAAACACCTTCTCAAGTCTTCAAAAAGGGCTCAGAGAGTGACATTTTCATAGAAAAGAGACAGATACAGTGAAATTAAACTTCTCTTTTCCAGCTGGCCACTTTTCCAGCTCTGATGATTCCCAACAGGAATTCCACAGGACAATTCACAAGGTCGAGTACAAATCAGCAGGTTTGGTTCAGGGCATGTAAATGGTAACAACTCTCCAAGTCCAGTAGATCCCAAACAGTTGGAATTCCTGGCATGGCTTAAGGTGTGAAGAATCATGGATCACCTTCAGAATTTTGTTTAAACTAATGAATGATCTTAGAGGAATTATCATACATAAAAAGCGCTTTTTTTTTTGGAATGTTTAGGGAACAAAATACAGGATTTACAGTTTCTGCTTGTATAATTAAGAAAAGAAAACCATTTTTAGTGTATTTCTTTATATGGAAATGACTTATAAAGGACATTTCCCAAAATGCCCGGTGGCTTTAGCTGGTGGCAGCGATTGGAAAATGGCAGGAGCAGCCCAGATTCTGAAACAGGAAGGAGTCAGGCTGAATTTAAGAAATTTGGAGTGCAGAAACACCACAGAGCTTTGAGCTTTTACTTTCAAACTGATGCCTTACCAAACAGAGCCATCTGTGTTCCCTCTGGGAAAGGTTCAACCATTCTGTTTCCATTGACATGATGTTTATCTAGAAGGGGAAAAAAAAAACAAAAACAAAACAAGTTAAAATGTGATAGAGTATTTGCTTTGCATAAAATCAATTGTTTATTTCTCACAGATCCATTGAAACCTGAACAATTCCCATGGCCAGGGACACCTTCCACCATCCCAGGTTGATCCAAGCCCCGTCCAGCCTGGCCTTGGACACTTCCAGGGATCCAGGGGCAGCCACAGCTTCTCTGGGCACCCTGTGCCAGGGCCTCCCCACCCTCACAGCCAGGAATTCCTTCCCAGTATCCCACCTAACCCTGCCCTCTTGTAGTTCCAAAGCTTTTACCATCACTGCCATCCCCACATCCATCTTTTGCTATTAAAACACATTTTAAACAGTGGTGGCAAGAAACGAAAGTGCCTGAATTCAAAATACAACTTTCTGTTCACAAAGTATTTTCCAAGGAGAAAATCCAGATGTTTTCTCAGTGCCTGCATTGTTTGAATTCTTTTAGTCCCGATGCTGGTGAGGAACAAACTGGGTCAGATAAGGAATGTGGGCTCGCTTGTGAATTCTCTGAAGACAATATCTCCCATTAGCAGGGAGGCACATTCCTAATCCCAGCTGGCATCCAACATTTACCAACAGTCAGTGGGAAGGGAAAATCAGGGTTATTTGCAAGTGGAGCAAGAGGTGCCATGAGTCAGTTGGTGGCATTTAGGAAAATTGAATGTCCTGTGCCTCCAGAGAGGGGCTTTGGGAAGGAAATTGTTGGGAAGCTCCAGAGTGGGAGTAACATGACCAAGGTTTCAACCTCGTTAGCTGTAGCTGGTATTCCCAACATGATCTACAGCCACAGGAGAGGAGTGAACAGTCAGAAAAATTATGGAACATCTTGTAAGATCAAATAAACTAACCCTGCCCTCGCCCTGATAGCTGCCTTCATTTACAGAGTGAGTGACATCCATGATGTATGAAGCAGTTATCATTTCAAATGGCCAGGCTTTCAATATATTAAAATTAAAATTAAACTTTCAGAGGTGAGATGGGCTTGAATGAAAGTAATATTTTCAGAGTTCTCAAGTTGTCTCCAAATGTCTTCACACTTTCGTTTCGAAGATCTCAGCCAGATAAAATGATTCATTTTCTTGTCATTCATACTTTGGTTCACTATTTTTTTCCAGTATTTCCTGCACAGATGCACTAAATAGTAAAAAAGAATCCAACTCTCCCCCCACCCCCCCCAAATTTAAAAGGACCTTAAGAAAATACACATTGACCCTTAGGAAGAAAGTAACAACACCTAAATAACAAAGTGTAAGTAACAACAACTCTCCCCGAGGAGAATCAAAGAATGTCCCAGTTTGGGCCTTTTACTGAGCAGTTTTCCATGTGAAAATATTTTAATTCTCACCTACAAATTGGATTGACTAACTTCAGAAAATCAGGAGTATTTTGGCCCCATGGAATTAGAAAAAAAAAATAGGACAATCCCTGTTACTTGCCAACAGAAAGAATAAATTACTTTTCCAAGCTCATTGTCATTCCAGAGGCAAGGGCTTGCAGTAAGTAGGATAAAACCTGGTCTTACAGAGCCACAGAGAGATTTCCAGTGAGCACTGGGCTGGCTATGAATTCACTTCAGCTTCCTGGGGCTGAAAACAGCACATTCCACCCAAATACTGTCAACCTATGGGGTTAATCCATCAATGGATGGGGAAAAGCTGAATTAGAAGGACATGGGTCATCAAATCCAAGATTGGCTTGCTTGGAAGGGACCTTGAAGTTCCATCCAGTGCCACTCCCTGCCATGAGGACACCTTGAACTATCCCAGGCTGCTCCAAGCCCCATCCAAGCTGGCCTGGCACACTTCCAGGGATGTCTCTGTAGCATTTTTTAAAATCTCCTTGATCCTCAGGGTTCCAAAGTAAAGCCATTTCTTAAGGAATAGATTCTCACTTTCGTTTTATTGGTATTCAAGCTGACAGAATTTTCATGAACATAAATTCACAAACAACAACCTCTCAAAAATTCCAAATGCTGCTCCATCATCAACTGCCAAAACTCTCTAAATTTTCCAAACTAAGCCTGAGAGATTCCTGTGACACACTTTGCTCCCTGCTGAACGGAACCAGTAGGAGCTGAAAGCAACACAGATCCTGGAGGAGTCGACATTCAACTTCAGCTTCAGGCAAAGTCTGGCTTGACAGGTGCAGGGCCTGCCTTGTGCTCCTTGGATTCCATGGATTTTAACAAGAAATAATCCTTCACAGATCCAAAATACATGGAAAGATGATCAGAAGTTGCTAAACTGGTCCTCAGTATTTCTTAGGCATTACTCAGTTTCTACACCTATCACTTGATAGTTTCTAACGTGGTCCTACAACAGCTCTTGGCTAAAGAGTCATTGATTTCAGGTAAAGTTCTGTCCACACATGGATTATCCCAGAATCATGGAATGGTTTGGGAAGGAACCCTAAACACCATCTAACCATCTAAAAAATCCAACCCCTGCCATGGCCAGGGACACCTTCCACTGTCCCAGGTTGCTCCAAGCCCTGTCCAGCCTGGCCTTGGACACTTCCAGGGATCCAGGGGCAGCCACAGCTGCTCTGGGCACCCTGTGCCAGGGCCTCCCCACCCTCACAGCCAGGAATTCCTTCCCAATAGTCCATCCAGCCCTGCCCTCTGGCAGTGGGAAGCCATTCCCTGTGTCCTGTCCCTCCATCCCTTGTCCCAAGTCCCTCTTCAGCTCTCCTGGAGCCCCTTTAGGCTCTGCAAGGGGCTCTGAGCTCTCCCTGGATCCTTCTCTTCTCCAGGTGAGCACCCCCAGCTCTCCCAGCCTGGCTCCAGAGCAGAGGGGCTCCAGCCCTTGGAGCATCTCCATGGACTCCTCTGGACTCTCTCCAGCAGCTCCACATCCTTCTTAAATTTTTAATTTAACATGTGCTGTTGGACCCCAGATGTGGAGGCAGCTCTGCAGGTGGGGTCTCATGAGGCCAGGTAGAACCATCTCCCTCCCTGCTGCCCTCACCAGGAGTCTGCATCTGTACCAGTAAACCCCTCAAACAGACAAATCTTATCTACAAACAATCTGAGAGTTCATTAGCCCAGCTGAAATCGTGTTTGATCCTACCCCAGGAATTTATCAGCGTGGACAATCGAGTTCCAATGCCTGGACCTGTTCTCTGGCACATTTTAATTTGTTAGGATATATTTCATTTATCCTCACAGTAACATGGGTTGATGGTATCACACCCATAATAGATAAATTTAACAATCAAATACGTTCAAATGAGAACATTCTGTAAAAAATATTTCCTTTTAAACCAGCCTGACTTCGATGCCAAACAGATTTACAAGCCCAGAAGAAATTTAAAGAACTCAGGGTTAAGATACCCCCAGTCATTTAATGAAAATCATTTCTCTTTTTAAGGACCCAAATGAAGATGCTTAAAAAAGGTTTGGCTTTTCAGAGAATGCTGATCCAGCAGTGAATGAAAATCAGGAGTTCTCCGGTCTCAAAATATTCAATCTCCAGCAATCATGGCAAAGATTGGAGAACATTTAAATTCTATTAATAAGAGATTCATATGTTCTTCATATTTGTCTTTTGATTTTTTTTAAGCCATTAGGGAATATTTAGATTACATATCCAAACTTGTTTTATCAGAGCAGCCAGAAAGTTATTATTTTTAAATGAAAACTGAGATTCTCGCATAATCAAATTAATCCAGGAGTAGGGGTCATATTTATACGCAAGGACTGTTAATTTTCCATGGTAAGTACAGCCAGGAATTGAATTGAAAATAGCTGATTAACCAATTACCAGGAGTCTCCTCCATCTCCTAAAGCACAGCCACGATGGGGATGGGGAAAGGAGGAGGAAAAGAGCTGAGCAGGGATGGGAACATCCCAAAGCAAATCAGCCTCTGCTTGAAGGACTCCTTTCCCCTTTTTTTTTTGCCTTTTCCTACATTTCCCATCACACAACCATGGTAGAGGATTTTGGCTACTGAGGGGTTGGGAATTTGGGAGAAAAAAACAGAGCAGGGAATACAAGAATGTTTTAAAACAGTTATAAAAGGATCTCTCAGGTTATTATTTCCAAAAGTGGAATATAAGGCATAATATAAATCCTAAGAATTACAAGATGGGCACCAAATAAAGCACCTGGTGGGATTTGAGGGGTTTTCCTGTGCAGGACATGATGATCCTTGTGGGTCCTTTCCAGGATATTCTGTGATTCCGTGGTTTTATGAAATTTTCAATGTCAGCAGTTCAGAGCATGTACAGATAATAGTTGGTGTAGTTTCCATATTCATTTTAAATAAAAGTTTGGAGGCAATGAAGGAGCATAAAACAGTGCCAGGCTGTGTGACAACGATTCCTTTCACCTAAATAAGGAGGGGTGGAGAAAAACGCTCAGCATTGAATAAGCAAGTGATTTAAATGCCTCCTAAATGGAAGGTGTGAGAGGAGGAAGTCATCCCCAGTCACCACCACACCTCTCTGCAGCAAAATAATGAAAAACAGGTTGACAGCTGCCATTCAAAAACTCAGAACACAGAGATAGATTGGTGGCATTTCACTGTAACCCACAGCTGGGATTTCAAAAGTCACTGAATGCCCAAGTTTAACTTCAGTGTTGGGGTTTGTACCATCCAGAAAGATCACAGCACAGTGAATCAGGGAATCCCAGAGTGGTTTGGGTGGAAAAGGGACCTCAAAGCTCATCTCATCCCAACCCCTGCCATGGGCAGGGACACCTCCCACTGTGCCAGGTTGCTCCAAGCCCTGTCCAACCTGGCCTTGGACACTTCCAGGGATCCAGGAGCAGCCACCGCTTCTCAGGGCCTCCCCACCCTCACAGCCAGGAATTCCTTCCCAATATCCCATCCAGCCCTGCCCTCTGGCACTGGGAAGCCATTCCCTGTGTCCTGTCCCTCCATCCCTTGTCCCCAGTCCCTCTCCAGCTCTCCTGGAGCTCCTTTAGGCTCTGGAAGGGGCTCTGACCTCTCCCTGGATCCTTCTCCTCTCCAGGTGTCCTCATGGATCCCATGTGGGAAGGGACCTTAAAGCTCACCCAGTTCCAACACCTCCCACTAGCCCAGGTTGCTCCAAACCCCCATCCAACCTGGCCTTGGACACTTCCAGGGATGGGAATGGTACAGTGAGAAGACCTCAATATACAGAACGTAACCGAGGACCAGAGAGTTTCTCTCCCACCTTTCCAACAAGAAATTATCTCATTTTTATTTTCTGTGGAAGACTGCAACATGCAGAGAGGGAAAATGGTGGAATCTTGGCAGTGCAGTGTCACCATTTACCATGTAGTAAGGATAAAAGTCCAAAAGCATCACCAAGGAGGAGAAATCCTATAGTAAAAATGACTAAAGTAGCAAAAGTAAGGAGTTCACTGCCCTTAACTTCAACACAGGAAAACTCAGTTCCATGGGACCAAAATCAGCCTTACTGACTAGTACTTACTAAACAAGTATTTCCTTTTTAATTTAACTATTTAAACTTTAATTTAACCAGCACGTATCAGCAGAGGCTGCACCAGACACTGTTCCCTTTTCCAAATCCATATCCAGTGAAATCCAGGAGCTGGATTCCATGGCCCTGGTGGGTCCCTTCCAGCCCAGGGTACTCCAGGGATTCTCTGATCCTTTACAGAGCCTACACTGAAGTCAAAAGGCAGCACTGAATTTATTAGCAGTGAATTAACTCTACTAAAGCACAGCCTTCCATCAGCACATGAACACACTGCTGTGAACACAGTACAGGAACAAATGTGGCACTGCCATTTCCAAACAGAAAACTTCTTCCATCGCCTCAAAACAAAACTCTGGTCCAGTGTGCTTCCATTATCAGCTGATGAGAACTTCACTCCATTTCATTCACCTGAAAACAGGGATCTGACCTTGGTTTGTGCTTGTGCCTGAGGAAATGAACTGATTCTAGAAACTTCTGGGCTCCAGAATTTCTGTTCACTTTTCACTTGTGAAAGCCCCAGCTGGCCAGTACTTCTGTGAAACGGGTCAGTCAATTATAGGCCTAAATACCTTCAAGCCTGATATTTTAACCTAAAGATGTCTGTTTATTTTTTTCACTGTTTCATAACCCAGGAGATATTTTCCTCAAGAAAGGGTTTAGTTCTCTGAAAAGGTACCTGATGGGTGTGCCAGGAGGAATTACACACGTTTCATGCACCAAAATTATGCCATAAATGAGGATTTGGTAAATTGTACAAGGATAGGATTGATCCAAATCCTCAGTTATTCAAACAGTGAAATCATTCACCCTATTTACATCCATCCCCTCACCCAACTTCTCCTGGACACCAGAAAATGCTTTTGAGGTGGTTTCACAACAATCTGCAAAGGACAGAGGGAAAATTTGGCTGTTGAAGAGGAAGATGGTAGGAAGTGCTGCTGAAGGAATAGGAATTACCTGCTAAATGCCCTTTTTTTCCAACTAAACCAAGACACACCCCCCTCCCCCCATTTCTCCTTGTTCCTGAAAGTGGAATTAGGATTCCAAATTTTGGGATTTCAAAAACTACTTAATGGAAAAAAAAGCAGGAAAGCAGAGCTTCACTGGGGCTCTTGGAGAACTAAAGAGAAGCACACAGGGAGAGGGCTGCTCTCCTTGAGCAGGATGAGATTTTTTTAATTTATGGCAGAATTCCACCCGTAAATCCTTCCTAGCTGGTGATGAAAGAGAAGCTCTTCTTTCTTTTCAGGTCTAGTTCAACGAGCAGAACTGACAGTTCCAAAAGCTCCTGTGCAATAAGAAAACCTCCTGTCATTGCAGATGAACCCTCAAGTGCTACAGTTCAAATCCCTTTGTGTCCCAAAGGATATTCTCAGCACAGGGACATCGATTCCCAGTCCTGGTCATTTATGTCTCTGCCTCTGACGAGTCATTTGGATCCTCAGCACTGGCAAAGAGATGCTGAACAGGATCTGCTGGGTTTCTTTCACGTCTCACTCCTCCAGTTCCATCCTCCATCAGGAGACATCAGCTGCCAGCTCATGAACAAGTAAAAGGGAAGGTGACTACGTCACAGTAATTAAACAATTTGAATTTTGATTTATTTGAAGGATTTAGCCCACAACTATTTATAGTTGTGGTGCTGTCCTCACATGATGGATCCCAACTATTATTAAAAAAAAAAACCCTGATATGACACAATGGAACCTGATAATCACAAATGTTGGTGAAAAATACGTAAGTTTATTTATCAAAACAGGTCAGGAAAGGAAGAGTAGCAGCTGAGACCAGCTTGGAAATGTATTCTGGGGATGATGTCTCCCAAAGTGACACGCTGTGCTTGCTGCATCCAGGCCATCAAACAGATTGGGACACAGGAACTGACTGATGGCACAGAATGTGATGAGTCCTAGCACGGAGTGCCAGCTCAGCCTCCAAAACACACAGGCTCCTCAGAAAACAGAGGTGCTGCTTAATGAACAAAGGCCAGAGATCAAGCACTGGGTTTGTCCTGCAGTTCCTACCAGGAAACGGATCAGGAGCGACAGGAAAAGAAGGTTTGGGAATGAAAATGAATAAATTTCTTAGGACAGGGTGGTGGAGGTGCAGAGGAGGAGAAAAAGTGATGGTGAAATTCCCAGTCCCCAGGGGTAGAGGTCCATAGTGGGAGTGGGGGAGAGGATTCGAGGCAGCTGGGACAGAGCACTTGGGGTGTGGGAGGAAAATATGAAGATTTGGGATATATTTGGGGTGTGAACCGAGGAAAGTATCCTAGAAAGTACAGAAACAGACTTACTGCTGTCCAGGAGACAAGGTCACAAACCAAGGAGCAGCTGAGGGAGCTGGGAAAGGGGCTCAGCCTGGAGAAAAGGAGGACCAGGAGGGACCTTGTGGCTCTGCACAACTCCCTGACAGGAGGGAGCAGCAGCCAGGGGGATCAGGCTCAGGGACAGGATGAGAAACAGCCTCAAGTTACACCAGGGGAGGTTCAGGTTGGATATTGGGAAAAATTCTTTCATGCAAAGGGTGGTCAAGCAGTGGAACAGCTGCCCAGGGTAGTGGTGGAGTCCCCATCCCTGGAGAGACTGAAAAGCTGTGTGGATGTGGCACCTGGGGACATGGGGCAGTGGTGGCCTTGGCAGCCAGGAATGGTTGGACTCGGTGATCTCTGAGGGCTTTTCCAGCCCAAATAATTCTGGGATTGTCAGATTCTGTGACTTTCCCACACACAGAGTGTATGAGGCCCAGATAAAGGTGACCCATCACAGCCTGACTGCGCCCACACGTCCTGCTGGATCTGTTCTCTGACTCTGTAGGTGTTGAATTTTGGAGGTTTGGGGTACAAAAATTGAGGCCAAATTAAATATTCTAAAACTTGGAGATTTGCATTTGGCTTTCATCATCCACACTGGATATCTACATCTGAGTATTCAGGCTTGGATCCTCCTGTACTCTGGAAAGAACCAGACACTTGTGTGGTGATTCATCTGACATATTGTTTTCTTCAGGATAAAACCAGTCATATTTAAAAATGTCACTTTCTGAGCACTGATTATAAGGAAAGCAGTAACAAACTTGGATGAATTCCACCTCTAACCCTGCAGTAATAGCACAAAGATTTAGGATCTATTCAGGGGAAGGATTAGATGTACCTGTGTGTACACAAATATTTATTAAAATGCTGCCTCGACACCAGTGGAGATTATGGGTTATGAACCAGAACAAACGTTAACAGTAAAATACACGATCAAAATAGCAAAGGGAACAATGGCAGGGGAAAATAATGACACCAACCTAAAGAAATCTATGATTATGTAAGAATCCTGTCTAGAAGAGTTGCCAGATCAGAAAGATAACACAGACAGATATACAAGATACACAAAGTAATCAACTCTTGTGGTATTTTGGGACTGTCGCAGCATTTCACTTCCCAAAAACCTAACTCATGGAGTTCTGTCATAATATAATGAGCAGTTCTCATTTTTAAAACTTATTCTTTTTAACCTCCCAGAGAAGCTGTGGCTGCCCCATCCCTGGGTGTGTGCAAGGCCAGTTCGGATGGGGTAACACAAAAGAAAAACAATAAAAATACGACACCTTCCACTATGCCAGGTTGCTCCAAGCCCTGTCCAGCCTGGCCTTGGACACTTCCAGAGATGGGAAGTCTACAATTTCCTGACATATAAAATAGAAAAGAAAATAGAAGAGCCTTAAAGCTGGAGCAGAGCCTGAGTTATCCACGTAACACGGACTATCCAGGCCATCTCTGCTGTTCCTGCTTTTCATGGAGCCTCTTGTCAGCACAGGAACTGAATGAAGATGATAAAATATAACCAGAGTCACTTCATAATTACAGACAACACCTCTCAAAACCCCACTCAAAACCCTTATCTTAACCAGCTTGGGTAAGAATGGCATCAGCCAGCCTGGGAAACCAAGAGATCCAAACAAAGGACGGCGATTAACCGAGCGTGGGGGAGCAGGGAGGAGATGTCCAGTGGGGTGTGGCGAGCAGGGTTGTTAAGCCTGGGTTTATTTAGCAGCTTTATTAATGATCCCAACCAAGGGGTGAAAAGCACATGAATAAAACATGCCCTGGATGCTCATCTGGGACATGGTGCATGCACCATGAAAAATGGGAAGCAGCACAAAGCTCTGGGCAGGAATTCCACGATGGAGAACAGGGAAAGGAGAAGCAGCTCCAGGAGCACTCTGCTCTCCTGGTATGGAATACGAGCTTGCACCCCATAATTTTTGAGAAAAATACTGTCTAAAAGGGCAGGAACCATCTGAGGGAAGGCCTGAAGGTTCACGGGAGAAATAAAATTTTATAAACTCTGGAAAGCCGTGGGATGGGGTCTGATCTCTGCTGGTCAGTGAATTCCTGGCACTGCTCAGTTCAGCATCTCACTTGGGAATCAGCACCAGAAATGCCAAATTCCAGGGAAGCTTCTGCAAGGCAAAACAGTGCAGACCCAAAAAATCCCCACCCCCACCTGCTTTTAATCACATTGTTTAGTTACAATTTCATTTTACAGGTTAATATTTACATGAATAACCTAAAAGTGTGACTTTGGATTTAGGCTGCTCCCTTTTTGAGGGCTCACCCTGAGAGCAGTTAAGCCTCGTGCCACATAATACTGATGAGTTGTTGTTGATTTTTATGTCCATGGCTTCTCAAAATGAGACTCAATAATGTTTACTGGACATTCACACACATATTCAAAGTAGGAAGAACCCTTTGAAATTCATGGCTGGCCATGAATTTGCCAACAAAGAGCAGAGCTGTGTTGTTTCAAGTCTTTAATTACATACATGGGGGTTGGAACTGGATGATCTTCAAAGTCCTTTCCAGCCCAAACCATTCTAGGATTCTACAATTGTATGATATTAAAACTTTACAACATCCCAGAAAGGTGGGCAGATTCTGTGGGCAGATTGTACCAGTAAGGAAATGCCAGGGTAAATAACTTCACAATATCACTGGTAAAACATATCTTGATTCATAAGATCCTTCTTCCAAAGGGTTTGTCCAACTCCCTCTCCAGCTACTTGGAAAAATATGTTTACTGGGCTAATAAAACCCAACGGAGGGAATTCAAGAGTCACTCTCTATTAATGAGTTAACATCACTCAGTCACCTACAATTTAATTTTTCTGAGGCCCTGAGATTTTAATTTGGGCAATACTTCTATTAATTACAATGTCGAATAATAATGTCAAATTCAGACATCTGTTAAAAACATGTAATGTTAATTTATTGGAAAATCTCCAGCAGTGCTCAATTAAAATGTTCCCCAGTTAAGTCAATGCATACGATTTGTCATGAAAAGCAAATTGGGATACAGTTGATACAAATAACAGCAAATTCAATACAATAAGTTTTGAGTTGCAGATTGACCAAATTCAAGACACAGAACTTTTTATTAGGTGGAAGAAAAAAGAATTTTGGGAATTGGGATATTGCACATTGGCTTGGGAGCCTTGCTCTAAATTAGCACCTACAGGAATTATTTCATGGCATCATGGAATGCATTGGGTTAAAAGGGACCTTAAAGCTCATCCAGTCCCACCCTGTACCACGTCCAGGGACACCTTCCACTAGCCCAGGTTGCTCCAAGCCTCATCCAACCTGGCCTTGGACACTTCCAGGGATCCAGGGGCAGCCACAGCTTCTCTGGGCACCCTGTGCCAGGGCCTCCCCACCCTCACAGCCAGGAATTCCTTCCCAATATCCCATCCATCCCTGCCCTATGGCAGTGGGAAGCCATTCCCCGTGTCCTGTCCCTCCAGGCCCTTGTCAAAATTCCCTCTCCACCTTTCTTTTAGGCTCCCTCCAGGTACTGGAAGGGGCTGCAATTAGGTCACCCCAAACCTTGTCTTTTACAGGCTGAACAATCCCAAATCCCTCAACCATTTTTACACCGAACATTGCTATATGCGTTAACCTTCACTTATGAGATTTCTTTTTCCTGCTGTAATTTCAGTTTCCCATCACAAGACATTTTTCTCGTTCCTTTAAATATTTAGATTCACTGAGGCTTGTGTTTGCCAGGGCGGGTTTTGCTCATTTTAAATAATTCCTGAACTTCGCAGACGAATTAAACTGAGATGTGAAACACCCATCGCTTTCCATCGGAACGCCGTCATCCCGTTATCATTCCCGTGCCTCCTCACACATCCCCACCGCTCCATCCATCCGGATTTAAAAACCCACAAATCCACGGCAGCGATGCCCAGCCCGGTTTTAGCGACTCATCCCAATTCCCAGCGCCCCTGAAAGCCCAGCTGATGTCGCCTTTTGCCTCGCGGAGCCGTCGGGAGCCGCGTGTGGCTGCTGATAGAGTATCTCCCTCGCACACATTCCCGCTCCGCGGCAGATTATCCGCCCGGAGGTTGCACCGGGCTCCCATCAGCTGTCACTCCATGGATGAGCTGGAACGCTCCAGTGCCTCGTCCCCCCTGGCCCTGCTGACAGTGATAAATGACCAGCCCCAACGCTCAGCTGAGCCTCCCAATCTGCTCCAGCCTTTTTCCTGGTGGTTTCACCCCCTCTCGGCACGGCGACGGGAATCCGGGAGCGCCAAGTTGGGCTTTGTTGAGAAAAAGGGAATTGTGGTTTTATTGCCTGAAGCAGCTCAGAAGGTGATGGTAAAGCAGAGGTGAGAACGGCGTTACCAGCGGCTGGTTTGGGTTTGTGTGGCCAGCTTGGGTCGCACAGATGATTTTTAAGGTCTCTTTCAACCCAAACCATTCTATGATTCCACGATTCCATGAAGATTCCAGAGCCTTTCCCCATGTCCAGCAGAGCCAATGTATGCACGGAGCCAGTGGTGCCTGGCCTGGAGGAGGATTGGCCAAATGAACACAGCATTTGTTAAAGAAGTGATTTGTCATCCCCAATGCAGCACCTAATTTCACTTTAATTTTCCAGGGAATCCAGAATTCCCAATGCATTTCACTCCTCTGAGGAAGAAAACAACCTCATCAAGCCCAGTAAGGGCTGACTAAGTTATGACATGGCATGGATGGGGAAGGGATTCTAATAAAAAATATTTCTGAAGTCAAATGGGAAGTAATTGCCCCAGTCTAAAAATTTCTTACAACTTTATCATGAACAGTTGACACAGCTTAAGGCTGGCATTCTATTTCTCAGTCACAAGAAATGCAAAACAAAATATATCATAAGTGACAAATGTATTTTTTTTTTCACTTTTATCTTAAGCCAAATAAATCTCTCCATGATTTAAGGCTCAAACTCTCTATCTTTACTGAAACTGTGAGCATTGAACATGCAACCACTACAAAACTGCATCTACAGGATCCATCCTGAAGGGATGGTTCCCAGTAAACTCCCACTTCCCATTTTGTACCTTCCAAAGTGTGTGAGTGATTTAGGACGGGATGCAAAAGCAGGTTTGAAATGAAGGAGGGTGAGTTTGGCTGCTCAGCAAAGCTCAGTAAGTGACACAAGTTCTCAGAGGGTGCCAGCGTTTGACACTGAACCCCAGAACCCTGGAGTGGGATCCATGGAACGTCCTAAGTGGAAAGGGACCCACCAGGACCATGAATTCCAACTCCTGGCCCTGCACAGACACCCCAACAATCCCACCCTGTGCATCCCTGAGAGCGCTGTCCAAATGTGACTGGAGCTCTGGCAGCCTTGGGGCTGTGAGCAGAGAACAATTCAGACTTTCTAAAATCAGCTTTGAACTTCCTTCTGAACAAGGTTTTCTTCCACTCTCTGTGTCTCCATCGACTGTGGAACAAGAAACATGGGAGATTTTAGCTCCCTCATGCTAAAATTAGCTTTATGCTCATTTCTATGAATAGCCCCACAAACCGAAATGCATTTCAGCTGAAAATGAGAAGTTATTCTGAAAATCATCAAAATGAACATTTCAACCCATTATGGCAAGAGAGATAAACAAATAAAGCACAGGGTGTTGTAGGCTGGAAATTCTAAACGTGATTCATCTCATCCTAAAGCCATCAGCTAAAATATTCCAATCATTCCTTGAGGACCTTTATCCTGTTGTGATGTGATGGAGCCAAAGGTGACTGGCCCGGGGTGAGATTGGCCAAATGAATCCAACATTTTCTATTATTTGTAAAGAAGTGATTTGTCATCTCCAATGCAGCACCTAATTTCATTTTAATATTCAAGGGAATCCAGTATTTTCCAAGAATTTCACTCCTCTGAGGAAGAAAACAACCTCATCAAGCCCAGTAAGGGCTGACTGTGTTATTTTGGCAGCATTAGTTGAACCCCAATTTTTATTATTTTAGTAGATAAAATCCCATAAATAACAGTGAATCCACTTTCCTCACAGAACAGAAACCTGACCTTTCTCTCAGTCAAGAAATAGAAAGTATTTGTACCCAAATCCACAGCACATTCCCTTTTTTCATAAAAGTTTCCTCCTTTTATTAACAAATAAAGGTCTAATTAATAAAGTGCCTTGTTTAGAAGTTTAACATTCTTCCCAGTCTTCTTTTGCTCTGAACAGTCCTAATAACAGAATTTAATTCTTCCCAGTCTTCTTTTGCTCTGAACAGTCCTAATAACAGAATTTAAATCTTCACATCTGTCATACACTGAAACTACTGAAAAAGGGAGTTAATGCTTGTGCTTTCATGCCAGCCAAAGCAGATTTTTGGGACATAAAAGAGATGTAGGGGTTATTAACATTTTTTTTCCTTCTGAAAATGACAAAACTAATGATGGTTTTAGTCCTTTAATGTGTCTTGATTTATGAGAAATAAATGTAACAAAGTGCCCTGAGTTTTTAAAACCTATTTAGCAGAAAACCACAACAGTCCTGCAATATTTTTAACCTTCTATTGCTGAAATAGTGTCACAAATGTGATTCCAATTTTGCACTGATTTTTCTTGTCTCAGCCGCAGCCTCTGGTGCTACAGAATCGAGGACACTTTTCCACAATGATTCAGCAGCTCCCATTGCACTGATGGCAGATTTTCCTGAGAGCTCAGCACTTAATATGGTGGGATCTTTCCAAAAACTGGCTCCTGGGTATTATTTCAACGGGTATTCAAGGAAAATAATTGGATTTTAACAGGGTTGGTGCACATTTAATCACATAACCTGGAGAACCTCCCTCGTGATGAGGTTCAGGTTTTTTCTAAGAAGCTACAACTTCTCACAAATGATCCACGTGCCAAATTTTGTATCAAGCAATTCACAGAAAGATCTGAGCCCGGCAGTTATGGTTCCGAGTTTGTGCTATTTTTGAATTTAAACTTATTTTGGAAAGGGAAGGAATCTTTATCTTTGTACAAATGTAGATGGAATAGGGTTGGGCTGCTGCCAAAATTCAGACTGCAAGCTTGGCCTGCTCCTGACTATCAAAGATTCAGGGGAGATGCCCACAGATGAAAGGCTCTAAATGACATTACCAAAGCTCAAAAATATCGAGTTAATTGGTGAAAAAAACCCTATAATTAAGTTTCTCTGACCTTCTCATATGAAAACATTTCCAATAACAATAATTATGTTTTTCTCAACACTTTATAGTACCTCTCAAAGCAAGATAATGTTTATTGCTCTAGATCCATAAAACACTCCAGACCCAATTTAACAAGCAGTGAGGGAATAATGAAAATATAATTGCTGTCTTTATTGAAGTTACTGCTGAACTTTCCCTGGTATTTGAAAAGCAGCAACCTAAATTGTGCATTCAGTATAAATATATATAGAGAGAGATGATGATTTACCAGGTAGGGCAATGTAGTTAAAAAACCAATGATGAGTCAGAAATTACAAGGGATCCTAAAGCTCATCCTGTTCCACCCCTTCCACTACTCCAGGTTGCTCCAAGCCCCATCCAACTCTTTGTTTACTTGAAGGCAAAGTTTCTCTTCCAAATGAAAAAAGTATCCAAGAGTCTTTCAGGAAAACCACTTCAAATTCTGTTTACTGCAGCCATGAGATTCTGGAAGCGTTTCTTGTGAAGTGTTAGAACAGCACCATAAAAATGGGAACTTGAGGAGAATGACAGGCTCTTTGTTTCTGAAAGAATCAGGTTGAGCTTTTTGTGACACCGATGCTCAAAAACATATTTCATATTTCAGGAAAATCGAAACAGAGTCTCCAAACCAAGCTCTGTGGCAAAACACAAAGCATCCTTCTAATCTTCCCTATTTTTTTGAATCCTTCCAATCTCAAGATTCTTTCTGAGCTCAGGGTCATTTCTCCATGAATGTTATACATTATCCTGTAGAATGGAGCACCACGTTCCCAACTCGTCATGTCAGTTAAATCAAATAATTATTGCTTTTGTTGGTATTTTATTTAACAATGAGGCCGCAGAACTTTTAATAAAGGACTTCTCATGCTGACGAATGACAAAATTACTTTGGGGGATAATAAAGAAAGACGGGTCTGTGCCTCCAGTGATATATGAAAGTTTAAAGAGTGGAAGAAAAAGCAAAACATCCTATTCATCTGAAGGAAAGAAAAAAGAAAATTTAAAATATCAGTGGTCACTTTATACAGGTTTTGTTCCCTTAAACCTCCTCAACAATGGCAGGTTAAAAGGTCCAAAAAGATCTCAAGCCAAAACACCAGGAATTCTGAAACAACTTGGAGCAACATCATTCATGTAAATAATTTTAAACCTTCCTATAGCAATATTTTAACCTCCTCCATAGAAAACAAAAAAATTATTAATTCAGACACTTGTCTTTCAGACTCTAAAATTTCTGCATTAAACACAGCTTTTTTCATTATTCCTGATCTAATAAGTCCTAGTCTCATCTGGGCTATTAGCAACCCAATAAGTAATTACCATCCACCTTAGGCTGTTCCAGTCCATTAGACCAGTGCTGATGACTCAGGGGAGGCACAAAATGAGGAGCACGGGGCTGACGAAGGAACAGAAAGTGAGGAGAGGAAATGCTGCAGCTGGAACTCCTCCCCATGGCGAGGTTTCCTGAGAAACACTCCAATGAAATAAAATAAAATAAAATCGGTGTGATCGGATGTAGACTGAATTTGTAAAGCCTCACACAGATAAATATAAAAGCTGTTCTCTCTGATGTTACAGGGGAGTGTGAGAGCAGGAATTTAGTCCTGATCTAAGCACAAGGAATTTATTCCTGTCTAAGAGACACCGTTGGCAGCAAATGGCACTGGTTCATCTCCACACAGCACTGGCTCTGCTCCCCCACTGAAGGCCAAGAGTGACCCCACAGATTCAAACAGGTTTGGAAGTTAAATTAATCCTGATCCTTTCCTCACCCAGACCAACAATTCCAACCTTCCAGTACCGCAAGGGAGCTGACAAGAAAGATGCAGAGGGAATTTTTACAACAGCCTGGAAGGACAGGAGAAGGGAGAACGAAAGAAACTGAAAGACAGTAGGTTTAGATGGGATATTGGGAAGAAATTCCTCCCTGTGAGGGTGGTGAGGCCCTGGCACTGTGGTTGCCCCATCCCTGGAAGCGTCCAAGGCCAGGCTGGACAGGGCTTGGAACAACCAGAGAATCACAGAATTGCTGAGATTGGAAAAGCCCTGTAAGATCATTGAGTCCAGCCATTATCCCAGCCCTGCCAAGGCCATCACTAAACCCCCAGAATCACAGAATTATAGAATTATTTTGGTTGGGAAAGGCCTCTGAGATTATCGAGTCCAAACCATTGAAGGTCAAAGGTCAACTGCCTTTTCTTCACTGCTTGGTGATCAAGGGAATCTCTAAGAAAGCAGAGGAAGATCCCTTAAATTCCTGTCAGGCAAAGGAAGGAGCAGCAACTTGGATTTCTCCACCGAGACCATCCACGTCCCAAAATTCTTAGGTAAAATTCAGCTTTTTCTTGCTTTATGTCCCAAATGGATCCCCTTGGGTGTAAATCCATGTCCCCAAGTGCCACATCCACACTACTCTCAAATCCCTGCAGGGATGGGGACTCCAGCACTGCCCTGGGCAGCTGTGCCAGGGCTGGACAGCCCTTTCCATGAAGAAATTGTTCCCAATATCCAACCTAAACAGCTTGAGGCCATTTCCTCTTGTCACAAATTGAGAGGGAAGGTTCCAAGAGGATGTAGGGAGGACTGTGAGGATGAAGCACTGGAACACTTTGCACAGAGAGATTGTCTGACCCTGCTTTGACCCGAGACCTGCCGTGGTCTCTCCAGCCTGAGTGGGTCAAGTTCCTACCAGACAATTTGTCCTTCTGAAAAGAGAAAATTTTAGGAAATGATTGAGGGGACACCTCTGTCAGGACAAACAGATTTATAGGCAACGTCAAGTGTCCAAATAAAACCACCCGGCAGTGAACTTCACACAGAGTTTTCAATCCCAGCTCTTAAATTAAAGATTGCCTGACACAGCCTGTCCAGGGCTTGTGACTCACGGATTTGTTCCTCACTGGTGTTTATACAAATGAATTAAAATTGCATAACCCAACAAAACATTTAGAGAGGACTGAGATGGTTCTGCTGACCCAGGGTAACAACATCATAAACACTTCTAGGTAAGTGCCCACAATTAAAGGGATATCCAAATGTTGAAATTGATGTGAAGAAATCTCAAATGTCCACAATTAAATGGACATCCAAATACTGAAATACATAGGTAGAGTTCCCAAAGGCAGGAAAAAATATGGCCTGGCTTGCATGAAGGCTGTTTGTCTTTATGCAGATAATTTTACATTTGATTTCTCTACTCAGGATGGCTGGTTAGTTTAAGTAAAACAAATGCTTAACATTCATTTTATTGAACTCTGTCTCGTCAAATCAAAATCAGAGTTAGGGCAAAAATGCTTTCACTGTAATTGTATTTTTCTGGAACATTCCAATTCAACCTCAAGTTCACCACAGCAATTAAAGAAGGGGTATTTTTATTACCAGTATTTAGTGCTAAACATGACTGAGAACATTTCCAAAAGATTCCTTTCATCAAAACAATCCTTTGACCATTTGGCCACCTCCGTTGTATCCCCATTTTACAGACAGAAACCGATGGAATTTTACAGGATCAGTCACAGCCACTTCACAGCCTCGCGGATGACACGCACTAGAAAATTTTTAATGAGCTGATCTGTAAGGAAAAATGTCTTTATTAAGATGTGTTGTTCCTCTCTCAGTGGCTAAATGATTGTTTCCAGAAGCAATAATCAGCTACTGATATGAAAGCACCCAGTTAATTAGCAAAGGGTTGTACTATTCGAAAGCTGCATTATTCAGTCAACCATAGGAAACAGTTTTATTTTACAATATTATTAAATGCAGCTTTTGAAGTTGTTTAGCTGGTAATGCAATTCTTGAAACATGATTTTCAGTAGAAAAATATCTCTGTTGGTTAATAACTGCAAAAGAAAACGTGCAGAGCCAGGCAGCCCTGTTGTTGTGCAACAGGATTATTCCTTTTTATTGCTTTTCATCTTTTAATTATTGTTGTAGAGACTACAATAATCTCTAATAAACAATTATATAAAATTCTTGGACAGTGAACTGAAAATCAAGATGCAATTAAATTGCTTTCCTTGTTGTATTTCATGCAGAAAGTGGTAGATAAAGTCTTTAATATATGACTTTTTGGAACTCCAGCAAATCACTAAGTTATGGTCTTAGGTGTCAAAGACTGGGAATGAAACTTGGTTCAATTACATAGAGAGAATGTTCACACAAAGACAAGGGACTGCTTTGTTTGTTTGCTCAAAAAGTAAACCCAGATCAACTGAACAGCAGGAAAAGAGGGACTGTAAATTTAAATTATGACATTTCTCCAATCATAAAATCACAGAATGGTTTGGGACCTTAAAGCTTATCCAGTTCCACCCCCTGCCATGGGCAGGGACACCTTCCACTGTCCCAGGTTGCTCCAAGCCCTGCCCAACCTGGCCTTGGACACTTCCAGGGATCCAGGAGCAGCCACAGCTTCTCTGGCTTCATAGCCAGTGGGACTTTAAAACTGAAAGACTGAGGAATTATTTGTATGACTTCCTCTTCTTTTTTTCTTTTTTGTTTTTCCCTGAGAAAACAGGGGGGGAAAAATTCATGGTCTTTGCCTCAGTTTGCTGCTTCAAACTTTTTTTCCTCAAAGCTGCAAGCAAAGGTCAGTTGGAACAAGTTGAGCAAGTGAAGAACAACATCACAGAAATGGTTGGGACCTTTGCCCAAAGGTCCTTCTTAAATGACACTCCCATGGAAGATGCAGCTCCAAAAAAACCTCTAACAAGTCTCTTTCCATGAAGAGTGAAGTGCTGTAAAGGACAAAAGTCCTGTTCCAAAAAAATTGCCAAAAAAACTCCAAACAAAACAGGTAAAGGAACAGTTCACATCCAGGCTGGAAAAAATGCTCAGCAGCACAAAGAAAAAGAAGGTGTGAAAAGGGGAGTTTGTCTCTTTGATCTCCTGTGAAGTCATTTGGGAATTGCCTAAGAAAAAGTATCAATAATCATGGAATCACGTCATCCCAGAATGGTTTGGGTGGGAAGGGACCTTAAACCTCATCCCATCCCACCCCCTGCCATGGGCAGGGACACCTCCCACAGTCCCAGGCTGCTCCAAGCCCCATCCAGCCTGGCCTGGAACACTCCCAGGGATCCAGGGGCAGCCACAGCTTCTCTGGGAAAACCATTCCAGTGTCTCTATAGAAAGTTCTGGACTGGAGATCATCAGCAGTAAATGAACTCTGTAAGGGGAGAAGTGAAGGCACAAAAATAAATCACCAGGACACAAACAGATCACTGATTTCATCACTTCAGGGAGTGACAGAGAAAAGGGAGCATTAAAAAGGCAGAAGTGACAAGTTATCCCAATCCCCTAAAAAAAAGGGGGGGCTGGCAGTGGGAGTGACAGATTCTGAGATGTCACAGTTCAACACCGACTTACTGGGGAGTGGAAATGGAGCACAACGTGAAAGGTGAGCCTGGAGAGAGATTACAAGAGTCCCATCTTCCTCCCTCCTCCCTCTTCATCCATTCCAGATATTTTATATGAATTGCACTAAAAGAAATACATGAAAAGACAAGGGAAGTGTAAGAAAAGATTCTCGCAGAGAAGTGAGGATGAGGAAACCTTTATTTATTGACTGACAATTTGGGCTAAGGAAGCAGCACTTTCAACCACAGCACTTCCAGGCACTAATAAGGATCAATAATGACAAAATGACACTTTGATTACAGCCAACCAAGAGGAAAAAAGATTTGACACAGTTCATGGTAGCAGGAAAAAGTAGGGACTGGAAAAATGCCAAGCCATTTAACTTAGAGCTTGATTAGGCCACCTTCCCCTTATGCCCTTCCACAAACAGCAGAGCAAGATAAGGGGCAAAGCACTCCTTGAACTGGAAGAGGGGGACTTGATTTATTTTCAAAACCTGGGAGATTTCCAAATCTGAAATAGGCTGTCAGCTTGTTGGTAAGTCATAGAACATGACAAGCAATATTTAGTTTGGGAACTCTTCTCCAAAATCTCTCCCTCCTTTTCACCAATCCTGCTTCACCCAGACCTGCTAGGGTTGTAAGGAGATTTTTAGGGCCATCACTTCAGTTTTCAGCCAAAAGAGTGGCTCAAAAGCAATCCAAGACATTCTCAGAAGCCTCCAAGTGTTTTGAATTTGCTTCTATTTAGGGTTTTCTTTGAAAAAACAACTCGATTGTTTGCTTATCACCTCGAGCACATTCAGGGAGTGCTGAACAGGCTCTCCTCATGCAGGAGAAAAAGGGAGAACAACTGGAAAACTCTTACTCATCCTGTTCCTCTCCAAGAGACCAGGAACAGGCACAAAGCCTTTGGAAAGACACACTGCCAGATGGGAGACAGCAAGTGGCCAGAAACATGGAGTTAAATTATTTGCTGCATTGCTCTCCAGTGTTAATCCAGAATCTGGGAGAGCTGCTCAGCGGCTCTGGTCCAAAATAAGCATCAGCAAAAAATCCCACCCTGCTGTAGGAGTGACTCGAAGGAGGCAAGAGGCTCACACTGTTGGTACCTGTATTTATAAATGTATATTTAATGTAGTAAAAGAAGGGGAAAAAAATGAAAGAAAAAAAGCAAGGAAGTTACTGAGTTACCCTGCACACTGGAAATATTCAGGAACTTAAATACAGCTGATGTTATTTTAGAGGCCTGAGGTCTCTGAGCCACCTGCACAAAACTGAACAAGAGTGAGAGATTTACAGTGATGTTGTGGTCATTACAGTTCATGGAACACAGACAGAACTCTCCATTCCCAGGAAGAAAAGGAAAAGCCACTAGAAAGAGGGAAGGCTTACTGGAGAATAGAGGCGTAAAGAGACACTATTAAAAACACCAATTTAATAATATTCAGGTTCAAGAATCACAGAATCATTAAATTATTTTGGCTGGAAGGGTTGGAAGGTTTGAGCTCATCCCATTCCAACCCCTGCCATGGGCAGGGACACCTTCCACTGTCCCAGGTTGCTCCAAGCCCCATCCAACCTTGGACACTTCCAGGGATCCAGGGACAGCCACAGCTTCTCTGGGCACCCTGTGCCAGGGCCTCCCCACCCTCACAGCCAGGAATTCCTTCCCATTATGCGATTTAAATCTCCCCTCTTTCAGTTCAAAGTAAGATGACCATGAATGGCAATTCCTGTTTAGAAAGGAAAGATTCATAAATGTAGCGGGTTTGGTTTGCAAAACCGGGCAGAAACACTGATTTAGTGTAGTGGTTTTAGGTCAAATTATGCATTACTTACTAAAAAACCCAAACTAGGCCAAACCACAACAATAAAGTTGATGGATAAAAAGGAACACGAGGTCATCCAGACTGGTTAATTAGCAGACCATTGCATTACACTCATTTATGAACAAAGTTTTTCCTTTATTAAACACGGTAGAATGTTATTCACAACCATCAAATGGAATCTTTCACCCTTCTCAAGGAGAAGTCCACAAGTAGAGAGTTAGGACTGATGAACGAGGAGGGAACAGGATGGACAGATCGTGGAGTAAATGAATGTACTGGGGGGAATGGACAGGGCCCCAGTTATCCCAGATAAATCCCATTATCACCAGCCAGGGAACAAAAGGAGGCAGGTGAAGAAATCTCTCCACCCTCTCCTCACACTCACCAGGAAAAATGCTGCACCAGGAATGGTTTGTGCCCTGAGCCCTCACAGTCTGTAAGAGACCCACCCCAGCCAGGTCAGGGGAAAAGCTCCAAACCAGAGCCATTAATACTGGTGCTTGATTAGTGGTTTTGATGTTCAAATCAGTACTAAATGTTAATGACTTAATCAGCAACGGAAAGAGATATAATTTGAATTAGTGCTAGAGCTTGACAAGGAAGAAAATTTAATGCAGGGAAATGAAGTGACTCAAGTAAAGAAGCCACAGTTGTTACAATCGAGGCCATAAACTGTGGGAGTCCTAAAGGGGCTGAAGTCAGATTTGTACAATTTGGATTCTGCCCCTCATGAGCTTCCTGAACTGGGACAGGCAAATCACTCCAGTTGAACACTTGAAGCTGGAGATTATCTTTCAGAAGTGAGACAAAAGCCCTGAAAAGCAGAGGACAAGACTTCCAAGAGAAGCCCGACTCAGAAATGGAAATCAATGAGTGACAAACCCAAGGCCTGACCCTGTGAACTGAACCAAATCACTGCTCCAGTCCAACTGAGCTGCAGGACACATAAAATCATATCATGGAATGGGTTGGGTGGGAAGGGACCTTAAAGCTCATCCTGTTCCACCCCAGCCTGGCTCCACATAATTGATGTACAAAACAAACTCCAGCCAAACTCATTTATATCATTCCAAATCTCCAGACAGTAATTAGTGATGGAGAGAAACGCTCACCACAGGTACCACTCTGCATTATTTTACAGTGTGTGACACATTATTGCCTGAGCTCTCCCTGGGTGAAGGACACAGGAGAACAAAGGGGCTCCTGGGGGCCACAGTCACCCCCCATTAGTGCTGCTCTGCGTTTGGGCATCCTGCACTAGAGCCTATCCCAAAACATTCCTGTGGAAAGCTGGGCAGGATGAGAACCCTGGAACCTGCTCTATTTCTGCTTAGGCAGCAGAGTGTGTGAGAGTTTCTGCTGTGCAGGGATGTTTGCTCAGGAACTGGGATTTAACACTCCTGCAAATTAATCACACGGGAGTTTTAGTCAGGTGTAGTGTCCACCAGGAAAAGGGGCAACACAGGAGGAGTATTTTGCAAAAGGTCAAGATTTGCTGACCAAACTTCAGACTCAGGTAGGAAAATGTTAGAAATCACTCCCAGAAACCATAATCATTCATTGTGAGGAAAATATGGAAACAATGCCCAGGGATTTTCCATCAGGAGCTCAGTGGTAGCTGCAGTGTCCTTACACTGATAATGGAGCTTCACCACTGCTCACAGTGGGTTCATTTCACACATTCCCTAAAAAACTCCCATTGCTCAAAGAAAATTCTCCTGTTTCAATGTCTCCATCTATTCAAATTTTACAAATTCCACATAATTTTAATTCAGCTTCTTGTCAGGACACATTTTAAGAAAAAAAAAAAAAGAATGTTTTACCCATATTAAAAATAAAAGTCTTTACAAAAATTTAATTCAAGAGTTCCAATTGCCTTCTTGTATTAAAACAGGAATTTGGCTGTGGACTTTGGCCTGCTCAGTGTTAGGTCTTCATTTGGATTTCTCAGTCTGGAATTCAAAGCAGAAGCCTCAAAGCTCATTGCTCTCTTCAATCAATCTAAAAACTGTCAAAATCCTCTGCTCTGGAGACAGGCTGGGAGAGCTGGGGGTGTCCAGCCTGCAGAAGATGCGCTGGCCTTTGTTATTAATTACCACTGACACACATAATTTGCATTTATTTCCTCACACATGTCAGTATCCCACATTAAATTCCCATCTCAACAACCTGACTTGGAAGATTAATTTAAACAAATAAAACTGATAACAGAAAATAAAAACAAGCTTCAGGTTTAAGCTAAAGAAAATTCCTACTTTGGTAAGGACTATTAATTAAGTAGAATGACGTAAGTTTAAAATAAAGCCATTCTATGATTCTAATTAATTTTATGGTAATAATTTGCTATGACATCATTGCAGTTGCTCTCCATTATTTTTCCAAATGAAAAGAACAAACAGCAGCACTTCCCAGAGCTTTGGTGAAGGTTGTTGTCTTATGGTTTGTTTCATTTTGGTTTTAATGTGTAAAAAGGTTCAATTCTTTGTACACTGTAAATCAAATTAAGGCCTGCCTGGGGACTCATCAGCCCAAGCATCTAATGAAGAAAATACATCATGGCTGATGCAAATTTATTGGCTGATTTCTGCACAAAGGAAACAACAAAACAGCCAAGAAGAACCACATATTAATGAGGAAGCAGATGATATTTAAATAAATAAATATCCTCGGCACTGCTCCAAGGAATGGCAGTACAGGGGTGTTGGACAGATAGATTTTGAAGCAGGTTACTGAGATTTAAACAACATTGGTTTCCTCTCCACTTACAGAGCAAATAAACAGTTCCTAGAAATCAGACAAATAAAAGCACAATAAGAGCACAGGTTCTCTGCCAACATTTAATTGCTTCCTTGAGAAGAAAAAAATCTATTTTTGTTAATGCCACGTTGATACTTACTGCAAGCACTTTCATTCCTTCCATGAAAATAATTCATCAGGCTAATTATTCCATTACTAATGGAATCTCAAATAATACACCGAGAATAGGTCAGAGAATTTTAAGAATTCCTTGTTTGGATGACAAACGAAGGAGGGCTTGGAGGAGCAGGCATCCTTTGAAGTGTTTTAGGAACAGCACAGCAATTTAACCCTGCCAAAGAACCCGGGGTGGGATGGAGACAAGAGAGATGATTCATTTGTTATTTCACCTGAGTGTGGCTGAGACACAGACCCAGCAAAGGTTCCTTGAACTGAACCTGTGCAATAGAAGGGGCTGGAACTGGATGATCTTTGAGGTCTCTCCCAACCCAAACCATTCCAGGATTCCATGGAATTGAAATTCTGTTAGTCTCAGTACCTATTTTGGTCTTGGACCCTCAGCAGGACAAGGCTGTAACAGAATCAGGGTCTCCACAACAAAACAAAATATTTGGTATCTTTGTTCATATGGAGTGTGTTTGTATTTACTGGGGGGGTTTTGCTATAGTTTTATTTCAATTAGTGAGATGGAAGGGGAATGAAGCTTTAGTGGATGACTAAAATGGTTGAAGCTCCTAGAGGAGAGTGGGGTTTAATCATGGACTTCAATTTAACCCTGCTTTAGTCTAAAAGTAAGAACACGATGTGATTTCTACTGATTTTTGACCCATCCCATTTGGATTCTCAATTCCCTTCCAGACCCCAAACACCATCAACCGTCAGTAAATGCTGACCAGTTCTAGAGTCACTTGTGCCCCTTTTGGCAGCCAAACAAGGGACACCCTCAGTGCAATTGCAGGGAATTCTCTAAAATATGTCAGCTTTACTCACACTCTTTAATACCCACATCATGTGATGCCTCCCAGTTTTTTGTCTCTCCGTTTTCTCTCCCCTTTCATCCCATATCCATTCAGCACAGGAAGAAAATCCACTTTTCATGCAGATGAGCAAACTTTGATGATTACTTTCATCCCTCACGTGTTCATTAGCAAATACAAACCCAGACAAACATAAAGGATTCCATAATCTGCAAACAGTTCAATTCCACACAGGATTTCATTACCCTCAACAAATGGGAGTTGTTAAAAAGTCTGAGCAGAAAAATCATACAGAACTAATATCTATATATCTATAACACCTATCAGGGTGTTTCTATCATGTCCATTAAATTATGTAATGGTCTCTTCTTCACCACAATTCCACCAACAATTTTTTTTCCTGGACTGTTATTGAGCTTTAAAGATTTAGCTGACAGGTTTGTCAGCAAAGCAGCAATAGTTTGAATCTTCCCCAAATCACTCTAATAACCACAGCTGTACTTTGAACTAAAACATCCCATTATCCCTCCTTTTGCAAGATTCATGTTGATTAGTCCTCAACTAAAAGAGAGTGAATGCCTCTTGAACATGTTTTACAGTGAAGAAACAGGCGGTGTGAGCGCATGGGAGATAAAAGGAACGTTCATCTCGGAAAAGTTATCAATAAACTATCTAAAAAAAATGCAAATTCTCACTTTCATTATTATTAATCACTGATTTGGGCCCTCTCTCGCTGGGAGCTGAGCAATCTGGCTCCAAGCCAGCAAAGCACTTAGGCATTTTCTTATCTTGCTGCATTGAAGTCGATATCACCGTTCACACGCTCCAAGTTAAGCGTGTGTAAAACAGAATGTTCAGCCTGGCTCCAGCCTGAGAGCCCCAGAACAGTGCAGTTAATGGAATATGGAAATGGGAGAATCAAATCCTGGGCCAGGATGTTCTACAGATGGAAAGAATGCTCGTTTTTAAATCGCTCTATTCCTCCAAGATCTGCTCCGTTTCCTTGGGTTGACGGCGTCCGCTGGAGGAGAACGATGGGAGGATTCAAATATTATCTTATGCTATTTATCCCTGGATCCTATAAACCTGTAATTGCTGGGGACTCAAGCCATGCCTGGTGGAGCTCTGGCTGCAATCAGAGTTGGAGCAGGGCTGAAACTCTCCCCATGTGCTTTTTCCGTGGATGCTGGGAGACTTCAGGACGTTCAAGCTTTTGAAAATCTCCATTAAAGAGCTTCTATGAGCTCCTGTTGCAGTTTCCATAGAAACAGCTGATCATAATTTCAGGGAGAATATAAAACCTTTTTCAACATATTTGATAGTAATTTTCCCCAAATGACCTCCAGATAATTAATGTGATGGTTTGACCCCTGCTTTAACATTATTTTCTAAGAAACAAGCTGCAGTGCTCCATTAAAAACCTGAATGTATTGTTCATACCAGGCAAAAAAGACCTTGGAAGTTTAGGATCCACTCAGGCAGGGATTGTGTACGTGGCCAGTTCATGTTTCTGCTTCTGTTAAGATGTTTCTCTGACCTTGGGAAAGATCACATTGATGTGATGACCTCTGTGCCTTTTCAGAATTTGCAGTCAGAAACCTCAACTTTAAACCAAATAAAACCAGAGTTGTCCATCTTTCTAAATCCCACTGGGAATCTGTGATGTCCAAACTTCAGAATTTACTGCATGACTTGCACACAACTCAAAGACTTTGCAGTGATCACCCTCTATCAGAGCAGTGCTGCCTTTGTGGAAATGCTCCTGCAGCACCAAGAAAACAACTCATTGTTCAGAATTTTACTTTATTTTCACAAGATGAAAAGCAAATCAAGTCAAAACCACTTTTCTGTAACCCCAGGTAACTGAATGAGCTGACTGGTTTCTATTTACTTCAATAATTATTTAGGATTTTATTCTGATGGTGATATTAGGCATTCACAGTTTTGGAAAAGTCATCAAATCACAGAATGGTTTGGGGTGGAAGGGACCTAAAAGCTCATCTCATTCCACCCCCTGCCATGGGCAGGGACACCTTCCACTAGCTCAGGTTGTTCCAAACCACATCCCACCTGCCCTTAAACCCTTGAACCTTTTCATGGTTCCAAATCTTTCAGTTCTCCTTTCCTTTCCCAGATGAACTCTGTTTATCTGCTGATACTTCCAGTTCTGCCTACAGTCCTATATTTACCAATTTTCTTTTCTTTTGCTTTTCATTCCATAAGAAAATGCCATGGATCACCTGTCACTTTTCAGGGATCTCATTCCCAGCTATGCACTCCCATCTTTTGCTATCATTTTACACAGAATGACGCCTTTGCTTGAAAAGGAGTAAATATAAAAAACTCACATGAAAAAGTAAAAGACTCAAATGAAAGGCTGCTGCTTGCTATATAAAAAACTTCGGGATGGGATTATTTGTACCTGGAATCATAAAATCATAGAACCACTGGAACAGACCTCTCAATCAATATGATCATCAATAAATGAAAACCACCAGCTGATTAAAAGTGCTTTGAGAAATAAACCCACCAGAGAGTGTCCTCAAACAGTCTGGGCTATTTTGTGTATTTATTTAGAGATCTCTGTTGAGATCAGACAGAACAGACATCACTGTTTCTGGGAGTGTTAAATCGTGCAGAGCAGAAATCTGTGTCTGACTCAGACCCTTAAATTGTTCAGTTCACGTGGTTGTTTTATTTTCCATTGGGTTCTGTTACCATTGGAAACGGTGCTGCTCTCATGGACAGAAATTTAAAATACAGTTATGATTATTTGCCATGGATCTCAGACACCTTCTAGCTAGCACAGAAGGAATTCTGACATTCCTAACATGGATGATTTGAGCTGCTCACTCCAAGAAATGGGAATTTCCTGCATAACCTCCCTGGATCATCTCTTTCCACAACCTAAGAAAATGTAACTCTATTTATAAGGAAAAAAAAAAGGCATTTGTATAACAAGAGCTACTCCAATTCACTCCTGGGGGAAAAAGAAAGACCATCTCTTTCAAAATTTCAGTGGTTTTTCCACAGTTCTCAGGATTTGACCAAAGTTTCCAGGTATTCCAATGGGTTCTTCAGGCTCCAGGGTGAAAACCAAAGGCTTTACCTGAGGGTGGCTTTGTGACCTGTGGGTGATGCTCACAGCAACCAGAGGTGAATTCCTCCAGAGCTTCTCCCTCACACAGGAGAGTGCAGAGTTGCATTTCCATCAAAAAGGAAGAAACCCCTGCCTGTTCTTCTTGGATTCTGCATAACCTTGTAAATGTGTATTTAACCTCAACACTCAGCTGGAAGGGACAACCTAATTCCAGTTTTGCAGAGATACCCTCACTGCTGTCTTCAATCTCTTTTTATGCCATCTGAACATCCACTGGTTTATTTACTTCTCTTCTCTCACTGTTTTGTTTGGGTTTTTTTAAATTTATTTAAATTACTCCTTCCTAGAACTTTACACACCAGAAAAATCTTAACCTCAAGTTTCATGCTCCAGTATTTATCATTACAGGACACTGATTGCTGGGCTGGCTGTCCAAAGTCACCACTGTCCTCTCCTAAGGGCTCAAGAGCTGCTCATTTTCCCTTGAAAAACTGCAATGGGTGCAAACGTCCTGTAACGTGACCCTGCTACAAAAACTGCTCTGATTCAACGTTTTACTGTTAATAAACTTTCTCTGTAAATGTCCTTCTCGAGGGGAAGCAAAATCATTGAAAAATAGAATGGTTTGGGTTGGAAGGGACCTTAAAGATCATCCCATCCCAACCCCCTGCCATGGGCAGGGACAGCTTCCACTGTCCCATGTTGCTCCAAGCCTCATCCAACCTGGCCTTGGACACTTCCAGGGATCCAGAGGCAGCCACAGCTTCTCTGGGAATTCTATTCCAGGGCCTCCCCACCCTCACAGCCAGGAATTCCTTCCCAATATCCCATCCATCCCTGTCCTCTGGCAGTGGGAAGCCATTCCCTGTGCCCTGTCCGTGCACCTCTCCTGGAGCCCCTTTAGGCACTGGAAGGTCACTCTTTTTAATCTTGATTTATTATCTTCAGTTCTGTAAAGAACATTTCTTTTTAGTCTTCAAAAATGCAAGAGGAAAACTGCATTTCCCCTCCACCAGAATTTGTCCCATTTCTGGCGTGCTTTGCTCAGCTCCAGCTTCTTGTGAAAGAAAGCTGACTCGTAAAATCGAACTTTCTGTCCCCAAAGGATCCTTAACAATGTTCAGGATTTCCAGTAGAAATGGGAAGTGCTGGATCTACTGCTCTCTTTTTAAATGAGTGGAAAACTTCCCTTCTTTGCTGATTGTGGCTCCTCAGCCTCCCTCGGCTTATTTATTGAGGGGAAACACTTTGAATCCTATTGAAATGTACTGAAATTTTATTCTGCAAAATTCAGTGTATTGGTTGATTACACACAGAGCCAGCCCAGTTTGTCTGTGCTATTTTTAAAGGAATGTCCAAAATAGAGCACAGAGCTCAAACCAGGCAAGTAGGGCAGAAAAATGACCTTATTCGAGGTGTTTGACACTTTTAACAGGATTACATTGCTTACTCTATGAAACTCCTCAGCTCCTGCAACCGTGCTCTCCAAACCTGCAAAATCCCACTATCATTTTGCAAGACAATTTCCAGCACTTCATGTATTTTCCATACACCTCACACAGTTTATTTGCACCTCAGCTGTCATTTCACCTTTCTTCATAGCTTCAACACCTCAATCCCTTTTTTTTCTCTGCGTGCTTCCAGGTTCCTAAAATTTATCTGCAAATTCTCACGAGTGCACTCACTGAAAATTTTATTTTCAATCATCCAGTGATAATCTCCTCTACCACCAAACTGTAGCTGCAGTGGATTAAGAAAAACTCCAAGCCACATCTTGGGACACGTGGAGTATCCTTTGGAAATGGGATGCCTGGGTTCACTTCCCCACTACAGTGAATGTTTATTTATTATTTATGAAGTGAATAAAAGGTCGTGGAATAATTTAAGTTGGAAAAGACCTCTGAGATCATCGAGTCCAACCACGAAAGGTCAAAGGCATTACGGAAAAAATGTAGGAAAACATTTTCTTCACTGCTTGGTGAGCAAGGGAATCCCTTAGAAAGGAGAGGAAGATCATTTAAAATCCTGTTAGACAGCAGGATTTCTCACATCTGCTGAGATCATCCCTGTCCCAGTTGGGTAAAATTCAGCTTCTTTCTGCTTTCTTCCTAGAGTTGCCCGAAATGGATACCCAGGTAGCCCCAAGTTGTTTTCAAACCAAAGGACCTGTTTTACCCAGTTTCCTTTGTTTTTAGCAGGAAAAACTTTGATTATGTCATGGATAGGGTCACATAAAATTTTGGTCTGGAAGGGACCTTGAAGCTCATCTCATTCCGCTCCCTGCAGGGACACCTCCCACTATCCCAGGATGCTCCAAGTCCCATCCACAACTTCTGCAAGCTGAATTCGTTAATGAGCCAGAAGAACTGCTTGGTTGCACAGATCCATTCCCACCTTGGTGTTTGTAGCCCCAGCAATGCCAGCAGGAGGCAGGGGAAGCATTCCCTGCCTGGGGGCAGGACAGGGACACCCCCTCCCCACGTCACCAAGGGGCCAACAGTGACTGCAACGGGAGCTGGGACAGAGCTGCACTTCAACACCCCTGAATTCAGGTGTATTAACCCCGAGCTGAGTCCCACTCCCAAGGTGCAGTTTTAGCTCAGCAGCTGTCCAGATTTTTGGCAGCTCTTCCCCCACCTATTTCCCAGTTATTGCTGTAGGGATCGAGTTGATATTATGCTGTCGCTGTTCATTTTTGCACTGATCACTTCAGAAAGAGGTTTGTAAAGTGACCAATTTCCATTTTTTCTTGAGAGTTCCATACTTCGCTCCCTTTTGTCTTCTTAAAGACATTCACCACAGTTTATAGGTAAAAGAAAAGGGATACTGATACAAATTCTTATTATTAGCCAATCATTTTCCAAAGAGGAAATGATGATTTGTTGGCACTCCTCAAATAATAATTCAGCACACAAATCTTACTTTGCTCAGAGAACAGGTCCTACACAAACACATTTATCCTGTTGTCAGCTGTTCACCAGCCGCCGCCTAAACCTCTCCAGCACCTCTGTTTTCCTAAAGAATATTAAAATATTCAATCATCTCTTAAAAATGAGATTATAGAAACAACATT
>VXAC01001093.1:50310-103275 GCA_013399225.1 Rhipidura dahli | reverse complement strand
AAAAAAAAAAAAAGAGGTAGATTTGGCGGTATCACCTCGAGACCACCATAGGATTGGGATACACTGAGCCAGGTATTACATGTTTTATATCTATAGATATATATAATGAATGGTTTGGGTTGGAAAGGACCTAAAACATCACCTAATTCCACCCCCCTGCCATGGGCAGGGACACCTTCCACCAGCCCAGGGTGCTCCAAGCCCTGTCCAACCTGGCCTGGAACACGTCCAGGGACCCAGCTTCTCTGGGCATATATAAATATCTCTATATATACACATGGATAGACATTCACACACATGAAGAGATAAAGTCCACATCTTTAGGAAGAACATGTGGACAAATGACAGAAAATTACCATTATTTCTTGATAGAGCTGCAGAGTTCATTTGGTAAGACCATGAAGAACGTGATTACTTCACATTTTTTACATTCTTGGCTATGATGCAATGTATGCACACATTAATTGGAAGTTTGGTCACAATTAGCATGTAATAAATTCCTGATTAGTTGTGTATTTAAAGCACTTTAATTGGTTTGTTTCCATTGATATCATGTAATGTGGTTTAAACTCTGTAATTTAGAGGTTGTAGTTCGTTATCATTGATTGGCTCATCAATAGCATTGTCACAAGTGTGGGAGGGCTGCCTTAATTGTGGCTGAAACTCCCATTTCTCAGCAAACAAGTGATGTACAATTCTCCCTCTGGCTCTGTTAGCACTTCATTTGCTGCTTTTATTAAGCGCTGTGGATTCTAAGATGAGTTTGCATTCTGTCCCTTTTTTTGTGTGTAAAGCACTTGAAATGTCTCACAGCTCAACTCCTGTCATTAATTTCTTGTAAACTTGTAACTCCAGTGCTCAGAGGAAATATTTACCATGCGTTCACTGCAGTGGATTAAAAGTTCACTCACCACAGACTGGAAAACTGGCAGCCCTCTAAACACAAATTCTATTTTGCTTTGAAAGTTTATGTAGAGTTTTTGGGATTCTTTATTGGATTATGACTTAAAATTACACGTACACGTATTTTTAAAACACATCTCTTTAATACCTATCTCTCTACTTCTACTCTGAGTTCTTTTTGCAATTTCCAATAGAAAATTGTTTTCCTCTGTGAATTTAACCTTTTCCATTTAATAAGTTTTTCTCTCTGATTTCAATGGAAATGGAATCTTGCTTAACATTAACTTCAATTGTTTGAGTTCTATGTCATTTCAAGACTTACAACTATTTCAAAGGAATATTCCCCTAATTGTGAGAGAGATCATAAAATCATAGAATCATGGAATGGTTTGGGTGGGAAGGGACCTAAAGCTCACCTTGTTCCAACCTGACACCTTCCAGGCTGCTCCAAGCCCCATCCAACCTGGCCCTGGACACTTCCAGGGATCCAGGGGCAGCCACAGCTTCCCTGGGCCCCCTGTGCCAGGGCCTGCCCCCCCTCACAGCCAGCAATTCCTTCCCAATACCCCCTCCAAATCTTCCCTTTTCCATTTAAAAGCCATTCCCTGTGTCCAGTGCCTCCAGCCCTTGTCCCACGTCCCTCTCCAGGTCTCCTGGAGCCCTTTGGCCACTGGCAGACCACTAAAAGGTCATCCCTGAGCCTTCTCTCCTCACATTTCTTAGTAAACCAATCCAGTGACAATACAAAGAGCTTTTGAGGTTGTACCAAAATACCAGCAAGAATTCCTTCCAGTGGATATGAAATGTGTATTCCAGAACTACCAAATTCACTTCTCAGGCCCAAGGCATAAAGGAGAACCAAACCCTGCTGAGTTATTTTCATTTTTCCCACAGTTCCCACATCAGACAGTCCAGAAGTGATCCCCAAGCTCTGACTCACAACCAAAGAATATTTTAAGCCTTCCTTAAACCACCACGGTAAATTTTCAGGCACTGAGTTTAATGCTTTGGCCTCACAGTCACAACAGAGGCCAAGGAAGCTTAGAAATTGCAAAATAAATATTCCCCAATGCTGGAAATGTTTCCAGGGGGAGACCACGAGGTTGTATCAATTCATCTGGCTACCAAGGAGGTTTTGGGAATCACACAGCAAGGCAAGGGCTGAGGTGGGCTTGGTTCATTCCAGGTCATCACGAGACTCCCAGAAGGGTTCCCATCTCAGTATTCCATAGAAATCTGAGAACATTCATGCTGGGTCTGGCCAAAACCACATCTGGATTCCTCCCTTTGATGGTGCTTTGGATGTTTCCCAGTGCAACAGCACAAGGATGCTGTGGAAATGCTTTATGGATCCCTCACTCACAGTTACCTGCACTAGAGGCACCTCCTGGGAGATGCCTGGAGTTAAACATTTAACAGCTTTTCCTGGATTTTTCTTCTCAGAAGTTCTCTAACTCCTGGCATTCCCAGCAGTCCTTGCCAGTGAGCTCCAGAGGCTGCGTGAGCCACTGAACCAAGAGATTCCCAACCTTCCAACAATGTAAAAAGCATTTCCTCGGAGTAAGAAGAGACCTCCAAAACAGCAGCTGTCCTAACTGCCTTTTAAAGAATAATCAAGGAATTTGGTTTCATTTTAGGGGTATTTTGGATGAAATTAGTTGTAATTACCCTGTTCCTCTGTGGCTGATGCAGTTCTATTAAAGCCATGCCCAAGTGCTCAGCCTTTCAAATTAGCAAGATAAAAACACTCCAGCAGGAACTTTCTGCACAGAATGTGTCATCAGCCAAGTCATGATTTGCTGTGGTACAAATCCTTGCTAACTGCTTGATTTGGATGTCTTGTGCTTCTCACCAACTATTTGGCCACTGAGAAAGAACAGGGTCAACTCGCACTCCTTAAAGACAGCTCATGCTCTCTTCTTGCTGCTCTCAGTTGTCCCAGTGAACCCAAATGAATCCTGACCCTCTGCAAACTCCAGGTCGATTGTTTAAAGAATCAGTGAATAAAATGTTTATTTCTTTCCACCCACAAAACAGAGGCAGTTACACAATGTGCCTGTGACTAATAAAACTCCCATCTCAGGAGCCACAGATTTTAAAACATTTAAAGGTTAGGACACTCAGAGAATGCAAAATGAAAGATTTTCAAACCAAGGGAACAATGTGCAAAATTGTAAACAACAAAAACACCAACAAGGATCTTGCCCTAAACTATAGATGATAATACAGATGGATTGTCAGAGGAGCCCAAACACATACCCTGCTTTGAATTATGCAAAGAACTCATAAGGAATTAGTCTATTTTCAACCTCAAAATACAAATGTGTTGAGTGAAGTAGAAGCTGTGTGAGGATGGATTAAATAGACACCAACTTGCTTTTCAAATGTCTTTAAAAAGTTCACAAAGAATGACACCTAACCTGAACCAGGGGACACTTTACCTGTGTGCCCAGGTAGGCAAGAGGCCAAAGGCACCTGGGCTGTGCCAGCTCTTGGGTGTCCAGCAGGGCCAGGGCAGTGCCTGTCCCTGTGCTGGGGCAGCTCCAGTGCTGGGGGCAGCTCTGGGACCCTCCTGACAGGAGAGACCTGGAGGGGCTGGAGCGTGTCCAGGGAAGGGAATGGAGCTGGGGAAGGGGCTGGAGCCCCAGGAGAGGCTGAGGGAGCTGGGGAAGGGGCTCAGCCTGGAGAAAAGGAGGCTCAGGGGCGACCTTGTGGCTCTGCACAACTCCCTGACAGGAGGGGACAGCCAGGGAGGGGCGGGCTCTGCTTCCAGGGAACAGGGACAGGATGAGGAAAAACAGCCTCAAGCTGTGCCAAGAGAGGTTTAATTTGGACACCAGGAGGAATTTCTTCATGGAAAGGGTTGTTAAGCATTGTAAGAGGCTGCCCAGGGAGGTTTGGAGTCCCCATCCCTGGAGGTGTCCAAGGAGTGACTGGATGTGCTCTGGGCTGGTGACAAGGTGGGGATCAGTCACAGACTCGATGGTCTCAGAGCTTCTTTTCCAGCCTCAATAATTCTGTGAACAATTTGTTCAGCAACACCAGCTCTGCCTGAGCTCCCAACTCATCAAACATTTCAGCAGAATGTGTTTATTTATTTATTTATTTATTTATTTCCACGTTTCTCGTAACTGAGACGATGGCACTCCAGACCTGCACAGAATTACATCACTCAGCTCCCGTGGGTGACAGCCCTTCCCCCTCCTGTGCCACTTGATTCTTGACTGAGCCAAAGCACTGAAAAATTAGACTTCATTTCGGTATGCTAATAGCAATCTATCCAAAACAATGTAATCAAGGCCTCGTGTGCTCCTATAATTTCATTCTTGACATAAGTCTGACAGCTATTTATTGTTGGAGTGAACTGTGGGGAGGGGAAGAGAAAAATTCCTGTAATTTCCCCTCCCCCCAGCCAACACAACAGCTTTGCAGTTTGAAGCAGGATCTTTGTGAACCACGCAAAATGGGAATAATCAGGGGGTTTACATATGTCTTGTCTTAAGCAATCAAGGCCCAGAGTTAACGGAGAGGCACATTCAGATGTGCCAATTCCCAAACTGGCCACCTCTGATGAGCCAGCTGTGAGCTTCAATTGTCACATTATAATTTAGGCGAGGAGGAGGAGGAGGAGGAGGAGGAGGGGGGAAGAGAGAAGCATCCAGCTCCACACTGGATGAACATAATTATTCACAGCAGGATGCTGCAGAATTAATTTAGCCAATCAGAATTATAGTGGGGGCTGGGCATTGGCAGCAGAGAACAGGAAAAAGGAGAAGGAAAGGAGAAAGAAAATCAGGAGAGGGATCAAAACAATGTGACTAACACCTTGCTAATGTTTTGATTGTGCATCCCTCAGTGTACTTGGGACACAGTGAAGTGGAAATAAAACTGTGACATAGATGGGCCTGGCTCTACGGGGCTGGCTGGAAATGAGAGATGCTGAGAACTCGGTTTGTTGGGGAAAAAGCACATCAGTCTGAGGGGGGTTTGTGAGATATCACATAAAATGCTACTTGGCTGGATCATACTGATGATGTGTTGTCAGATAAAGGTTAGGCTGGATGGGGCTTGGAGCAGCCTGGGATAGGGGAAGGTGTCCTTGCCCATGGCAGGAGGTGGAGGAAGAAGGAGCTTTAAGGTCCCTTCCAACTCAAATCATCCTGTGATTCTATGATGAACATAAATCTGGGAACAATGCTGGCAACTCTGCATCCTTCTGGTGCAGAACTTGAGAAACTCTGCCAAAATGCCACTCAAATAACAGAGCAGGCAGGAAAACAACCCCCAGCCCAGGCTGTGCTCAAACAACGGGATCCTCCCAATTTCAGCTCAAAATCCACCACGAATTTTGTGATGGCAACTTGGGGTTGTGTGAGTGAAAGGAGCTGCCCGGGGGAGTGGAGAACGGGAGCTTTTCCATCAGAGGTCAGGAGATTGGGCTCAGAGAGAAGTGTTTTGTTCAATGATTCCATTGAATTCATCTCAGAACAGCACTGAGCAATACTGGTCATCACTTCAGCATAAAACCCCTGCTGAGAGGAACAGGGACTTTAACTCTTCTCATATGTTTTTCTGCGAGTTTTGAGTGCACTGGTTCATCAATTTACAATTTACAAACAGCTTATGGTTTTCCTTTTTTCCTGAAGTTAAATTATATTTTTTGGTAGCAAAGGAAGTAGCAGGATATATTAAAGGAATCAAGCAGAAATGTGTATTTTGGTTGCCTTAAGCTCTCAGCATCCAGAGAGGTATTTCAACCCAGGTCACCAAGTGAGTAAATTTAGATGGAAAGAATTGTTCCCATTTCTATTCCCCCTACAGAGAAGTCACACTCTGACCCTTTGATCCTCCTTGACCTGAGGAAGGATCATAAAACCTCGACCTTTTTGTCCCTGCTCCTGCCAACATCTCTTCACAGTTGTAAAACCAGAGGGAAGATTGAAAGGATAGAGAATATTTTAGATACCTGAACATTGCGTGTTGAATCCTCCATAAACACAAATCTGTTTTCCAAATTCTTCAGCTTAAATGACCTTATGCTTTAATTCTAAGAGAATTCCCAAAGGAGGGATATGTAGACAATGGATCTCCAGAGAACTCTGTTTATTTCCACTTAAATGAAAAATAAAATGATTACACTGCTAGGCAGACTGCAAGGATTGGGTTTGGGTTTTTTATTTTTTTCCTTGATTTTCCTGGAATTGTACAAGCATGACAGATGGAACGGAAGCAGAATCCTGGAGTTCCTGTAAAAGTTAACTCAAGCTTCTGCTCCTGATTCTGGTAACGGGGAGGAAAATGCCAGGAAGGTTGGTCAGGTTTTATTCCTGGCGATAATGTTTGATGAACACCACTGTCAACGAGAGCTGTGATTTAATCTGGAAGGATATAAGGCCTTGTGGTAAAAATGGTGTAACTACAAATCCTGATTAACAATCACTGCAACAGTGAAATTGGTTCCCATAGCAACAAGACTGGAATGATACAACAAATGGCAAAGACAGGTCGGATAAATTACCCCATGAAATGGACCTTTTTGGAAGTCATTTGCCTTTCTGCTGCCTTCATCTTTAAGGACTTGCAAATATTACTTTCAGTCTCTTGATCCTCACTGCTCATCCTCTAAATTCCATCATCATTTGTTCTTCTAATAGCCAAGGTAAAAGAATAAAATCAAAGTAATAAGAAGACAATATGGTATTTAACATCTCAAAGCTCATGGCAGATCCTGAGAGTTTTGAAAAAATACACATTCCTATATACCTTATAAATTTTCCTCTTTTTATGCGCTCTATGTTTATTTTATGGTGTTTCCATAACTTCAGCTTCCAAAAGCAAATAGCAATTGTAGATATTTTGCATTTGTAAAACAAATGACTGCAGCCCCCTGCTTTGCAGGCATTGCTTAGGGAGCAAACATGGAACCAAGGAAGAAAATGGAACTTAGAGATGAAATTAGAGATTAGAGAGCAACCACTTAAAACATATAGGAAATATATTTCAATACTAATGACTCTTCAAATTAAAAAACGTGTGGTTCCAGCTGTGTGGCTCTTGTGGCCATGTCCAGCCTGGCCTTGGACACTGCCAGGGATCCAGGGGCAGCCACAGCTTCTCTGGGCACCCTGTGCCAGGGCCTCCCCACCCTCACAGCCAGGAATTCCATCCCAATATCCCATCCATCCCTGCCCTCTGGCAGGGGGAAGCCATTCCCTGTGTCCCATCCCTCCAGGCCTTTGTACAAAGTCCCTTGGTGCTCTCTGTCCAACTGGAGGGTGGAGGAAAATGAAACCAAATTCTCCTTGCAGGTGTAAACTACATTGATGAGAGGCAACATAGAGGAGCTGAGACCGGGGAGATTTCAACTCAAAATCAGAAAGAATTATGAACTTACCACAAACCTGGTCAAGGCAGGGTTTGGAAAGACAGAGTGACCTCCCTGGTTCTCTGACAGTCAAAGCCCTGAGTGATCTGCTCTGCACAGGATGTGGAACTAAAGACCTCAAGAGATCCCTTCCATCCAGTGTGGTCCTGAGATCTGGGTCCCCTGGGCCAGAGACAGCATTCAACTCTCAAATTTTAGGGATCCCTCACTCCAACAAAAACACACACTTAATTCTTTGAAAAGAGGTGGAGAAATGAGTTACCCCGTGAAACACTGGAAAGCCTCGTGAGCTTCACACAGTCAGAAACCCAAACACCAAAACACCAAGGGAACAGCTGCTTTACTCTCGTGACCAGGGACAGGACCCAGGGAACGGCTGGAGCTGTGGCAGGGGAGGTTTGGGTTGGATATCAGGAAAAGGTTTTGGGGCACTGGAGCAGCTCCCCAGGGAATGGGCAGAGCTCCAAGGCTGCCAGAGCTCCAGGAGTGTTTGGACAATGCTCTCAGGGATGCACAGGGTGGGATTGTTGGGGTGCCTGTGCAGGGCCAGGTGTTGGACTCAGTGATCCTGGTGGGTCCCTTCCAACTCATGATATTCCCTGATTCTATGATTCACTTTGTATTTGTTTAAAAGAAAGCTTCTCAATGTCCTTTTATACCAGTGGCTTATAAAATCCTTTTATTCCTGATTTCTAGGAGAGCCCTGGACACCTCATCTGCCTTCGGCGACATGAAAGGGTTGAAAAGCCCTGTTGACATTTGGATTTCTGTACCTTTCAAGCACTGCAAACACTTTCTGTCTCCTCAATCCATCCCAAGTCCCTGCAGCACCACCCTCCAGTCCTGGCCAGGCAGGAGCTCTCCATGATGGAGAGTTTACACGAGAGAATTCAAATTACAGAAGAGTGAAATCACCATGTCCCAGCCCTTCAAAGAGGGAGGTGAAGAGCAGATCTGCTCCCCCAGACTGGGCAGTGCCCTCCAGAAGGGATTCCTGGCTTCGTTTAAATCACAGAATCACAAATGGTTTGGGTTGGAAGGGACCAAAAAGACCATCTAGGCCCAATCCCCCTGCCACGGACAGGGGCACATGATGCACATTATTTCCCTGAAAACGAGGAGTGTAAATAGGAAAAAACTTCTCTAACACATTAAAATGTAATGTTTTAACATTTACGAACTAATTAAAAATACAGGCTTTTTGATAAAGTTGTAGTTCTGAAGTTTTCCAACCCTGTATAATCCTGCATTTCTCTCTTCAAATCAGCAGCTACTTGGACGCAGAACAGAAATACAAAATCAGTCTATTATCAACTTGCCAAATAACCTGAATGCTCAAAATCCACGAAGCTTTAAGACCTATAAAAGGATCTCACGCAGAACCATGCAGGTATGACGAGAATCAAAGAATGCAGCAGAAAAGAATGCCAGGCAGGAACAAAAATAGCAGTTTTAAAGAACTTTAACGATGAGCTGGCACCAAATAAATAACCCTGAAAGGCAATCAAACAATTTTCAGCTTCTTAAGATGGGGAGACTTCAAAATTTACTTTGTCCAGCTATTATCAGAGCTGAATAGGTAGGAAGAAAAGAAAAGAAAGACAAAAGCTGGGGAAGGAGATGTTTGTTGCATCCTGCTCTGAAAAGCAGCATCATGAGCTGAGCTGGAAATGTTCTTTATGTCTCTGTGCAGGAGAACTATTAATACAGTATAAAAAAATACATATATATATATATATATACAAAAATATATGTGTACACATTCAGGTCATTTTATTCAGTGGAGCTATTTTAAGATGTAGAACATTTTACCAAGATTTTGATCAACAGAGTTTATATGGACTGAATGTAGCAGAAAAATATCTTCTATTCATTCCTCCCAATGCCATAACTGGAGTGAGCAGCGTGAACTTGGGAAGTAATTCAGATAAATATGAGCATGGAAGTGACCAAAGTAATTCCTCCATCATTTCCTTGAATCTATTTCCGAGTTGTTGATTCAGTTTTGCAAGAATAACATCAGCACATTTTCATCTGCTCTTCTTGCCTGGGAAAGAACTTCAAGGCTGTTTGCTGAAAGATCCCCTCAGCATGACTTTACAGGTGCTCATTGTGTCAAATTAATAAAATTAATAAATCATGCATTCAGCTACTTACCTATTGCAATTAACTCAATTTCAGTCCTCAAAATCTTATCTTTTTAAGCCCCCAACCAGTTTAAAATGTCAATCACCGTGTTAAAAGGTCTCTTAGATATACTGGCCCAATCCTAATTAGAATTAAGATGAAATCTGTGGAATGACTTTGTTGAAGTGAGATTCAATGTTAAAACATTTTCCAGAAAAATAAACATTTATATGCACAACGCAGCTCTTTGGAAAAAACTTTAAATACTATGAAAGGAGACGACCCCTTTTTCTAAAAGGAAGTTTTACATAAATAACATAAAAATAATTTTGCAAATGGAGCAGAGAGAATTTTTACCACCCATATGGAACAACAAGGGTTTTCACATGTTTAAAATGTAATCATTTTGCTCTCAGTAGTTACTTAGGCAGAGTAAACAGAATATGCCAGTGAAACAGAAAATTAATATACATCATATTTCTCCATGAAATACAGCATTTCTTCATAATTCCACTGGCTCAAATTTAGAGGCTGATGTGCTCAGTAACCCAGAGATTTACCATAAAAGCTCCCTCCATAGAAATATGTGTTTTTAAGAAGCTGAACTGCAAATATCAGGGTTTTTTTAGCAGAAGGGACGAGTTAATCTTCATTCTATTAACATTAACTCTTGGAATCTGACACTGCATCTTGCTGGGACATTTAACCTCAGCGCTGGGGCTGCCAGAAATTCACAACTGATAAAACCAAGAGTCCAATCAGATCCTTGGTCCTGGCATTTACACTCAGAATTTGTTTTTAAATCATAACTTGAAGACAGGATTATTTATGATGTCATGTCAAAGAGACACAGACCTTTTCATGAGCTAAAGCCACATTATTTGATGTCACACTGGGCTCTGCACCTTCTAAACATTCCCATTATCTGGAAATTCCCTTTTTATGGCAGCAGTTATTGAAGTTCAGATGCTTCACCCTTCAGCATATCAAATGTCACTCCTGATGGGGCACATTTACAGTTTTCATTACAGGAGAAAAGGAGTACTTTGTTATTTCAAAATATCGAGGCTTTTCCCTTTCCCCCTCTAATTAGGGGGGAAGGGTTTCATTTTTATTGATTCTTCTTAACTGTGCTGCAAACCCTTTATTCCTTTGCTCTTTTTGATATTAACTCCTTACTCATCCAATGCTTCCTTTCTCTCTCCTGTAGGAATTCTAACTACAGGAATTCTGACTACAAAGGAGCCCCTCACTCTAAGAGAGAGACCTGGAGGGGCTGGAGCGTGTCCAGGGAAGGGAACAGAGCTGGGAAAGGGGCTCAGCCTGGAGAAAAGGAGGCTCAGGGGGAACCTTCTGGCTCTGCACAACTCCCTGACAGGAAACGGGACAGGACAAGAGGAAATGACAAGAGGAAATGACCTCAGGGAGGTTTAGGTTGGATATTAAGAAAAATTTCTGCATTGAAAATGTGGTCGGGCAGTGGCACAGCTGCCCAGGGCAGTGCTGGAGTCCCCATCCCTGGAAGGACTGAAAGGACGTGTGGATGTGACATTTGGGGACGTGGGGCAGTGGTGGGTGAACAGCTGGATTTGATGATCTTAGAGATCTTTTCCAAGCTACACAATCCTGTGATCCTACCCTAAACCATTCTTTACTGCCACACGCCTCCAGCTTGAGGGAACACACCACCCATGGAAACACGAACATCAAAAAAGGTTCAGGGGACACCTGAGCAAGCCTCTACCACCACGTGGCAGAAATTATATCTACAAAAAAATGAAAATATTCTTCCACCACTGTGTCATTCCCTGGGCAAGCACAGCCACACCAGGACATGGCAGTTTGCTCTGCACAGACAACATGACTTTCACATTCTATTTATAACGATGACATGGTCGTGATGAGACTCGGGACTCCAGGAGCTGGGAGAAGAAACCTCAGGCAGGGTTTCTGCTTATCCAGAATAAATTCTCATCTTGTTATAGAGGATCTTTGGATGGCTCTTTTGTTATTGCAGAAAGAATCTGACAGTGTTGATAACGACACAACCCTGTCTCTTGCAGTGCCTTTGAAAGCTCAGACGGAACCTGTCGTTTCAAAAAGCAACAGAGAAAATCTTCTCCTGACTTTAAATCCCAGAAAGAAATCAACGCATCCACAAAAATAGAGGAAAATGCCTTGAAAAGCCTTTGAAGGAACAAAGAACCAGCAATGACAACAACAACAACAACAACAACAAAAAAAAAGAAACTAAATCCTCGCTGCTTTTTAGGTGACATACACAAAATCCAGCAGTGCAGAAGCCAAAATGTTAAAATTTGTGCTGGTGCCTGAGAGAACCCTGAGGGAGTTTGCATTAGCACAACAAAAGTTTGCATAGAGCAGCTTTGATGAAGGGAGCAGGCCCTGCTCCGAGCAGGAGATGGAGTTACAAAGGGTGTCAAACCCGCTGTGCAGACTCTTCTGATGGTGCCTTTCATGGAACTGAGAGAAAAATTATTTGCTAACATTTTATAGCCTCCTCGTGGCAGAGGAAACGCTGGCAGTACAAAGAACAGGGGTGGGTCTTCCTAGGTGACAGAACAAAATATTTCCAGGTGTTTAAGCCAGGAAACAGTCACTGATGAATGGTCCTAAATTCATCATGGCAATTAAAAAAAGCAAATACTAAGGAAAAACTGAGAAATCCCAGCGCTGTTTGTAGCACTCCCACAGCAATAATCGACACCACCTCTGCTTTACTTCCCAAGCCAAATGCCCAGGTAGTGCCCAAGATATTTACAGAGTAATTAAGACCCAGCTTAATCATTTCAACCACTTCCAGTAGAAAAGGATCTTAAATTCAAGGAAAGAATTCTAAGGGTGTGGAGCTGTGCTGAACTCCTCACTTAATTGACAGCTTCTGAAAAGTCTGGAGGTAAATTAGAGCCACACAGTTGTATTTTAACACAGAAGCACAAGAACTAAGGTCTCACCACTGCTGATATCAAAAACACCAAGTGCAACGTTCACCATGTCCTCTGGGAGTCAGACACCCCTGATATTCAGATTATTCAAATCACAGAATGGTTTGCGTTGGAAAGGACCTTAAAGATCATCCAGTCCCACCCCCTGCCATGGACAGGGACATCTTCCACCATCCCAGGTTGATCCAAACCCTGTCCAGCCTGGCCTTGGACACTTCCAGGGATCCAGGGGCAGCCACAGCTTCTCTGGGCACCCTGTGCCAGGGCCTCCCCACCCTCACAGCCAGGAATTCCTTCCCAATATCCCATCCAAATCTCCCCTTTTCCAGTTTAAAGCCATTCCCTGTGTCCTGTCCCTCCATCCCTTGTCCCAAGTCCCTCTCCAGCTCTCCTGGAGCCCCTTTAGGCTCTGGAAGGGGCTCTGAGGTCTCCCTGGATCCTTCTCTTCTCCAGGCGAACACCCCCAGCTCTCCCAGAGCAGAGGTCAGAATACACTAAGGACCTGTCCAGCCCTGGCAGTGGTGGATTCCCCATCCCTGGAGGGATTTAAGAACCATGTGGATGTGGTACCTGGGGACATGGAGCAGTGGTGGCCTTGGCAGTGCTGGGAGAACAGTTGGACTCAATGGTCTGAAAGGGCTTTTCCAAACTAAATGATTCCATGATTTTCTGATATGAATAAAAATTCTGTTGGCTGCTCTGAGTCACCGACAGCATTTCAAGAAGCCCTTTATTCACAGCTCTATGAAAATAATTGATTCAAGTCATGTTAAAATCACAAGATCGGGTGCCCAGAATTGTGGAAATGCCAGAATTATTCCTGTCCACACGCATCCAGCAATCCCGCTGGGTGTCCCCATCCTCACAGTGACTCAATTACAGCCTTAAGATGTATTTCTGGCAGGATCTCAGCCCTGTTTTGTGACCAGGAATTTATTCTGTACCTCATTTTAACCCAGCACCTGCCTGTATCTAACACTGTGTAAACCCTTTGCAGCTACAACTGGTGGCACCCAAGGAATTGCTCACCCAGTGCTGCAGGTCCCAGTTCACTTCCCAACCCTCCAGGTTTTACAGCCCACAAGAACCACCTTTATCCACCCAGCACAATTAAACTTCCATAATTTAATGTACAAGATATTCCAGCTGCTTCATTAAAACCACTGTATTTGTAATAAATCAATAAATAACTGTACTCTATTTATTATTCAAGCTGTTTTATGAAAATGCTCCCACGGACTGCCAAGATCAAAGGAAGTTGCCAAAGCTTTTCAGAGCACAGGATGCAAAGCTGGGCTCCACAATCTAATTGGATCGTGTGGAAAATGCTCAATAGCTGCAATTCAAGTGATACCACATTTTATCTTACTAGGACCTGGAAAAACACCCAGCAGCACAAAGACTGAGGACAACAGGGAATGGGAAAATATCCATGCCCTTCTTCCTGCAGAAGACTGGGAGCCCTGCCAGTCACAACTTCAAGAAATCAAACTGTTTTTTCCTATTTGCTTTCTTTGTGGTGATCAATTAAATTGGGGGAAAAAAATGCCACTTGTTTTGCTTTGATAGAAATTCAGAAGTCTGTGAAATGCAGGGCTCAGGGCAGTCAGTCAGCACACAGAGCTTTACCCTGTCTGAGAAAGGGAGAAGGTTTCTCAAAATGTTAATAAGAGGATAAAAAAGAGGTTTTTTACTCAAAACTGCCAGCCAGACTCCTTGGGGAAGGTGTGAGATAGTACTGAACAACAGGAATTAGGCAGCCTCCAATCGCAGATGCAGGGAATCCATCTATGGAAAGGTGTGCCACAACTCCAGCCAACCATCCCACAACTCCTTAACCTTGTCTCCAAGGCTGGAGGGAATTAACAACAATTGTCCTTGTGTCCTCATAAAACTGCAGATATTGCACCTGCAAATCTCACAAATAAATGAAAAAAAAAAAATCTTAAAAGGCAACGTCATGGGCTCAAGTCTAATTTTCAGAGTGCAATATCATCTGAAAACCACCCATTTAGCAGCAAATGCACAAATACACAAAGTAATCAGTTTTATCAGGTAGCTTGCAAGGTATGAGTCTGCATCCTAGGCCTGGTTTTCAAATTAAGTTGTCACTTTTTTAAATTACAAACAGTAGTTTCTGCCATAATTTAGTACACCATGAATGATGTATCGAAATAAATATTCACTGCCTGTCTAAATATGAAAATAATGTTTTTCCTATCAAATAAAACTAATTATTGGAGTTTTGCATGGCCATTTTTTTCCAAATTGCATTATGAATTATTCATGATGCTGTTTAATACAGTTATTTCAATGATAATATCTCATTGTAAAAAAGTTTTGGAAGAAGAATTAAACACATCTTTAAACAAAAGAAACAAAGAGTATTGAGTTGAAATCATTCTTTTGGTAGTTCTAGGGAGATTAAAGTCACAAGCAAGTAGAAACTTGTTCTCTTCAAAACCAGGCTCCAGGGTGACACTTCAAATTAAAATGTAAAAGCTGTGCTAAGAGAGAAAAAATGGGGACAGTGAGGAGAAAATATTTCCTTGGAAGTACAACATTGGATTGGTCAGGTGGAGAGGATTTGAACTTCCACCTTTAGATTTTTTGACCATTTTTTTACAGTGAGGAGGAGGATAAAATGTGAATTTTGGAGAGAAAGGACAATGCCCCGAATGAGAGTTCATTGTCACTGCTGTGTGTAGGAAAACTGTCACATGGAAAGCCGGGCTTGGCTTCACACCTTAGAGATCACAGAAATCCTGAATGGTTTGGGTGGGAAGGGACCTTAAACCTCATCCAGTGCCACCCCCTGCCATGGGCAGGGACACCTTCCACTGTCCCAGGCTGCTCCAAGCCCTGTCCAACCCAGCCTGGAGCATTTCCAGGGATGGGTTTCCTATTTACTTGCAAACTTTGTTCCCTCTACTATCTCACTGATCACAGCTCCTCTCCAAATGTCATTTGACACTTTTTTTGCTGCTGGAGAAGCAAAAGGAGTTTGAGACCAAACTTAGACACCACGAGGACATCCTGATCCATGTGACAAGAGCCCCTGGAGCAGAGGAACTGAACTTTTCTGTCTCTCCATCACTGTGAGCCCTCACTGCTTTACTTCCCTCTGGTTTTGCCATCCTTCTTTCAAATTTCCCTGAGGCTGCTCAGCTGGATCACAAGTTCCTGGGAACAAGGACATGTGGCACAATCACAGATGCTTTGTGTGGTTCTAACACAGAGCTACAAGCTGGAAGTAATTTTTTTTTTTTCCCCTTGGGCAGAAGGAGATGAAGAAGAAATAAGAGAGAAATACAACCAAAATGGCCTGGATATTTAATGCCATAGAATCATGGAATGGTTTGGGTTGGAAGAGACCTTAAGCATCACCTCGTTCCCAGCCCCTGCCATGGGCAGGGAACATCTTCCATAGACCAGGATGCTCCAAGCCCCATCCCAACCTGGCCTTGGACACTTCCAGGGAGAAGTCTTCTCTCCTTTGTCTTCTCCAAAGTCTTCCCATTTTTTTCAGCAGGATAAATTAACAGTCTTGAAGACATCTCAGCAAAATTATTCCTCCATTAGGCTCCAGTGGCCAGTGAGAGAAGGTTCCCATTCCCCCACAAAAAGAGGGTCAGGTGGTCACACACATTCTCTCCTCCTCCTCCACAGCAGTAATTCAAGTCAGTTTTCTGCAATCAGACTGTCTTAGTGCTTTTTTCTTTTAATAAAAAGCTTTTTTCCCCTCAATTTTTCCTGCAGCTGAACATATATAAAAGATCAAGATATGAGGACCATGGATTGTGTGTTATCTTCTGTGTCTTTATATCAGATCTGTCTATCAAAGCTCTCCTTCACCTCTCCCCTGCCACAGTTCATTACAAGGACCTGTTCTTTTATGACTAAATGATGGAGTAATATTAATCCTTGCCAAATGTAAAAAGGGAGATATGATTGCAGGAATTTAATAAAAATACTTTTATTTGCCAAGGTATTTTTCTGCAACTATCAAATGGAATAATAGCACATCTCGAGATTCCCAAAGAATGGAAGCGTATTTTCCTCAATGAGTTAAAATTTTATCTTCAGCCCCCAGTTGTACAATTCATAAAGGCTGAAGAGTCAAATCATTTTTTTAAAAAAGTCAGATATTCAGATAAACACAATTCACATTGGAAATTATTTTATATTCTCAGTTATTTAATTGTTATTCTATTAGGAAGGGACCAGCTGGGTCACTGAGTCAATCCCATGCTCCCAGCAATACCCTGGTCCTCTAATTTACAACATTTACATTATTTGCCTCATTACTGCCTTGGGAAAGCCAGTCCAGAACTTGAAGTTTCCAATTCTTAGAAATGCTCTTCAAATTTTCAGGTGATCTTATTTTTGGCTGGTATTTATTTACTGTTTTATACTAAAAGAGGACAGATTTAAAAGAGATAGGAGAAGGAAATCCTTCTCTATGAGGGTGGTGAGGCCCTGGCCCAGGGTGCCCAGGGAAGCTGTGGCTGCCCCTGGATCCCTGGAAGTGTCCAAGGCCAGGTTGGATGGGGCTTGGAGCACCCTGGGACAGTGGGAGGTGGCCGTGCCCATGGCCGGAGGGGTGGAATGGGATGAGCTTTGAGGTCTCATCCAACACAAGACTTTCCACAATTCTCTGATACCCCAAGCTGACACATTAAAAAGGAGAATTCCTAAAAGTCATGAAAGCTGGCAAAAGAGGAGAGCTCAGAGAAAAGCCTCTTTCTTTCAATGCAAACTACAGCTATACAACATCCCTGCTAATATCTTCTCTCAAAAATTCTCTCTTTCTCTCCTTGGATAATTACTGAGTAATTAATGTGGACCTACAAGGGCATCATCCCAGGGCTTTGCCTACACCCAGCAGAGCAAGGTTACACCTGAGCCTGTTCCTCTTCACCCCCACAACATTTATTTCAGTCCATCACCCCTTCATGTCCTGCGTGTCAGGGAACAGCAAGAACGGGGCTGGCCCCTCTTTTCGGGGTTAAATTTCCTTGTGTGTGCCTTTCACAGCCTTAAATCTCATGTAGAGCAACTTTGTACAAAGAACCTCCCGGAGTTGAGGATTCATTAGCATTCCAAAGGAAGTTGTTCCAGCGAAGATGATTAAGCAAATACCCCTGTGAGACGGGGAGAGTTCTTTGAAATGTCTCTCGTGGTTCAAGAGAGCGTCTTGCAAAGTGCAGAACGATTTCTGAGCTGCCCAGATCTGCAGCAGGAACAGATTCTCAGAGAGGTTGTTCCAATGCTGACAGTGTTATTGGTCCCCTCATCTAAACCATCATTAGAAAGTGGCAGTTTTACTGGGACAGAGAAAGTCAGTGTGTAAAATGTAAGTGAGAACAAAATGCTTTCCATGAATTAAAAAAATTCTCCTGTGATTCAACGAGTGGGTTTATGTGACTTTGTTTTTAAAAAAATATGCAAAATGGGCAAAAAAGTCCCTTAAGCCAAGCAGGGCATGAAATGGTACAAAGCTGAGACATCAAGAGGATGTTTCCAGCATTCAAGTTTATCAGCCATAACTTTTTAATGGCCCCAAAAGTTTGCAGTAGTGACAGGTGTCAAATGCAAAGGTTATGTCTTCACAAGTGCTGCTTCTGCTTCGTTTCAAATACAGCTTGCTTTTAAATGCAGTTAATCCAGAGTTAATATTAATGATTACATGCAACCATTATGCAGGGATTGTGCTTTAAGACAGAGTGAAAACACGAGGCAGATTAAGCCAAATCTAAAATCCTAATAAAGTCATGAAATTAATCAAATGAATCCCAAGTCCCATTTGGGCAGCAAGTAGAAATCAGGAAGTCAGGGATTTAATACCCCACTGGTACAAAAGGACGTTTAGAAGCTTTCTTTTAATCTGGTACAAAGTGAATCACAGAAACTCCTGAGTTGGAAGGGACCCACCAGGATCATCGAGTCCAGCCCCTGGCCTTGCACAACAATCTCACTTAAACAGTATTAAAATACTTATAAGCATTAAGCAAATAAAGAGAAGTGAAGATCTTTAAAAACAAAATACAGCTGCAGTTTTCCCAATTAGTAAGAGCAGGAAATGAATACCTAAGTAGGCAGAAGTAGATTTCTCCATATTCAACCTTTTCTCTTAAATTGATTTCATTTTCTAGGACATTAGAATTCCAAATTATCAATAATTATGGACATTATATTAAATTTATCTTTATTAAAGAATGATCAAAACAATTTGTACCTTTAAAAGGGTGAGAAATAAAAAACTCAACTCAGAAAAATTCTAACACAGTAACTCAATGTCTTAAGGGCTTAGTGTGATACAGAATCACAGAAAGGTTTGGGTTGGAAGGGACTTAAAGATCGTCCAGTCCCACCCCCTGCCATGGGCAGAGACACCTCCCACTGTCCCAGGCTGCTCCAAGCCCCATCCAACCTGGCCTTGGACACTGCCAGGGATCCAGGGGCAGCCACAGCTGCTCTGGGCACCCTGTGCCAGGGCCTCCCCACCCTCACAGCCAGGAATTCTTTTCCAAAATCCCATCTAATCCTGCCCTCTATCAATTTGAAGCCATTCCCTGTCCCTCCAGGCCCTTACCCAAAGCCTCTCTCCATCTTTCTTGCAGGCTGCAGTAACAGAATTATCTCTGACAGACACAAACCAGGGAGAATTTTTAGCTACCACTTCTCACCCTTTGCTGTCCTGGCAGGTACCACCTGACACAGACCAAGGGTCATTTTAAACAGAAAGTAAAAAAAAAAAATGGGTGAAAGAACCTTTTGGCCCTTGTGGATAAGGTGCAGCTACTTAAAGACATTTTAACCTGTCACTTCTTATGATTATTATCATAATAATAATCAATATCAAGGTATTGTGTGCCTTTACAATGGAAGGAACTACGTGGGCTGGCTTGGCAACCAGGATACATCCAGATGGATGTGGAGTTAATAAAGAAACAGATCTGTAGTTAGCAGAGCCTTCACTACAACAAAAACCAGAGGGATGCCATTTGTGCTTGGATTTGTGAGCATGAAGAGCACAAGTGCTCCTGGGCTGATTAATGAACCTCCTTGGTGCTTTGGGGCTGGTTTATGGTGCCTGGAAGCAGCTGCTTTGTATTTAAATGCAGGATTTCATTCAAGCTTTTAAAAAGATACTTTTCACATTCAGTGAAACCTCTTGATATTAAAAGTGTGGGAACATCCCATGGCCTAATTTGGGGAAAGTACTCATGACAGAGATAAACTAACACCTTGCTGCTCATGGATGCTGCACAGGAGGAATCTCAGGGTCCTACTGGGGATACTGGGGGTACTGGGAACCCCACCAAGGGGAACTGTCTGCTCGTGGTGTAGTCAGTGGTGATGAGGGGACAGTTCAGCTTCTTTTGGTGGCTTTCCTCTGTGTCTGATGACCTTAAAACGTGTCCCTTTCAAATTCCGTGTCACAGCTCCCCTGAAAGCCCCACAATCCCATTCCTCACCTCAGCTCTGCAACTCATCCTCCTTCCTTCCCTTCTTCAACTCCTCCATCCAGATTGCCTGGGGAATCAGTCTTAGCCCATTTTCCAGCTTTCTTACTCCTTTATCACTTTATCTCAAGACATCAGGAAGAATTTCCTCATGGAAAGGGTGGTCAGCTGTTGGAAGGGGCTGCCCAGGGACGTCTGGAGTCCCCATCCCTGGAGGTGTCCAAGGAATGACTGGAGGTGGCACTCAGTGACAGGATGGGGACCAGTCTCCTGTTGGGCTTGGAGCTCTTTTCCAACCTGAATGATTCTGATTCTATAATTCTGCCTCCAATTCTTTATTCTGTCACAGTCAAAGGGGCCTCCTGACTGTCAGCCAGACCTTTGGTAATACTGCTGTCTCTATTCTTGAAAGATAAATAATAATTAGGACTTTTAAATTAACATTCTTAGCCTTAGATAGACCATAGAGCCAGGTGAAAGCAGACCCATTTTTTCCTGTACTGCAAAATATTTTTTCATCTTTTTTTTTCATTTTGTTGTTGATGTTCTGGCCACTAAGAGGTCTCCTAATAGAGACAGCTCAGAAGAAAAAAATCGACTTTTACTTTCCACATATAAAACATTTTTGATAGAGAGCCATCTATATTTAGATGGGTGAGCACCTTCACCTCCACAGACCTCCAGACGACTCTCCCAACCTACACTCCTCTGTGATTACCCAACATGGTGCAAACCTTCACGTTTTAGCTTTTTTTTTTAAGAAATTATTTTTTAAAAAATCCTTCAAATGCTTCAGAAATATTAAAACATTTAGTTGAGTATTTTTGAAACAAAAATATCAACAGCAAGAAAAATTCCAGCACCACAAAGGGAAAATAGTCTTCACGATGGAAGTTGTTACATGCAAAAACAAGGTGCCTAAAAATGGTATTAAAACCTTGGAGATTTTCAGAAGTCAATGAGCAAGGCCCAAACTTTGAATGCTGCCTTGCTCACAGCAAGGAACTGAACTAGAAAACTTCCAGAATCCCACCTAACCCATCTGTAACAGTATGAAATAATGATACTTTAGTCCATCACTGTTTGTTTTCAAATTTAAGCAAGATAACAACACTTTTAAATGGATAAAAATCCTTCCATACTTTAAATATCCCAGCTGATTGTTACTTCTCTTACCTTCCTCGTTTGATTTAAAGGTATTTCCAAATCCTAAAACACAGAATAGACCAGGCTGAACTAAAGCTCATTTCAGATCCTGGCTCTCCCTCCAAGGGAAGAGCAACTTCCTGGAATAATTTCTACCTACATTCCATATGCCCCAGTGGTTCTTCCATGAGTCTCCCCAGTTCCTTTTAGGAATGTGGACACTTATAGCTCATAACTACAGTTGAGATTTAAGTCCTGTTGTCCTTTAAAGCTTTAAAGCAATTCTGTACCAGGTTGATTTTTACAAACACTAAACAAGAAATAATTGAAAAATAAAAGCTTTTAGAGAATGTTTTTCCTTAGTCCTAATTCAGTGGGTGGTTTAATATAAAGAGGTGCCTGATCACTTCCCCTCCAGCAGCTGTGTCATTTCCACTCTTCAAAAACCCATTCTCCAACCCTGCCGCTGGAATTTCTCTCATTAATCGAGCTAAATAAGTCCCCGAAAGCCTTTGGTAAAACAGACACTAGATTACATTAATTAATCATTTAAATTTTCTTCTGATTTTGCCTCGACTGCCACAGGCAGCTCTGCCTCTTCAAAGGTACCTCCAGTGCCAGCACAATAACTGCAGTTCAGAAGGGCAGCAGGAGAATTGAAGCCGAGGTACATTAAGGGAAAATTTGAGCCAATTTATTTGCATCATATATCCAACCAATTATTGCTCTAAGTGAAGTTAAAACCCCCTCCTGCTCTGACTTCATTTGCACAAAACAATAAGAAATTAGGGGGTGGGGGTGCAGAAATGTGTTTCATTTTCAGAGGATGCCTCTCTTGAGGCTACGTAGAGGGAAAATATTTATTAACCTGCATGTCCCAAGCCAGGTGATGGCACATGAGGACTCCTCTTTTTTAAATTTAAATTGGCTCTTCATTATAAACCTTTCCAGAGATTTGCTGTAACCAAAACCAGCAATTCAGCCCTTGAAGTACACAGTAACCTCCTCCTGCTGCTTCCCACAACTCATCCTCCTACCTGTGCATTTCCTCCTAATTTCACTCATTAGTAAATAATCTCGTTGATAGTTAAATGTTTATCCATTCCATCCCAAATTTACACACAGTAAAAATAAAAATGCACAGTACAAATTATTAAATAACTGTAAATAATTGTAAATAATACAACACTGTTCATAAGTATGCACTGTTCATAAAAACCCTTTTGATATTATTAGTGTTAAACTGTTCCACATGGGTAAACTGAGAAATATTTACCTTTATTCTATGCTTCACCATGGTTCAGCGGTGGCTTAGCAGGGCTGACTTAACAGTTGATGATCTTAAAGGTCTTTTCCAACCTGAACCATTCTCTGATTCTCTAATATTCAAGAATCAGAGAGCTTTGTAAAAATGAGGAGTCATCAGCACAGATCACTTAAACCAAAGGACAGAAAAATTCGCATTTTTTGGGTGATCACACCTGTTACCATTTCCCAAAGAGAACGACGGACTCTGCGAAGCATCCAAACATCAAGAATTTCTAGAAGTATCACCAATTCCCTCAACAACAACACTGAGGATCAGGAACCCAAAATTCACAGTCACCATCAGGTGGTGAATCATCAGTGTGTGGTCTCAAACAAAAATCAATAGCAGGGCACAGTAATCTCTCATTTATGTGTCTTATTACACCCATTTTTACTGCCTGTATTTATAAAAGCCACAAAAAGGGCACAGAATGTCACTGTGAAACCTGTGCTGTGCCTTACAGGCTGAGAAAGAGGCGTGACCCCACTAAGAGTTAATAACCTCCTTGCAATTCAGGCAAGCACAAGAGGTTCTTGAATATGGAGTGTCAAAAAAATAGTGTGATCTTAGCATGTGAGGTCACTGAGCTGTCAGCAACAGAAGCAGAGATGAACCAACAAGATATCATGAAGCTGAGGAGGAAAGAAAAGGGAGAAAAATTCTAATTTAAGGAAATTTAAACATTAGAGCCAAGCTGGCATAGTGAAAGATGTTTCTGCCCATGGCAGGGGGGTTGGAGTGAGATGAGCTTTAAAGTCTCTTCCAGCTCAGGCCATTCCATGATTCTGTGATCTAAGAGAGTCTTGCAGACTGGCTGTGTATTTACCTACCCAGGTAGTGCCAGTACGGACCAGGAACTTCCCCAAAAGATGTTTTGAGTGTTCCCATAGTGTTCTGTCAGCTAGAGGAGTTTAATAGTGGTCAGGCTGAGTCCAGACCAGAAATCTATTGCAACAGTGCGGCCTATTTTAGACATAGGAATGTATTCCAGGTGTGATCCTGGCATGGGCTGACAAGTATTCCCTTCTGTCAAGTGTTTGAAAAGCTTGTAAATATTCCCCAGTCTATTCTCACCTTACTGGTGATGTGTGGATTGAGAGCAGCTGCCTACACAAAGCTACTCCACCAACATCTGGTGGTGCCCCAAAAGCTGAGGGAGCAGAGCACTGTGCAGTACCCAGACCCCAAGGATGAATTCTTCAACTTGCCCAGAAGTTTCTCCGTCTGGCTGTGCCTTTCATGAACTACTAAAGCAGGAGGATGAGGAAATGGCTCCCACAAGCAGTGAGAACCCCACAAAGCTGTCTGAAGCACACCGGAGTCCACGGCAGCAGCTCCCACTTCCAGTCACTGAAGGAGGCAGCATGGAAGCACCAGTGAGGTGGGGAGCCCACAGCCCTGCTCCCAGCAGAACAAACCCAACGTTCAATCCAACTGCTCAGGGTCTCCTCCAGTCGAGTTTTCAAATCCTCCAAGGATGGTGATTCACACTCTGACTATGAAGAACCTTTTCCTTAATGCAATCACGCCTTTCCCTGTCATGGTTTTGCTGTTAATCGAGAAAACAATTGATAATCATCGCTGATGTAGAGCTGGAGGTGTGATAAATCCTCCGTATCAAACACGACTCAGGAAGCTGCTGGTCACACACAACAGATTCCAAATTATTTTCAAGCAGAGCGACCATTGTATGGAGGCTGATACATAAATAAATCAGGAGTGGTGATGGCCACTTTGCCAAGTACAAATCATAAATGTGACATCCAAAAATACTCATTCCCTCACTGTACACTGAGCAAACACTCCTTGAAAAAGACATCAGAACATTATTCACGCTCCTCTTCAGCACACAAATTACAGGTGATGTTACAAATCCCATAATCTTCCAATTTGGACAGGGTGTATCGGTTTGGAGCCCTGCTTGGCAATGCTTCCAACCTGACTGTCCTGCCAGATCACCTGGAGTTTGGGAAATGTCCTGCCAGCAACCACACGAGCACGGCTGTGTCTGGCTTCTTGCTATTTCAGGTATTTCTGGACTGCTTCTTTCCATTCTCAGGAAGACTCAGGAAGTGGTAAAAAAAACTTAGAAATTTTATGGAAGAGCCCAAAAAGATCAATCAACAACACTTAGGGGTTCAATACCCATCTTAGAGCTTACAGGGACAGTATCCTGATGGTGGCACCAGGAGGTACCAGGCCACATTCCCAGCTCTAACCTAAGGAGATTCAGGAAATTCATACGATGGGTGGTACTACTCGAGTTCCTTTATTTACTGCAGGTTTACACATCCCAGTGGCTGCAGAAAACAAGTGGATATGTGATCTAAAGTCGAATAAACTGTGCTTCCCCTTTCTTTGGAGAAAATAAATGTGTAACACACTCATACAGGAACTCCCAGAACGGAGATTAACGTTCGAGTGCCACAAATCGAGGAAAAACTCAGCTTTTATTTTCTTGGAAAGCAGGACAAAGCCATGAAGGAAAGGAACAGGAATGCTGTAAGACAGAAAGTACTCCACAAGCAGAGATTTATAATTAATCAACAAGAGGGATGCAGCACTGTTTTACAAGGCAATAATCCAGCCCCACTCCCTAAGGAAAAGCCTTGGAGAATGAAGGCCAAGTAGCTTTTTCAAACAAGGCAACCGGATTATTGCCCCATAAAGCAGCACAGCTCTGTGATTATTACCTTGGTGCTACATGCCCTTTTTAAAATGGTTTTCCCCAATAAATGTTTAAAACATCCCAAATTAAAAAGATCAGGGGAAAGGAAAGGAAAGGAGATGTGGGGTAGAAGGCAACACATTTAATGTTTTCTTCTGATTTCCTGGGAAATACCAACCATGCAACATAAAAGAAATGCTTTTAATCAGGGTTATTACAAATAGCAGCAATAAATCCTATTAATAAGCAGCATACTTAGATTTTATGTCTCTCTTATTCTTCACACACATTGTTCCCCCCTCTGCTGGTTCCCTCCCTTTTCACGTTCTCCCAAAAGTGGGAGAATTTTTCTTTATTTACAATTTTTGTAGCATTTCAGTTTCACTACATATTTGATACACCAACCCCAAAACAAGGTAAAGACTCAAATATCTCATGGAATCTTATTAGTGATGGCTGATAAAACTTTAAGACAAAATTAGCCTTTGTCCTATCCAAAAAAATAGGATTATTTGGAGAACACAGAGTGTTGTCTCCTTGGCTGAACCCTGCCTTGACCTGTGTGACAACCACAGGCTGTGCCACGTGTGCTCAGGGTCAAAAATCACTTTTATTTAGAACAGACATATCCAGAGCAGCCTGTGTTTGTCCCTTCAGAGCAGTAATGTAACAAGAATTCAATAAACCTGCTTAAAAAAAAAATGCTTCCTGGTAAGATGCTCAGAATACTCCAAGGATGGACTAAATTCTTCACATGTGAATTAAAAGCCAAGCACAGCTCCATTCACAGCACTAAATATGCACAACTCACTGAATGAGAACAGGAACAAAATAAGTTCAGCAGACTCCCAAATCCTTTGTTTCTGAGAATATTTAGATGTGTCACAGCTGCCTCCTGAGTCTGACATCCATTCAAGGTATTGAATTGGAAAGAAAATAAACAGGTGGAAGCTTTACAAATATTTCCTCTCTAAAAACTCTTCTTTCTTCCATTTTAAAAACTTTGCAAGTCCTCTCATAAAAATTTCTTTGTAAAGGCAAACAACCAAAACAAGTATGATTTCAAATGACGTTGTTTTGAAAACATTAAATGGAATCCCACTGGGAAATTAAATGGAAATGTCACCTCTAATAATGGGAGAGAAATGATTCATAGGCAGAATCTAACATTTTAAAATATTTTACCTACGTAATTAGAGGAGCCTGATTTTCCAAAGGAGCAGTCTCACACACCTTCCAATAAAATCAAAGCCCAAATATAGGCTGTGAAAGCCACTTTCAACATATGTGCTTCAAATATTTTGTCACAGGGCAGAAATTAAATCTGGGAAGCCCTGGAAGCCTGTTCCTGCTACCTAAGGCATGGAACTCACAGGGTTCCAGCTGCTTCAGGAATGCCTTTTTGGAATAGCTGCTCTCACCAATGGCAAAATTTCAGCTTGGTTTCACTGTTCAGTGTTTGAACTACACAAAATATCTGTAATCCTCCTTATGACCACTGACACTTAAGCTGTCTGGTGGTTAAAGGCACTGGGACTGTGGAATCTGGAACTGTTTAATCAAAAACATTTTCAGATAAAGGTGACACTTCCCAGGTTGGAAGGGAAGAAGGATTTAATTCCACTTACTGTCAAACAAAACAAATTTTTAAAAGTGCAATTTTCATGTAATTCAGACAGAAGCTATGTGGAGATAGCAAAGGTTCAAGCAGCACCATTCCTGTCCAATCTCAGCACAACCTGTGAGGTGCAAGTTTTGGCTCAGCCAAAACAGAGTTAACAATACAGAACATTTTCTCCAGGCTCTTCAATTTTGTATAAAGCCAATTTTGTCTGAAACTGCTAAGCAGTATTCATAGGCTATGAATAAAACTATTTAAAGGATAATCTAAGGGAGCCTTTTCATCAATATTAAAGTCATTGCACATTACACCGAGTTACTGGGAAAGGATTTTACTCAAACTGCTCCCAAACTGTCATTCCCAAACCAGGAATCACAGCCTGGCAGAAGGAATCCGCAGGTGATCCACACAAAGCATTATTTTCAGGTGGAGCTTTAGCTCTGCAACTCTGACAAGGAGCTTGTAGTCCTTCTCTGAGCACCCACAGCAGAGAGAGAAAAGCCCTTTTTGTGTCATTTATTTGTTCATTGAGGAACCAGGATCTGGAATTTTTTTAATACAGCAAGTGGGGCTGATGAGCTGCAGGAGAAGGTGGGAACAACATCACCTGGGTTGGAAGTTTCAGTTTTCCCTTCTGTAATTGCAGTATATGTGGGGGCTCTCTTTGGGGTGGAGCATCCTGGAATTGTGGAATAGTTTGGGGTGGAAGGACCTTAAAGCCCAACCAGTGCCACCCCCTGCCATGGCCAGGGACACCTTCCACTATTCCCAGGCTGCTCCAAGCCCCATCCAGCCTGGCCTTGGACACTTCCAAGGATCCAGGGGCAGCCACAGCTTCTCTGGGCAGCCTCCCCACCCTCACAAGGGAGAAATTCTCCATAATATCTAAGTTGGCTTCACAGCCAGAGCCTCAGCGCTTCCCAGTAACAGGAAGGAACTTTCCATGCTGCTGCCATCTCTAGAGGATCCTTAAAGACAAGAACTTTGAGATTTGAATGTCCAATCCAGGAATACAAAAGACCCCATCTGGGCAGAAAGTGGCAGGAGAAAACTCAGGCGCTTCAGCAGAAATCCCAAATGAAGGAAATTGTTCAGGTGCCTTTCAAGGCAGTAGAAAGACCAGTGGAGGTCCTGCCTTTCAGTCCATCAGTGGTTTTGGGATCAGAGGAAGGGCACTCCAAGGTTTCTGTTGGGTATTTTGACTTTTGGGCCACACGAGGTCTCATCCTGAGACACGCAAATGACAAATTTCCTTCTCACGTGTCCCCCAGAAAGGCAAGTGAAGGATCAGCGTGTTCCACACTGCAGCATTAAACAAAAGCCAGCCTGAAGCTCAAAGGCACATTTTAAAACCCTTAACTGCATTTCCTACCCAAATCTATAAACTTTTTATACGTAAAAATGACTTGTAAAGAAAAAACAGTGAATTTGAGGCAATTTGAGAAACTCCAACTCCCACGACAGGCTTTTAAAGAAGTGTTTCATTACAGGGTGGGCAGACAAGGACTTTACACATTTCTTTGGTTTATTTTTAACTATTTTTAACAATTACAAATGAAATTAGAAGGATTTGCTAGAAAATAATTACAGAATTTTTGGTCTAAATGTCACTCAGAAATTCAAAGAAGCAGGTGTACAAACTGAGTTGAACGCCAGAATGTCAAGAAAATTTACCAGAAAAACAAAAATTCTTTAAACAACATTTATGATACCTAATTATAATGAAAAAATGCAAATGGTTTAATTTCCTCAAAGAAGCACAAGAGAAAAAAGTCTGACTTTCACCACATACACACACAGATACACATTTGTATAGATACATACACACCCTCTCATCTTTTAATAAAATATTCTGTGTGAAAAATTATTAAAGCACACCAGTAAGCTAATCATAAAAAAAAAAAATGCATATAAAGACCTTGCAGTTTTTCCAAAGCAAAGGGAAGAAAATATATGTTCTGGAACATAAAGACGAATCTAAATATGCTAAAAAAATCCAAGTAAAGGGTGCAAATAACTTTAACTGACATGCAGCTGTACCATAATAGGATTACTGACTCTTAATATGCTGTCCAAAATTAAATTAATTTCATTGGCTCTATTCCCTCATACCCCAGGAACACAGGACAAAGATAAAACTCTCTTTCCCTGCCAGCACAGGAGGTTGATCATTCACTACAAAGCACGGAGGGCAAGGGAAATCAATGCTGCAGAGTAAAAGTACTTTGTGTAACCAACAGATTTCTGTTCTTATAGCAAAAGAAAAGTGACCATAAAAACTTGTCTGGAGTCACTTCTTGGCAAGGCTTCACCTAAAAGCATTTTTCTCATCCCCTCTTTCTTTACCTGGTTTCCTTCCTCTTATTTCTGTCTTTTTTTTTTTTTTTCTCACCATCTGATTATGTTAATTTTTTTTTTTTTTCCATTTCCAAACTACCTTTGGCTGCTGAATACCCAGAAGATTTGTTTCAATGAGCTCCTTATAAAGGAAGCCACAAAGCAAATCCAAGCCTGGCCACTCCAGGGCACGAGGCTGTGCCCTTTCATTACAAGACACAGTCAGGAATGTTTTCCACTAATATCAGGCATAATTCCTGCCATTGTGCCTGATCCCAGAGGATGGAACAGCTGAGAGGAAACACCACAGGCAAAATTCTCCACATCTCACAGGCAGCTCAAAGGTGACATGTGCAGTCAGGAGCACTGAGAGTGTCTGTGATAATGACAATTGTGAGGACATCTGTCATGCAAGGAACACACAAGTATCATGTAAAAAAAAGGACAACAGAGCACAGGAAACACTTCCCTTTTAAAAAATGAAAATTAGAGTAAGAAAACACCCTGAAAGTTCACAAAGAGTGCTCAGAATATTGTGAACTTCGTGGCACTACAAAGTCATAAAATCCGGAGATGCCATTGGTTGTCACGGGTGGGTGCAGGATTTGAAAAAATCCTAGAATGGTTTGGTCAGAAGGGACCTTAAAGTGCCACCCCCTGCCATGGCCAGGGACACCTTCCACTATCCCAGGTTGCTCCAAACCCATCCAACCTGGCCTTGGACACTTCCAGGGATCCAGGGGCAGCCACAGCTTCTCTGGGCACCCTGTGCCTCCCTACAGCAAACAATTCTTTCCCAATATCTCATCCAAATCTCCCCTCTGGCAGTGGGAAGCCATTCCCTGTGTCCTGTCCCTCCATCCCTTGTCCCAAGTCCCTCTCCAGCTCTCCTGGAGCCCCTTTAGGCCCTGGAAGGGGCTCTGAGGTCTCCCTGGATCCTTCTCCTCTCCAGGTGAACCCCCCCAGCTCTCCCAGCCTGGCTCCAGAGCAGAGGGGCTCCAGACCTTGAAACATCTTTATCCCCTCTTCTCAACCCTCTCAAACATGTCTGTGTCTTTATTATGCTGCTTTCAGGAGCAAATTATTTAGAAGATACTGTGTTTTACCAGGAGCTATTCCACCTGAGGATCCAATAGCTTGGAATTAGGTAATGGCCAAATCTGCCTGAAAGTGCCCAGCTCTGGCTGCTGACTGAAGGAAAACCAGTAATGAGTCCCACACAACCACACTGCAGGTCCTGATCCTGGCTCAATTCTCTCATGAGAGTCTAAAGAGACCACTTCAAGTTAAAATCTTATGGATTAACAGCCAAAACCACAAGAAAATGAATTTTACAAGTTGTTAATTGAGTGTCCATAAAAATATTCTCTCTTTTCATCAAGACACATTGAGCAAAGTGCATCACTCTTAAAACTGTTGTCTAAAAAGTTAGAAAGGTTGGAGAGAACTGGCAATAGTTGGGGCTTTACATTAGCATAAACACATCAAATATTCATTGCAGCTGAAGCACTCATTATGTCAGCAGCTGAATTAAATAACAAGAATAATGTTTCCCAACTATAAAAATAAGTGCCACAACAGTCTCCTGCACCAGAGCAATTTTCAAGAGGAGACAGTGAGGCAGTGTTGCAGGAACCACATTGTTCTCTCTGCTAAAACTGCTTCATTCACTACAAATATATTGGCTTTTAACAGTTCCTTTTCAGATGAATTTCTACCAAAGAGAAGGAATTATGTTCTACAGCATGAATCCATATGAAAGGAAAAGCATTATACTGGGACAAAAGGGTTTATTGCAACAGCAGAACGGATCTTAAATGCAAAATTACACCAACACTATGAGTTTACCAGTTTAATCATAGCTTTAAAAAAAAATCAATACAGTAGACATTACATAAACTCATTTATATGAAGTTTTTACACTGGGTGCCCAGAAACAAAAAAAGTAGAGCCAGAAGTGTAATGGCAGCAGAACAAAACATCTCGTGCCCTTGAAATGCATCACAACTGTGCACAAAGAATGGAAAGACTCATAAAATATACATACAAAGCCATAGATATAAACAAAAGCTTAGATATGTTTAGATATAAACAAAAAGAGGTAGATAATAAAGCCATTAGGACAAGGAGGAATGGCTCTAAACCAAAAGAGGGTGGATTTAGATTATATAAGGGGAAGGAATTGTTCCCTGTGAGGGTGGGGAGGCCCTGGCACAGGGTGCCCAGAGAAGCTGTGGCTGCCCCATCCCTGTAAATGTCCAAGACCAGGTGGAGATGGGGCTTGGAGCAGCCTGGGATAGAGGAAGGTGTCCCTGCCCATGGCAAGGAATGGAACCAGATGGGCTTTAAGGTAGGTCCCTTTCAACCCAAACCATTCCTTCATTCCGTGATTCCATCCTGTCAGTGAAAGCAACACGCCTTAAACAGTTCCGAGTAAAGAAGAGATCCTCTTTTTTTTTCCCTTGAAGTCCCTCCTGCCTTCCCACCTACAGAGATGAGAAAGAAGATGGACAGCAAACAAACAATTCACAACCAAGGGCAGAGCAACACTCTCCATCTGGGAACAGATTATAACAAACTCCTGGGCAAACACCAGGCTGCTCTTAGAAATGGGAAAACTGCCTAAAACAAGAGGAGAATACAAATTTCCTGGAGAAGATTTTATCAGTGGATACCACCTACAATTCAATGCAAAACTTCCCATCCTACCATGTTCAACTCCAACCATTTCTGTCAATACAGGTCAAAACAAATTGAGATTTTTCTGAGTATGCTCCTCCCGAACCTAACCACTTTGTCTCGGTCTGCCCTCTCCACAGTCTCTGCAGTTGCTTTAATCTGGGATGGAATTTTTATTACCAAAATCACTGCCTGTGGAACACAAACATTTGAATCACCTTAACCCTGTACTGTCTGTCAAGTTCTTACGTTTTTTCTTGCTGTGCATTAGATGAACAAGCAAACTGGACCTGATTCCTATTTCTATCTGTAGGACTGGAAAAAACACAGCTGTGGGGCTTCTAAAACAAAACCCACACAGAAATCTTTCATGGAGCAAAGCCCTTGGACACTGTATCTACTCTTAAACTGCATACTTGGTGCTGTGCTGAGGTGTAAAAGGGATGAAGGTTTGCGTGGAAAAATCAACACAATGGAAACCTCTCAGTGCTGAAATCCAAAATTGAAGCTGGAGGACGAGGACTAAACCCTTGTGATGTGTCAGGAAAAAAAGCAGGAACTCTTGAGTGCATAATCCAACATGATGGTCAAAGAAAGATTCCACTTTAATGCAATTTAGCAGAGAGAAAACAATGGTTTTTTCATGCTTATTTTTAAATATTAATTTATATGGAGGATCTTCTCATTTCAGTTTAGCAAACTCAAACCAAACCTTTCTTCAGACCTTCCAGTTTCCTTTGGCTTGTGTCCATATGAGGAAGACACTTTTCTTGGGATCTGATTAATTCCTACGATGTGGATCTGGAAGTGTCTGAAATATCAGTCATGGACTGGCTGCCCAGGGAGGTTGTGGATGTCCCATCCCTGGAAGTGTCCAAGGCCAGGCTGGACAGGGCTGGGAGTACCCTGGGATAGTGGAAGGTGTCCCTGCTCAAGCTCAGGGATTGGATATTCCCTGATTTCTCTCCTATTGATCTGTTGATTAACAAGACAAGAGCACATAGAGCAAACAGTGCAGCAAACATTGTGCATTCCCTGTTTTAAACCCCCAATATTTCATAGTACGGAGGCTGCAACTTCAGAGAAGCCAGAATTTGCCACAGGCTGAAGAGGTCAGCAGCAAACAGCAGAAATGATGACACCAAGACTCTGCTTGATCATGGCAAACTTACAAAAAAGAGGTGATGAAACAAATGGAAAGGAGAGACAATAACGGGAATTTTTTGCATGAACTATAATTTATCCCTTAAAACATTTTCAATTCCATAGCATCCAATAAACATGGAATAACTGCTGTAGTGACTCAGAGGAATAGATACACACTGGGCATAATTTCATTATAGAAAAAAAAAATAGGAAGAACATGGATGTCCATAATTATCATGTGTACAAGCTTCTATTATTTCTACAACAATTTCTATAAGAAAACTATCAGAATCAGTCAGATCCTAAACTGTGAGCTATTCCACATCTATAAATAAACGAGAATATAGCAGACAATATAACTTGAAAATACTACAAATTTATATTTTTATATTCTTACAATTTTTTCCTTCTGTTTTCCATTTTTTTATGGTCAATAAAAAGAGTAACTCACAGGACTGATGGGACAGCCTCCCGAATCACCTCCTAAAGGTGCTTATTCCTCCACAATGACCACAAAACTTACTCAACTCACTTAAATGCTATTTTAAGAGTTACAGTGGACAAAATAATACAGATTTTGCTCAAAATTTCTGTGGCAAGGATGAAGACTGTGGCCTATGTGGAATAAAGGAGTGGAATTCCACTGAAGTCAATCCCGAGAAAAAACACCTTGGAATGGTGGACTACAAAATAAGCAATTATTCTGGAGTAATGGTAAATAGTAAATGGTAAGTGGGAAGAGCCTTGAAATATAGATACAAAATATAACTTAAAAAAAAAAATTTAAATATTGTTATAGACTCTGAGGACACTTCAGCAATGACAGCACATGGAGTTCTACCATATGCAGAATATCAAGATAATTTCCCATGGCTATAGGAATGCAAAGTAACACCCAAACCCTCCATAAACTGCATTTTAACATTGATGTTATTCTCCTACAGCCATATTTAGGGAGAAGCCACAGTCACACTGAGAGTTGCTCATCTCTTGCTTGTCCAATAACCACAGGGGTTCAGAGTAAGCGTTCATTTAAAAAATGCTTTCATATACCAATATAAAAGGCACAAACTAAGCCCATTCCAGGCCCATTTTGATCTCAAACTACTTTGACACTAATTAAAACAGCAGAGTAAACCTTGGTTTATGTCCTATTAATCACCACACATGAAATCAGACATTGGCCCATCACAGTAGCAAACACCATGTTCTAATGTGAAATATTATCTGTGATTTAGTAAGAAAAATCAAGTTAAGCCCCAACCATCAACTCGCACCTCCACACTGAAATATGCCACGTTAAGGAACTATACAATCTAATCTAAAATAAGTATTAATGATTCATTAAGAATTAAACACAACTTGTTCATTTATGAAGTTATTAAACCTAACCAATAATTAAGGCTCACAGATGAATGGTGGCAATGAATAATGAGATTAAAGTATCCAGAAGACTCTAGTTAGTAAAGAAAATATATAAATGCAATAAACCATGTGAAATTACACCACAAATTCCATTTGCATGCAATCCAACCAATGTTCAGGTTCCAACCATTTAAACCTTGCAATTCCAGTTTCATTTTTAACTTGCCAAGTTGGGATATTTTCCACAAAATCAGCACTTAGATGAACTTTTAAAATCAAAGCTTTTAGCAGAAAGAAAAAATATTTTATTATGTAGGCCAAAAGAAATGTGCAGTGGTGTGTATCTGATTTAGGAACCCAAAATGTACTGATAAGATATTTCAGAGATAAACAGTGTTTCCAACATTGTAGGAACTGCTTCAAAATAACTTCAGTGTCCACAGATGTTGAAATATTTGGACAAATATTCCTCTTTATAAATGCACTGCAAGCACCCACATGTTGATTGTGTTTAAAACCTGAATTTTTGAAATTATGGGGTATTCAGGAGAGAAATATGGTTATTTTAATTTATCACTTAGAAAGGTAATGGTCATTTTCATATTTCCCTTAGAAGCAGCACAAGAAATGTTTTCTGTTGTTTTCTGAATTTTAATAGGAGCACCCAGTAAAGCTTTGGTTTGGAATGTTGTGATTAAAGAAAACAGCAGATGCTTTGAGACTGCACACAATCTCTGAGAAATAAAGGCAATTCCTTCCAGAATTCCTCAGGGACAGACAAACTTAGGGCACTGGTGTGATGGAAGCTCAGCCCAGCACATGCCCGTGTCCCTGAGCATATCCCATGGCAATGCCTGTGCAGCAACAACAGACAAGAACCACACAGAGAGCAGAACTCAACTCCACCAAACACTCCCCTTCCACCCAGGACCCAGCTGAAATTCCCCACGGGATACCTATTCCCACACAGGGCTCCTGAGGATGTTTTTTCAGGGCTTAGAAAGACGGGGTTGCTGTGTGGAAATAGCAATTTTTCTTCAAAACTCCCTAACAAACCCTATTAAAAGATTTCAGTGCACCAAATATAAATCACAGCAGCATCTTACCCACTGTTTAACTACAGCATCTTTCAAAAGGCTCACTGATGTCGTAAAAATCAGAGACATCTTGCTAAGAAACCAATTTAATGTAATATTAAGTAACCCAAGTTTTTGACATCATCAAAAAGACCAGTTAATTTTAGCAGTCCCCTAATCCAAATGCCACGATGCACAGTTTAAACACAAACACATTCCTATTAAAAACCTTTCCGTTAATGCTGTTTCTTCCCTTCAGCAGGGAAGAATTAGGGAAATGTACTAGTGCAGCATGCCAGGAATTGCACATCTCACAGGCTGAACAATCCAGTTTTTAAGGATAGGGTAATACTTACTCCAAGCGAAGCCGATCCGTAAAAATCTACGGTTTAGTTACTCCCTGAAATCATAATACTGATTGTCACAGCAGCAGGAGGATAATCCCAGCACATCCAGGCCTAATAGGCAGTGTGATCATATTTGCTCCCAGGAAATCAGAAAGCAGGTACCTGTCTCCCTGAAAATCCAGGCACCTTTGGAGAAAACAATGGACTTTTAGGTCCTTAATTTTTATTGCAATCGTAAGGCGTCCACACTTCAGCCGGCAGTGATTTTTTTAATCCATTTTCTTTTAATTCTTGAGGAAAGAGCAGATTTTTTCACTGTTTGCAGCAAACAGGTCCTGTAACTACAAACTGAAGTTTCCGTATCCAGTGCCATCAACTGTGTCATCTTCAAACATTCCTCACTTGGCAGCAGCTGATATTTTTCCATCTCTTGTTGCTTCTAAAAGTAGAAAATCCAGCGATTTCAGATGCTTTCTAGGAAGAGGCACTGAGGGGAATGTTTGAGAGCAGGAGCAGAATAAGCACGCTCTGATTCTGCCCTTCAGGCATAGCCTGGGTGTCTTCAGCGTGTCCTGCTGGTCTTCAAGTTTGTCCCTAAAGGCTGGGACATGGAGCCAGGACAGCACCAAGCAGCAAAAACAAACGTTGTGGCTTTAAGAACATACTCACTTTTCTATTGAGGTGTCACAACTTTCTCTCTACTCTTACTTCGCTGCTGGGTCAGATGAAATCTTTAAGGAGGTTCCATTAAAAGTTCGTTTCTGTAGAGAGAAACGCTGGAATTCCCGTTCCGAACGTATTCCAAAGGAGGTCAGGTTTGGTTTTAAAGCATGTTTGTGTCGACGAAAAGTTTTTGTTTTGCTGCAAAAAATGAAAATTCTCCCTTCCATTTACACATTCCCTCTGTAATCTTCCAAGTTACTCGGCTCCCTTACAGTTTAATCAGACATAGGGAAAAAAAAAAAAAACCACCACCAAATATCGTATTTCCCATATGTACAAACTGACATTGTGGAGGCTTCATTAAAGGCTTTTATTTCTCTGCTCACTGGACGTCATTTAATGTCACCACCACTTCCCAAGAGCCCAAGAGACTTAAAAAGCGACGGAAGTTTGAAAACCAAAAAAAAAAGTTGTGAGTTTTTCTGTACCCCAGGACGGTTTTCTTTCGCGAAGCTCAAGCCGAGACAGCAGACAAAAGAAGCTGATTTGACTGAGCCGTGCCAAGTCTTGCCTTTTTTTCTTCCCTCGCCTCGCTCGCTCTCTCGCTCTCTCGCTCGCTCGCTCCCAGCATGGCAACCTTCCCGAGCAGTCTTGGCGGAGCTCCAGCCTGTGCCAGCCTGTCTGAATCCTTGTTTTCCAAAAAGATGCTCTTTGCGAATCAATTAATAGATTTCCAAACAGGAAACTGTGGGTCAGTAACCAAATCTTGGCACCAACAGCCGCTGCTCCTGCCAAATCGGCTTTATAGATTTCATGGTTCCCTACCTTTTACAATGGATGTAACGTTTATGCTCCCGGAATCGTGGAGCACTGGAAGCCATTCCCTGTTCTCGCAGGGATAAGAAATCTGCTCTCGCTAAAAAATGTCCGCATGCGACACATGAACAACCTGCAGTAAATCAAGACTCTTTGGAAGGCGGGCGTATGTGTAATTTTAATAAGCACCAAATACTCCTTAAAATAATGTGTTTTCATTCTCTCCTCCCCAGAATCATGGGAAGGTGCCAGGAGCAGGAGACTTATAGATTTGAATTAAGATCACACTCGGAAGTCACGCACATTTTAAGTTTATCTGAGCTCCAGCTTGAAAAGCACCAGTTCTTCTCAATTCCACCGTTGTTAAAAAATCAGCTGGAAATTAATAAGGAATCGGATCCCAGCTCTTACACAAAAGTTCTCCCCACACCCGTAGATCCAATGATGTCATCTGTTAGTTCAGCAGCTCAAGTTCTTGTGGCACACAGAGCAGAAATGGCTCACCATTAACAGTCAACTCTGGTGGGAGATTTTCTGATGCGCTGCAAGACTTTTAGGATGGAAAACTATATTTGGAACTTCATTCAAGATATTCCAAATGACAAGAATTCATGTGAGGAAAATTACAGGAATAAACTTTCTTTTATCTTCAAGCTATTTGCCAAGGCAAAATGCCAACTTTTTAAAATACATGCATTACATTAATGAGCTAAATAGAATATTCCGAGGGAAAAAAACCTTCCCATAAGTGTTTAATTTTGTAAGCTTATTCAATAGAGAGTCTCAGAAGTTCACAGGATCATAGAATGGTTTGGGTTAAAAGGGGCCTTAAAGACCACCCTGTTCCAGCCCCTTGCCATGGGCAGGGACACCTTCCACTATCCCAGGTTGCTCCATCCAACCTGGCCTTGGACACTGCCAGGGATCCAGGGGCAGCCACAGCTTCTCTGGGCACCCTGTGCCAGGGCCTCCCCCCCCTTGCAGGGAAGAACTTCGCCCCAGTATCCAAGGAAGTCCCTCTCTGTTTCTAAAGGTTACGTTCTGTCAGAGGTTGGGTGACCTTATCTAATGATTTTTTTAAATAAACAGGTTATTTCTCTGCCCTTCAGACCTCAGACATCCACCCAAGGCTCCCTTTGTCGTTTCCAATGACTGTAACAGACCCATCCACATTTCTCCCAGTAGCCTCCCAACTCCAGAAGAAACACCATTAACTTTAAAATCAGATTTTTCCCTCAAAATATTGCACACTCCCTCATTTCCATTTGCACTTCGCATCCTCTTGACAGGCTAACTTGGGGAAAAAAACACTCCTTTTTATAAAATTTTTCTATTTCTTTTCTTTGTGCACTTGACAACAAACTCCAATGTGTCATTTTGCCTTTACTGAAAGACCTATCAGGCATCAACATGGGAACAAAAAGATCTCATGGAAATTATTGACACTGGAATTAACTCTGAAAGGCTACACTACTGCAGCAGTCACTATTAAATGCTCAGCTTTTAATTAGTTTTCCTTCAAAAAATGTATGTATTGACAACAGGGGACTTCAGCTACATTAAAAATATATATCATTCCAATAGAGATGAACTATTTTAATTAATCCTTCACTACTCCTAGTGAAAGTTAAGGCAGGAAAAACAAGTATATTCCTGAGCAGCCAAATGTTTTTCTGAAAAGTATTTCCTAACAGGATGAAGAGCCTTATTTTAGCCCTCAAAATGCTGCTCCAAAGGCAGTAGATCCAAAAAGGGTGGATCTCATGCAGGAATGACTCCACTCTTCCTGCCTTAAAGCCTTTTTTCCCAAGGTGTAGTTTACTGCAGCTCTCCTAATTGCCCCTCTCTCTCCTCTTAAGGATTCCAACTGCAGGTCTGCTCCACTCCATCGGAATTGCTCCCACCTCCCTCTGGACACGTTTCAAGATGCATCATCCTCCAATCCAAGGTGTTGATACCTTTCAATGGAATTCATTTCTCCTCCTTCATTTCTCTTCCTTCACATAAAGAAGTTTCCAGACCAATCAATTAAGCATTACGTATCCTCCAGAGCGTAATCCATATTCTGTATCCATACAGGAAGAAAACACAAAACTTTCTCCACATCTTGTTTTGGGCCTTTTTTCATGTTTTCTGCTTGTTTTACACCATGTTCCCCTTTCAGCTTCTCCAATTCACTCTTCTTGTTGTTGTCTCCCACAGTTCTGAAGTCAGCCCTTTCCTTTCCTTTCCTTTCCTTTCCTTTCCTTTCCTTTCCTTTCCTTTCCTTTTCTTTCCTTTCCTTTCCTTTCCTTTCCTTTCCTTTCCTTTCCTTTCCTTTCCTTTCCTTTCCTTTCCGCACCTTTCCGCACCTTTCCTTTCCTTTCCTTTCCTTTCCTTTCCTTTCCTTTCCTTTCCTTTCCTTTCCTTTCCTTTCCTTTCCTTTCCTTTCCTTTCCTTTCCTTTCCTTTCCCTTCCCTTCCTTTCCCTTTCCCTTTCCCTTTCCCTTACCTTTCCCTTTCCCTTTCCCTTTCCCTTTCCCTTTCCCTTTCCCTTTCCCTTTCCCTTTCCTTCTTGCTCAAAGTCTATGGATTTTTCCTTGGAGAGCTGCAATAGTCCAGTGCTCAACTCCCAGGTAACTCAACCTGACACCAAATTCTGTATTAGTGACTCCATAAAGTGCTTTTTTACCCTCACATTTTTCTCCTGAACATTCTCCTCTCTCCAGCTGTCCTACTGATGTTTCTTTGATGTTATTCTCTTCCAATGCACAAAATATGGAAAGAATTTAATTCCTCATCACTCCAAGTATTCTCCTATCCCTCTCCAGTCCAAATTTGACCATCTTTGTTTTCTACCATTACAGAACAACATGGAGCTCTGTCCTTCAACACTATCTACAATCCCATGCTCAGAGAAAAATCCCCAAATTTATCATTTTGTAGTATCTTAGCTATCACTGATCTTTCTTCGAAGAATTAGGAAAAGATTACTATTGATCTGTGCCTTGGTCATCCCATTTCAAATTCCTTTTTTTCATCTTGGACTCAATGATCTTGGAGCTCTTTTCCAACCTTAATGAATCTGTGATCTTTTATGCATTTCACCATGATGCCCCTAGAATTTGTTCATTTAAAATTCTCCCAGTGAAAGCCTCCTGATGTCATCTTATTCCCTTTTATCCATGTATTTTTCTACCTCTCTCAAATGCCCCTGTGTCTCCCCAGTGTGGTACACCTGGATACCTGTCCCAGTGCACCTATGAAGATTTCCCACCTCCCAAGTGGAAAACTCTGGAATAGAAGTAGTAACTCATTCACTTAAACTGTTCTATTTGGAATACAACCCCAAATAATTACTTTCAAATGGCAGGTATAGCTTTTATTTCCCTTTTTTCTCTCCCTTGATGGAACACCTCAGTGCCATGGACCAGTGAAAGCTGTGTAATGGTTCATCCTGACCACCTGATAAGAGGTCAGTGTGGGTGGGACAGTCCCTAAAACATTTTATTCTTAAGAATAAACACACTGGCATATCTGGCATATCAGGCTCTATCAGTCTTTCTGCTATCACACTCCTGTTATCATTTCTGGGCACTCCCATTAGAGATAAGTGTAGCTAGTTCCTCTGAGGACAAGCTAGAGGTTTTTAGGAGTCTAATTTTGGAGCCAGATACTTCTCTGATTTATTATTGAAGGGTAAAAGTGCATCATGTGACAGGGAAAAGGCAACTTTTACCTGGGCTGTTCATAAAGAGATGATGACAAAGAATTTCCTATGGACACTCCACTTTCCTGGGTTTTATTATTAAACAGCCAAACTCTAAGAATAAGGGGAAGCTCTTAGGGGAAGATCTGAGAATACGTAAGTGAGTGACAGCAGCTATTACATAGAGACCAATAAAATGAGAAGGAATACTGAGAGAAGGAAAGAAAAAAAGGAATATTGCAGCCAACCAGAAGTGGCAAGGGGAAACAGCGTGAGCTGAAGTCAACATTCCAAAAATCAATCAAATGGAATGGAAAAAATATACAAAAACACAAGAATAAAGGCATGAAAAATAAGAATATGAAGGACTAGACCTGAAAGGACCACAGGTCCTGCAGATTCCCAAGCCAGTCAATACAGGCACCACTTTTGGCAGCTTGTTTTGCACAGTTTTGCACGTCCCCAATTAATTCTGGTCCAGGATGGGCTGTCCCCTCCTGGCAGCTGCCCCCCTACCACCTGCATTTACCATTTGTCATTTTGACATCATGTATGCCCGACTCTGGTCTTTCCCATGCCATGGAAAACATTTGCCCCAGGAATGGAGAGTTCCAGCTGAATCCAGGTGAAAATCAAAGCAGTGGATCCGTGAGCCCGGTGGGTTTCGGGCTGGCACTGTCACACTGTGGGGTGGAGTCCTCCTGCTTTGCAAGGCAAATAAATGACAAGACCAAACTCTATGGGAAGCTGTCAACGATTTCCTAAAATCACTGTGGGATTATCCTTCAACTGCTGGCATTCTGCCCCAATTTGAAATTCCAAATCCAGGGGTCAATCTCCACTAAATGTGTTCTTCTTCAGTTTCTTTAGGACCAGATGGTCTCCAACAGAATTTGCATGCCTAGGTTAAAAAATTTCCCCATTCTCTTTGGCCAGTACCACTCAGAACACTTCCAATATAAAGTGTTACGCGGATTTTTTAAATACCATTGGTACCACTAATTGTTTATTGTCTCCTTTTAGCTCTCAGAAGAAAAACAGATATTTCAAAAAATCAAAATGTTGGGAGCCCAGTTCCACAGGCAGGGGTGAGTGGCATTTAAAAATGTGTGGAACACAAAAAATAAATGCACAGAACTTGAGGTAGAAACAGTTACTCATAATAAAATCCACGTAGAGTTAATTTGGGTGGAGTGAAAATAGACTTGTGGCTAGAAATTCTCAACTATCTTCAATTATTATGAAAATGGAGGCTCTAAAAAAATCAAATAACTAAGAGAATTTATCCATAGTTTGGTCAGGTTAGGCTCACATAATTCCAGGTGTGAGGAATAAGAATATATTCTTTTTTTTGCACTAAGCAAGGGGTTTATTGTAAAATTCAGGAACAAAGTTCTTTGTGTCCAATTACCGAGTTTTCACAAATTAAATATTTAAAATGGTTCTACAGAGATCAGTATCTCAGAATTCCTCATCTTCATCCAGTCATCAGCCCACAGAGTGCTGGTTTTTCCTCATTTTCTGCTTCCATTTTATTTAATACTTTCACAACAGGAGTACCTGGGAACGTCGGTGCACAGCTATCCACAAGGATAAAACACACATTTGATGATTTTCTTGCCTCTCTCTCAAAAAGTTTGCTTTCAGTTGTTGTAAACTAAATAAACACTGAGTAGGTCTTAATTAGTGTGTGAATGTTTTACACAGAGGTAACTCCTTAAACAAGGACTTAAGGAGAAATGAGTTAATTAATGCCAAAGGGGGATTGTGGAAGTCTGCAATTCCACCCCACCAAGGACTGGATGCAGGGACACCCAAATCCTGCTAAAGGCTCCCTCCTATCCCATCCTCTGGACTCATGTCATCAGCCCAGGCACAGCCAACCACATCCAAAAAATGATGCTGTGTCCAACTCATGACTGAGAACAGTTCCAAATCCAGGAATTTCAGAGGAATGTACTGGTTGACCAGGGAAAGGACAAACCCAGAATCCCTCCAAGGATTTAAAGACTATCCAAGTCACATCCACATCCACAACCAGGGGCACAATCAGAGCCACAGAAACAATCCACAATTCCCATGCTGGATACACAGTGTTAGGCTGCAGCAAGCTCTTCCTGAGTGGGATGGGATCCTCCTCCAGTAAATGACAGAGTCTTTCAGGTCAGCTGAAAAGCAGTTTGATGACTAAGAATGGCACAAGGGACCAAATTAAATCCAATAGGAAGAAGTGTAGAGAACTGGTAAGAAAACAAATGCATTAAAGCCATTCAGCAAAAAGGTACAAGGTGTGAGGTCCTGCCCTAAATTCCTTCAGTGCTCAGAACACGGGTTTTCAACAGGAATTGTGGTCAGCTGCCAACAACATCAGAAGACACCTTTCAGAAGCAGAACTTCAGAAGTGAACATGGCAAACAGATGGGCTGTTAGTCTGCTTCATTCCAGAGGATGCAGCTGGACTCCAGGGCAGTTATACCCTTCTATGACTGGATTTATGAGAAATGCAAAGTGGAGGAGGCTCAGAACATCCTAAAATTGTTAAAAAATATATATTTTCTAAGTTCTGAAGTTCTGAAATTAGTATCTTACAAACCAACTGTAAACTTATCACTAGGTCACCTTATGAGTATTTTTCTTCTTCATGTAAAGATGTATTAGAACATATTAGAACATTCTGCTTAATAATCCACCCTCTACATATGGCATGCCTACTCATTTCTTCCCTCTCCTGTTCCCCTTCTGAGTAGTAACTTGGAAAATTGTCACTCAGGATCCTACTGAAATGAAGTATTATTATTCTGTGAGAAGCTTATTTTATTAGAAGTTGTCTGAGTGCAACCTCTTCCAGATGAGATTTTATCTTCGCTCCCCAGCACGCATCAGAGCAAGCTCAGTAAGTGCAGAAGGAGGTTTGCATATCCCTGCTTAGGTAAGAAGGAGAATCCTTAGGGAAGAACATAAACAAAAGAAAGCAAGCAATATAAATAGTCCACATAGACCCTATATATCATTATGTTATCTCTTATTATTTTGACTCTGATGATCTTAGACAAAACCTTATTGCAGTTTGCTACAGCATATCAGGAAATCAGCCACCAACTGGAATTCTGAGGGTTTTTAAAATGTAAGCTCAACATTTGAAAGGAGCAGATGATTGCAGACATTTCCTCTCCAAGACAAGCAGATCAGCTGCCAATTTACTGAACCTAAAAATGAATGATCTCCCAAAGCCCATTCCAACCTGCATTATCCTGTGATGCCATACACAGGCACCAGTCCCTGCCAGTCCCACCAAGGGCTGTCTGGAGTCATCCCTCTCCTCCCTCATCCAGCCTGTGAAGTCATCAGTGCCTCATCTCCCCAATTCCTGCTCCCACTTTAGGAGTCCTGGGATGAAATTTTCAGAACTTCAATGTTTGATGAACCAAAAAGTGCGGTTTTTGCACTTTTTGAATGGGGAATGTCAGAAGCACAAAGACACTTCCACTGTCTGTCCCTTACACAACACTCCTCATTCTACACTGAGTTCCTAAAAGTTCTGAGCCAGAGACTCTGGCACCAAATCTCCACCCCCAAAGTCCTCAAGTCTAAACAAATGTCCTCAAGGTGAGGGATTTCTGTCTCACATTAAGGGACACCAAAATAACTAGTTGCCACCAGAGTTCTGCTTCTCAGCCATTCCTGAAATGCAGGCATTCCTCAAAGCATCTCTGGAGGCTCTTAGAAAGTCAAATTCCTGAAAAATCAAGCCCAAACTATAGTAAAAATACAGGTATCACCTACCTGGCCACATTTCTCAACAGAAAACAAGATCTTATCTTCAAAACAAAGAATATCCCAAACAATCTCTACTAATTCCAATTTTGCATTATCTGCAGCAGGAATTAACGATGAGCAAAACCTATGAAACTTCAATAACCATCCCTGGATTGTGATGGGGTTTATTGCACAGATTTTTATCTGATTTCTGCTAAGGACTTATTTATGTGCATTATTTTAATTGCACTGGAAATTTAAATGCAAGTTTCATACATGTCATAAAAATTTGCAACAAAATAAGTGCAGTAATCAAATGTATCCATACCACTGAAATTCCATACATAATAATTAAAAGATAAGCATCTAAGGATAAGGCAGTGCCTATCACACAATAAATTACAAGCCAAATAATTCAATGGTTGAAAAGTAAAAATAAATTCAATAAAAATCACATAAACCTGAAGTAAAGGCAGTGTACACCACTGTAATTTTAAGGTATAAATTTGACAGGAAGACATTAATTAAACCAGAGAACTTTTTAAAGCTGCAAAAAAATCAAAAGGAAATACTGCACATCAAAGAACAAAAGGACTAAGACACAGAAATTAGTACCTGAAATATTCAAGCAACTTTAAATCTGCCTTAAGGGCTATTCTCCACTTATCTTCTCTGAAATCAATTAAGGTGAGGAGTTTTATTATTTACTCCTTGTGTGTTCTGAAGGAACTAAAGATGCTGCACTTCTGCATTTCCATGTGTAAACAACTTCACTCTCATTTGGGTAACCTGACTTTGGAAAATCTTTCCTTCATTATTGACAATGTTGTGCATGAGCATGAAAACTGAAAAAAGTAAAGGAAAAAAATGCAATTCTGTGAACTATTTGGTGTAGAGAGTTTAAAAAAAATACAGTTTTTGACCCTGGGCAATGAGAATAACTCAAAAAAAAAATTTAAAGGCTTTATACTGAATATCAATTACATGGATAGGTTATAAAGAGAGCAAAGCCAGGACTCCTCTCTCCTATGCCTGGTTATCACACAGACACCTCCATGTGAGCTGGTCACTGGACCCTGCACTGGTCACTGGACCCTGTACTGGTCACTGGACCCTCCTGCAGCCAGTGGAAAAAAACAGCATTTTGGGCACAACTTCCCTGATTTCAATGTCTTCTGATGAACCAAACACACCAGTGCCCATTTTACCTATGACAGCCTAACTCTGGGTATTGCTGCAGCACCACTCAGCCCCTTCCAGTGCTCTGTCCCACCCTGTTCCTGCTGCAAGGTAAAGTCTGCCCCACCATCTCCTACCTGCTGTGGAAAGAGAAGCAATGGGATGTCTAATTCCACATCTCTGCCTGGGATATACATTCACGTAATCGATTATGGAATAACATGTGGGATGCAGGGCACGACGTTACCTAAATGTCCAGTCAATGTCATTCCTGCACTAAAGACAAGTGGACACGATCAGCCAAAGGAGTTCAGTATATCCCAGGACTCACACAAAATCAGTTAAAATATTCTCCAGATAGAAAAAACAACCTGAGTAAATACAGCCTTGTGTTTAACTCTCATAACTGCCAGGTGTAACACCCCAAATTTGGCAAATTCAGACATGCGCATCCCTTTTCAAAACAGCAGCAACGAGAAGCTCCTGAACCCCGCGTAACACAACCACCTTCACCAGGAATAATTATCCCCTTTTATTACACGACTTTGAATGATCTGCTCAGAGCAGCATCCACGCACAACCCTCTGGATTCCTTTTTCATTTCGGAGAGGGGAATTACGGCATCACACGAGCAGCCTCCACCAAGGCTCATTTGCATGCAAGGGGCTGCCGGTTGGGTGAAGTTTCTCCCCATTTAGGCAACGCTGTCTCCCAGCAACCCGGGCTGTTGCCAGGAGAAGCCCCGGGAGCGCTTCCTCCGCACCCTCCGGCTGTGAGCCGCATGCTAAGCAGAGCCCCAGGGACTCCAAGGACTCGAATAACTGATTTTTTTTTTTTTTTTTTTTACTTTTCCATTTTTTGAGGGGTTTAGTGATGAGTGATGTCATCAGTTCTCTTGGGATGTTAGTGAGAGGTGATAAATAAGTGCAAGGTTATTCCACCAGGATTATTCCACCTCAGGAGCAGCATTTGGCAGCTCGATGTGCAGCTCCGTAAATATATTTCCTGTATATTTCCATCTCCCCAGCATCCTCTGTGCCTGTTAACTTCCTTTGGGTTGTTGCTTTCCAGATGCCAAGAGCAAAAAAGCACATGCAAACAACAAAAATAATCTCTTTATATTGACTTAATCTTTGCTTCTCCTCACAGCACCTTCCAAAATGTAAAAGGCAATATGCACCAAAAAAAAATAGAAAACTAGAAAAAGCCATGACAGGCAGGATTTCCAAGAAAATTCATCCTGGATGTACCTGTGAGAAGTTGTAACCACAAATTTGAGAAGTTTTTTCAGATAATAAACAACCACTGGGGTGAGGTGTTCCTCTGCTGTGCATTCTGCTTTCAATCTTGGCAATACACAACAAAATTGTAATAAAATTTAATAATTTATGGAAATTGATGGCTTGAGTGTGTTTGAGGCAAAGATTGTCTCCTAGAATGAAGAAATAAGTAATTAAGTCTTCTGAGTTAGAAAGGTAAATTGCAATTTGGAAAGTGCTAAACCACATAAGACATTGTTACTAAACTGCAATGGAAGTCAAGTCTCACTTTTTTTGGCCCATATTTCACAGAAACTCAATAAAAATGGACAACTTGTTAATTCATTATGTAGAATCCTGATTCAGGTAAAAAAAGTGGTGTAAAAATTTGAAGAAACAAATCCTCCTAAATCTTAAGACAAACTTTATTTTCTTCGAGGTTTTGTCCTGAGGTATGATCTCACTCAAGAATCTTTATTTTAGACCTAAAATACAGTGATACTAAATTCATGACTGAAAAATTTTTGTATTTGCCCATGATTACAAATTCTTTTAACCAGTAAAGGAAATAAACATGAATATTTTCATTTTATTCCTTATTTTGAGGACGTAGTTTAATGGTGAGCATGGTGGTGAGACAACTGGAAGTACCAGAGCACAGGCCACTGGTTTGACCACAATAATTTCTGCTCGGTGTCTTAAGAATGGCAGAAAAAGACTAACAGGGAGAGCTTGTGGATCCTCTATCAAATGGCATTTTTAATCAATGTTTTCTTTAAAGAGCATGATCTGATTCAAGCAAGAATTAATTCATGGCATTGCTGTGCTTTTTTTTTTTTTTTTTACACAGAAGGTCAGACTAAAATTCACCACGACCTCCTTCACATTTGTAATTACTGCTCTATTAATCTTTAGATATAAAGCTAAGAGGCTTAATGGGTTTAAACAATCCTAAGGCTCTCTACACATGAGCTGGACTTTCTCTGCCTCAAAAAAGTCAAGCCACTGCAGATGTGTGAAGATATTCTCTGACACTGCTCATTGGGAACAGTAGGAAAAACATTCTTTTAATTTATTACACATTGCTACCTCAGGATATCTAGCAGAAAAAAAAAAAGTGTGTGTGTGTGTGTATATATATATATATGTTACTCAACCTCTACATTCATATGGCTCCTTGACTACTGCTCCTACCACTGTCATAAAATAAAATAGTTCATTAAATAGTGTAAGTAATATATCCTCACATACTCAGAAAACACAGCCATGTTTCAGCAGCAATCAAACTCAAATTAACTCTGAAAAGTAGAGTTATACTAGAGAGGTAGAAGCAATAAATAAATAATGTGTGTTTTTACTATAAAGCACAACATCATATTGCACCATTATACAGGAATATGAAAGAAGTCATTTTAAAAAATGAATGCAGATGCTCTACTGCAAGGAAAGAAAACAGCCCAACAAACTCTAAAACCCAGATTATGGAATTTGTACAAGATCTGATAAACTCAACTTGCTTGCAGAAGGAGTAAATGAAGTTTATTAATACTTGTCTTGCTTTCAGCTAATGAAGAGTGGTTTATCCAGGTTTAAGTGCATGATTTTCTTGGATCCTCAGTGAGCACTAACACCTCTAGAACTTCAACCTCCCTCCAGACTGAACTCAGTGGGAAGAGCCTGGTGCTCCTTCACAGGGAGCTCAGCAGCGGCAGCAGCCACACTTTTGGGAGCTCTGCTCTGGCTGACCCGACTGCTGCAGCACAAGGAAGGAGCTCCAAGGATGTTTTATTCCATCAGGATGAGGAGCAGATCAGTGGGATCACCAAGAGACAAGAAGCTAAATGCTCTGCAGCTCTTCACCTCGGAAAGTGAAAGGCTGCTAACACCACTGAAGATGAAGAGGATGGACAATGCAGGTCCAGAAAGCTCCAGCAGAAGTTCTCCTCAAGTGCCTGCACACTAAGGCAGAGCTCGGCTCACTTGGATGTCCAAGTGTGGCCACAGACCTCTGATGTGCCAAGAATCAGAGACCTGGCACAGCATGCACAACTGGAGCAGGGATCAGAACAGGTTATGCAGGATGCAGGAATAACCCTTCCCAAAACAAAAACAGGATGGGGAGCTGCATTCTACTGAAAGACAACTCCTTGAGAGCACAGGGCTCCAGAGTGAAACAGTCCTGTCAGTAACCACGAGACAGAGGAGATGGCGATCCAAAGGAAGGCTGGAAAGGTAGAGAGATTTAGCATTTTCAGCTTTCAGATTCACACTCTGCCTTATATAGGGAATTATCATGGAAACACAGAATATCCTGAGCTGGAAGGGACCCAGAAAGATTGCTGAGTCCAACTCCTGTCCCTGCCCAGGACACCCCAACAATCCCACCCTGGGCCTGAGAGTGGTGTCCAGACACTCCTGGAGCTCTGGCAGCCTTGGGAATGAGCCCATTCCCTGGGGAGCTGTTCCAGTGCTCTAACACCCTCTGTGGGAAGAGCCTTTTCCTGATAGCCAGCCTAAACCTCTCCTGACACAGCTCCAGCTGTTCCCTGAGCCCTGTCCCTGGTCAGAGAGAGCAGAGATCAGAGCTACCCCTCCGCTGTCCCTTCAGAGGAGCTGCAGCACCTGAGAAGCCCCTGGGAGGCTGCCAGAGGGAGGAAAAAGACCCTTCGGGATGGGCAGAATTTCGACAAAAACTTTCTGAGAGAGTTAATGAACTAAAAACCTTGTAGAAAAAGTGGGAACTTCATCAGAAACACAGCACTGCTTTATGGACTAAAATGCAGAGAGCAAGAACAAGCAAGAAAAGAGGTACCACCTCAGAAAAGCACCACCTCAGCATTTAGGCACAAAACCAGTGAGGCCAAAGCTGGAGTTCAATCTGGCTGGGGACATAAATGGCAGTAAGAAATGAATCCACAAAAATTACAGGAATAAAAAGAAGTTCAGAAAGAATCAAAGTGCACTGATGAATACAGGAGACAGCCTGGAAGTGTGTACAGAAAAGACTGAAGTACTCAGAACCTCTTTTGCACAACTCTCCACAAACAACAATTGCTCCAAAACCTCTCCAGGCTGGTACAATCAGAAAGAAAAGCAGCAAAGAACATGAGGAAAAAGGGGTTATGGTTACTTAAAGAAGCTAAATGTGTTTAAATACAAGGAGCCATAACGAGTTTTTCCAGAGCAGAGAGGCAAGTTTGCTGGTGTGGCCATCGGAACACTGTGACAGATCAGAAATAATGAAAAACCACAGTGACTGGGGACCTCTGATGATGAGATTTGGCTACAGTAACAGCCATTTTTAAGAAAGGAAAAAAAATAATTGAGGGGGGTATAGGATGCTCAGCTTCAGCTCAGTCCCAGGAGAGATCATGGAGTATGGAGAACTTATTTCCAAACAGAGGGAGAAAGAATGTAATCAGGATTACCCAACACATTTACATCATGCTTGCCCAGCTGAGCTGCGTTTTTAGGCTGAAATGATGGCTCTGCAGAGGAAGGCAGAGCAGTGGCTGTAGCACATGTTGACTTCAGCAGGGTTCTGACACCCTCTCCTACAGCATTTGCTGTGGAAGCTGACAAAAGTCCTGTCTGGGAGAACAGCCCGCACGTCAAAAACGGGCAGGAGGAGCAACCTCCAAAGGCAGGGATCAATATCTTCATGTTTGGTGTGCAGCAGGTGACCCCAGGGGCTGCTGCTGGGGCCAGAATCATTCAATAGCTGCAAGAGCAACATGAGTGATGTGACAGAAAACACGCTCAGCAAATCTGAGGGCAGCGTTAAACACACAGCGAGGGCAGACACAGCAAACAGCAGAGGTTTATCCAAGAAGACCTGGAAAAATTCCAGGTCTACGCCAACAGAAATGCCAGGCAGGTCAACAAGAAGAGCAAGATGATCTCAGAGCTGCTGGGAAGGAGCTGTGGTCCTGCTGGATGCCAGGTTAACTGTGCTCACAGTGCAGAGAAAGCAAACTGTGACTCTGCATAGCAGAGAAAGGAAAAATCCCTCTCTTTTTTGCTGCACTGGGAAGAATTCACCTGGACTACCAGGTCCAGTTCTGGTTCCCAATTCACAAGAATTATTAACAAGGCAAGGGTCTGCAAGGTCAATCAGCCTTGAGTTGATCGTCAGCCAGAAATTTTAATTGCCATTCTTTTCTGAGCTGTTTACACCTTATTTTAACACTGACAGTTCACTGTAGGGCCATGCTGTTATTAAATATATAATACCACATTTAGCCATAGGAAAACACTTTAAAAAAATTATATTTGGCCTTATGAGGATGCTTTTTGTACAGCAGCACAAAATTATTCTCCTTGTGCAGTTACTCAGCATAAAATGAGCTTGGTGTGTCTTCTGTCCATTCTTTTCTCAACAAACAAGAAGAAGGTACCACGTTGATCCAGGGAATGTGCTACTCTTGGCATCACCTCTGGAGTTCACTGCTGTAATGGTACAAACCCTACCTCTGCACCCCTCCTCTGACTCCACTTTCTCCACATCAGACATAATATTCTCCCTACTAGCTTTAATTTCACCACTATTTTCAACTATTGACCAAGTATCTGGACAATGCAAAATTTTATTATCCTCTGGACCACTGGGCTTATGCCATCACCTGTTTATAATTCCTCCACCAGCACTCATGTACTTAATGGGTTGAAATTGTGCCCTAGTTTTGCACATTTTGTTGGGGTCCACAGGAGCCTGGAGCAAAGATGCATGTAAATAACACCTTGTTCAAGAAATACCTCATATGTGAATTATCAAATACACGTGTTAGAGCACCTCAGTGCCACTCAAATTCCCACTGAGCAGCACTGACAGTCATCTTGGAACACCTTCACTTCCTAGGAGGGCTGTCAGAAAGTAAATGCCTCAGTTCTGGGTTTCTGCTTTGTTCATCTGACAGCACACATCTAATCAAAGGAGGAAAATAGGAAAAATTAAGAACTTAAAAGCACTTTGCAGAGAATCACAGAATGGTTTGGGTTGCAAGGGACCTTAAAGCCCATCTCATCCCACTCCCTGCCATGGGCAGGGACACCTTCCACTAGCCCAGGTTACTCCAAGCCCCATCCAGCCTGGCCTTGGACACTGCCAGGGATCATGGGGCAGCCACAGCTCCTCTGGGCACCCTGTGCCAGGGGCTCCTCCCTCACAGGGAAAAATTCCTTCCTAGAACACCTGCAGAAATATACACAGCACGTCATTATTTTATGCTTAACTATCACTATTAAAAAAAAAAAAAAAAACAGTAAAGCCTAGGGAAATATTTTTAAAACCCTATTGCCGGCTTCAGTAAGAATTAAAAGAGAAAGTTCATATATAGCCAAGACAGACTATAGAAAATAATCACAAGACGGTTTGGGTCGAAGGTAACCTTAAACCTCATTCAAGCCCACCCTCTACTACGAACACCACCTTCCACCATCCCAAGCTGCCTCAAGCCCTGTCCAACCTGGCCCTGAACACCTCCAGGGACGGGGCAGCCACAGCTTCTCTTAGCAAACACAGGGCCGCGCTCGCTGGCTACTCCAACACCGCCTCAATCCCTATTCTTACGGCACACAAAACACGTCACTGCGCGAGTGAACCACGACACAAACACCTTCGCACGGCACATTTACCCCGCTGCCCCCGTCCCCCCTCTCACGGAACGCACCACCCGCCGCCATGTTCCTCCCCATGCCCCGGTCCCGCCCCTCAGCGCGCAGGCGCCGCAGCGACCCCGCCCCGCCGCGAGGGCACCGCGCATGCGCACGCGGAGTGCGGGGAAGGGGCGCGCGGCGGGGGCAGGGAAAGGAAAGGAAAGGAAGCGGAGTCAGCACTCACCTGGCACCGCCATGCGCTGCGTCCTTCCGGGCAGCGCTTCGCTGGCCTGCGGCAGGCGGGAGGCCCAGTCGCCCATGCTGAAGGCGGAGCCGTGGAGGGCGCGGAGGAAGAGCAGGAGGTGGAGGCGGTGGCGCGGCCACATCGCCCGCTGGGGGAGGTGAGGGAGCCCCGGGGAGGGAGGGGCGGGGAGAGCGCCCCCTGCCGAGCGGCGGGGGGGAGGCG
>VXAC01001093.1:30023-50270 GCA_013399225.1 Rhipidura dahli | reverse complement strand
CCCCCCATTGCCTTGGGGGTCCCTCGAGGGCACCCCCCTCCCTAATGTCCTCCGTGACCCTTTATCCCAAAATATCCCTTTCCATGGGCTCTGCCCACTGGGCCGTGTTGCTGGTAAGCACTTCTGTGGGATGCTGCTTGCTCTGAGTGTGCCCGCAGCGTTGTTCCACATGCTTTGGGACCCTCATGGCGTCCATGTCTCCCGCACCTCTTGTCCTCGTCCGTGTCACATCCGTCCTCTGGCTTGTCCACGCTCCCGGTTTTAGACGGAATCTTGCAGAGACATTTAGGAAAACACGCTACATATATTACTACTTTTATGCAGTAAGGTGGTTTTGTACAATAATCACAGAATGGTTTGGGACATTTAAACTTCGCTTGTTCCAACCCCCAATAATACATATATTTAATTTTTTCCATGGTTATTTTGGTTGTTAATTTACACAGCATTTGTTACATTTAGCTAATCTACCATATCATCCCAATTTTGCTGAGTATTTTTTCAGTGAAGATGTTCCAAGTAACAAACCTCCAGGGAGGATTTTCTGCACCTATATTTGCAATAAAAATACATAAAATGCCATCAGAGTGTGAGCGCTTGTGGAAAATACCCACTGTGGTTTTGAGGGTAATACAGCACATATTTGTACAAGCACAGAATGGTTTGGGTTGAAAGGGACCTGAAAGTTTTTCTCATTCCATGCCCCTGCCATGGGCAGGGACACCTTCCACTGGACTATACAAGGGACAGGATATTTATTGATTGCAAAATTTATCTGGAGGGTTTTGAAGAAGTTGAGTTGTTGGCTGAATAGAGAGAAGATGATAAAAAGCCAGACTAATGCCTAGTCTGAGAAGAAGGTCAGAAAATTCTCTCAAAAAATTGTCTATGACAGATGCAGTTCCATTCAGTTCATAATCAAGTTGGGTTTTAAATGGATACAGTACTCCTGAGGCCTAGAATTTAATTCATATTTATAAAGGTGTTGGATATTTACAGCAATATTGAGAATTCCGAGGTGCTCTTGAAACAATCTAGAAGGCCAGGAAAATAATGTTTTAGGAGTCAGGTTTTCTTCAAAATTAAAAATTCAGGTAGGAACAGGAGAGACAAACTGTCCCACCTCAGCTTTCAGGTTCCCTGTTCTGTGAAAGGTGAACAACATCCTCTTTGGGCACAGGTAGTCCCAAGATTGCAGTCAATTTTTCAAGGTTTTTTTACGTGAACAAAATTTCTAACAAATGGTAACTAGAATTACTGAGGTCTGGACTGGAGAGGACCTCAGGTGACTTCAAACAAAGTCTTACAATAACCTGGAGAAAATCCCTTGAATAATGAGTGAATATAGAGATGCTAGTGATAAATAACTGTGGTGTTTTGAGAGTACAAGTTAGTAAGAAGCAGAAGTGCTCAATAACAAGGTGTAAATTTAATTTCCAATGTGTTCACCTAATTAGTTGTTCTCTCATTATGACCACGCTGTCACCTCCCAGCTCTTTCTTTGTAAGAAACCACTAAAGATGATGACATCCACTGGTTTTACACTGCCCATCTCTTCACTTTAACTACACTGCTTACCAACAATGTGTTCATAAAAAATGCCCTGCTCGGTGTCACGATGGCTGGCAATGGAATTTTCCCCTCAGAATTAATGTCTCCACCTGTGAGCTAGAATTTTTTTCTGCCTCTTTGCCAGGTTTTGTTTTCATTGCCATCTTCCCTGTGTGAGGGCAGTCAGAGGTGAGGGGCAGAAAAACAGGCTCATGGTTAGCTGTTCACCTGAAGGGGCTGAGATCTTCCAGAGTCCTGATAGGCTCCAAAATTCCAGCTGCAGAAAAGCCAGCCTTGCCTCCACTCCAGTGATCCTGGCCATCCTTCATGCTGAATGTGCTGTCCTTGGGTGTTTATACTCTGTGTATCCCTTAAATCACGGGTGCCCTTTCCAGTGCATTAATTCCTCCAGGAAAAATTGCTTCGTCACCCATCACCCTTCGTGAGCTGCTTCGTTCATGAGGCTGAAAACAGCAGAGGATTGGGATCCAGACAAGTGACAGCGGGGCTGCTGATGCTGGAAAATTGCAGCTTTTAAGGGCAGGAATCAGCCTGGCATTCCCTGTTTGCCTGGCACTTCACCCACCCTGTCCCTGCCTCGTCACTGAATCCCAAGTATTAAATGGTAATAAGCCATTGTGCCATTTAACAAATAAAAACTGCTTTTCACAAGGGTTTGGGGCTTGTTGGCTCCATGGAAACAGAAGACTGTTTAATTTAGATAAATCCTGCTTATGTTTCAGGAAAGTGTGGGCTATCCCCTCTTCTTGTTCCAGAGGGTGAGGTCTGGGTGAGAGACTCTGAAAATTGCACTCTAACTTTATTTAAAGTTTTCTTTTTTTTTTTTTTTTTACCTCTCCAAACAAGCAGTGAAACAGGATTATTTTATTTATGGTGTATTATGCTTCACACTTAAACATAGACTTTCTATGTACTAACACACTAAATTAAGAAATGTATCAGGAAAAAAGCCTGGATTATGGCACCTACACAGTGCTTGGATTCCTGTGTAATTATCACAGTATTCCCAGCACAGCAATTTTATGGCAGATACTAAAAATTTTCCATGAAAATGGAAAAAGGAGAGAGAGAGAGAGAGCAGGAAGAAAAGGGATGTGGGCTTACCTCTCTCCTTTCAGCCAGGGCTTTGCACAAATTCCTACTCATCCAGTCCTAGGAACTTGCTCAGAATATACACAGTTTTTTTTCCAGGACCTGACATTTCCTACACGTAATCCATCAGAGTTAAATTTCCTACTCTTTGTGGTTTGGGATAGATGCGTTTTTCCCGTGTAACAAAATCTGCTGTATCTCGAAACTGATAAAGCCCTGTGTGGCCATCTCCGTGGAAATAGAGGGATTGGGAAGGCAGGTTTGTGCTGCAGTGTGCATCTCCTGGAAAAGCAATCTCTTTTTATCTGAAAACATGCAGCGAAAGAACATCCTCCACGGGCTTTAGTGGATTATTCAGTGCTTGATTACTGTTAAAAATATGCAGCTTATTTTTAGGTTGGCTTCAGCTCCCACCCGTCACAGTTTAGCTTATCTTCCCTGGAATGAAGAGATTGCTTTTATCCAGGTTTTGTTATCCAGGTTTTGTTATCCAGACTTAGTGCTGCAGGCTGTGGTCATCCCTCAAGACAAGATAAACAGGACTCTGGGAGTTCATCACAGTCAAGGATGTTTTCTAATTCTCTTAAGTCATGGCACGTCTCTGGATGCTCTCCAGGTTTTCAAGTGACGTAGTTCCTGATTTTTTTCCCTGCTTTGATGAAGATGTGAGTAAGGAATTCAGCATTCTGGTGGTGCTCAGACCAAGCAAGCGCCAGTGCAATCTGGTTTCGTGATTCCTGGTTGGGTGTGCATTAATCTGTCCAAGAGCAGTGTTAGAACCTCCAGCCTCACAGACACATTGCTGCGACTTCCCAAGGGCTCCCAAAGGAATTGATTACCAAAGTTTAGAAATACAAAGGTGATGATGGCAGATACATAGAAAATTGAGTTCTGTGCCTAGACCTTGTCACCAGTTAAATCACTGATCTAGACTTGTTCAATCCCTTGTTTTTGTCGCTATTGCTCCTGCAGCTTCTCCTCAGCAGCTGACAGAAATAATTTCCCAGTTTTTCTCCATAACTGATAAAACTGTCAAATAGTGAATCACAGAATCACAGAATATCCTGAGCTGGAAGGGATTCAACAAGGATCATCGAGTCCAACTCCTGGCCCTACATAGAAACCCCAACAATCCCACCCTGTGCATCCCTGAGAGCGTTGTCCAAATTCTCCTGCAGCTCTGGCAGCCTTGGGGCTGTGCCCATTCCCTGGGGAGCCTGTTCAGTGCCTGACACCCTCTGGGGAAAGAACCTTTTCCTGATATCCAACCTGAAGCTCCTCTGGCACAGCTCCAGCCATTTGCCTCAGTTTCTAATAGAGCTGATGATTGATGCTGATAATATATCACTATAAACACACCAATTTCACGATGGGTGCCTCTTTGCAATCACATTTTGTGATCTTTGAAAAAGCCCAAATTTTCATCAGGACACACAAGTCGGTTTCCCAGTTTTAGCAAGAAAGCCACAAACTGGTTTTAAGGGTTTTCAGTCAAGGAAACCAGAGACTTTAAGTGCCACAGCTCTTTTTGGAAACATGAATTCCTATATCAACAGCTGTATCAGTTACCCCAAAAGGACAGCAAAGATGATAACACAGTAAAGAATCAACGTGCAATGGTTTGTAGAGAGAGGAGGGAAGATTAATCAGTCATTCATCTGCCTTCCATTTGGGATCTAGATGAGCATTAAGACAGAGATTAAGCTACATAAATTATCCTAAAAATGGAACTGACGTAGAAGAGCCATCAGCACTGTACCTCAGGATAATGCAGTGATTTGGGATTTACAGAGGGATGTCAAAAACAATGGGCAATTTCATGGAACACAGTCTACCACACGTGCCAGGCAGAAGGTGAAGACACAAACAGTCTCTTCACACAGGTTCTTTATTTTTCCATGGCCCTGTAGCAATGATGAGGGAAAGAAATGCTAATGCAGCACAAGCTGTCTACAGGGAGAGCCTTTGGTTCTCTCTTTCCTTCACTGGAGTTCAAGGTACACTTTTATCACCACACAATCCCAGGCTGTGGCTGCCCCACCCCTGGAAGTGTCCAAGGCCAGGCTGGATGTGCTTTGGAGCAACCTGGTCTGGTGGAAGGAGTCCCTGCCCGTGGCAGGGGTGGAAAGGGATGAGCTTTAAGGCCCTTCCCAACACCTAAGCCATTCCATGATTCTGTGACAGGCACTTGCATTTTGGTGACCCATCTGCCTGAGATCAGAATTCACACTTTGCAGCCGAGTATCCCCAGCTTTAGCAGAGATCTCCTACTCCAGCATGGCTTCTCACAGCTCCATGGATTTCCTAGGGTTGAATTCCCAGCAGCTGAGGCTCAGCCCTGCAGTTTTGAAATCAAGATTTCTCCCTGTGGTACAAAATACTCCATAGGTCAGGTTCATTGGAGAACAAATTCCTGGGCACGTCAAGTGGCTGGTGCTGTGCACATCAGGTTAGATGGTCATTGGCAGCGTCTTTGCTAAAATCTGACATTTTAATACAGATTTCACTAGCTTTTGTCATCATGACACAACCCTTTTTTGATAAAACTGTATTTTAGTAAGAAATTCCTCAATACATGTTTTCTATTCAGTTCATTTTGGAGTTTGTGTTATTATCACCATGAACTCTGTTTTTGCAGGACTGAATTCATGAACATTTTTTCCTTTATTTATCTAGGAAAAAATGAAGAGTTTTAAAGCTAATTTTCACCCCATAAAAATATTTATTATATTTTACACATTGACTAACAATTCCAAAATAAATCAATTTTTTAGCACAATATCCTTCACATTCTCCATCCTAAGTAGTGTTTTACATTCCCCACCCCAGATTTTCCATATCCATCTCATAGTCCTCAAGATTTCATCCCCCCTACTAAAACCTTTTTTCCTTCTGAACCCCAAATTCCTGTTTGCTCAAATATTTGTTTTTAATCACTGCAAGTCAAAAGTCCATTCACAAGCAAGTGGCTGAAGTAAATTAATGACTTTTATTTATTCAAATTACCATTAGTGAAGAAATAAGCATGATATTAAATTATCATTAGTAAAGAGATAAGCATGAAAACAGATAAGCTGTTAACTTTGGGGTAACGTTTCACCAAGGCAACTGCTCTGCTGGAAGTACTGGGGGGACTGAGCTGGAAAATACAAGGGGATGGTGAATAACTGGATTTCCTTTGTATTTCCCATAGTAAAGAATGATATTAAAAAAAAAAAAAAAGCAGTGGAATCAGTTATATTTTTTGGTGGAAAATAAAGGATCATCCTCATGCTCTGGTGGTGGTTCTAAATGCATTGCCTTGGCCTCATCAATGGGTGCTGGTTTGTGTTCAGTGGCACTGATGACTTTATAAAAACAAATGACAGAGTTGTTTACGCTGCCCTGCTAAAGAAAATAATCTCATTTAATGGTGCTGGTTTCCCAGTTAAAAAAAAAAAAAAAAAAAAAAAAAAAAAAAAAAAAAAAAAAAAAAAAAAAAAAAAAAAAAACAGAAAAAGAAAAAGCAACCCCAACAACTCTCGTGCTATGTGCTGTAATAAGCTTTTTATAAATGTGCTCATGTGGTGCTGAGCGGAGCCCGCTGTGCCGACACCATAAAAGCGAGAGGGAGCTTCATCAGCTCTAAGTGCCATCGTATATTCCCTGCAGCAGCGTTCCCCGGGATTAATAAAGTTTGTAAGAAATACACAGGCAAAAGATTAAAAATACATGCATGCTACTACCCGTGGTAATAACAGCTGATGTTGTTTGGACTGCTTGTTTATTGGCCTGCCCGAGATGAGATGTTTTGAGGTGAATGTGATTGAAGAGATGAGCTTTCCCTCAAGGCCCTGCTTTTTCACTGCCCAGCAGCTTCCCAGCGATGCTGGTCCAGGGCTGCTTCCCTGAGCCCTCTCGTGGGCTCCTTCCTCCACTGCAACAACACATCCTATCAATGAAGTGTTTACTGGTCCCCAAGAAGATGATCTTTAGGGAATGAGAGCTGTCTCCTCATCTCCTTGCATAAGAAAACATGCAAAAATAAAGCAAAATTAGTATTTCATTAAAGGCATGAGAAATCTTTAGTGTTCCGACCACAAATACTTTGTTTTTGTTGTGGCATCCAGCAATAACAGTGATTATGGAATCACAACACAGAAAGCTCTTCTGGGAATAGATCTGCAGCACAGCCTGTCACTGCTTGGCAAAATGCACTCAGGTGCTGGTGGAAATGGAAAGGTTGTGTATTTGAGGTGGTTTCATTGGAAAAATCATCATAAAGTGGATTAAGAGACATCTGAAGTGCTTCCTGGCTTTAAACAAAAATATCAGGACATTTCCTGACAGCATCTGGATCCTTGAGGGAAGTTAAATGCCAGGTAATATTCTGTTTGGAAGAAAACAAATTAACAGCATATGTAAAATATATCTGACTGCCCATTAGATCATCTTTAATCATCCATGGGATGTTGTGACTTTTGATTCCATTCTTTATTGGAATTGCTACACCGGATGTTGCTGTGCAGAGCTTACAGGAAGGCACAGGTCCAGATCATTGAGTCACAGAATGGTTTTGTTGGGAAGGGACCTTAAAGCTCATCCAGTGCCACCCCCTGCCATGGGCAGGGACACCTTCCACTGTCCCAGGTTGCTCCAAGCCCTGTCCAACATAGCCTTGGACATTTCCAAGTATAAAAGATCCTTAAGTATTGAAGTTCTGTTGGTATGTAGATGTTTTAGTCCCAGGGAAATCAGTGGGATTTTGTCACCTCTTCTGACCCCCAGGAAATTACATTCCAAAACAGATAGAACATCCCAAACTGGGGCTCTGAGCAACCTGGTCTAGGGAAAGGTGTCCCTGCCCGTGACAGGGGATTGGACTGGATGACCTTTAAAAAGCTCCTACCAACCCAAACTATTGTGTGATTCTGTGATGGCCATAACAAGCCTGGTGCAGATGTTGTTTATTGAATTTATTTTTTCATGGTGAAGGGGTAGAATTATGAGGCTGGTTTGGAAACAGGGACGTGAAGAGGATTAAAGTACAGACCATCCACAGAAAAGTGTTGTGACAACTGTGCCATGTAAGGCACCAAAATGAGCCTGAGAGGGCTGGCAAGCAACACAGAGGAATGGGCTATTACCAAACCAGGTTAGAGAGAGGAGTAGGACAGGGGAGAGTGGGATATGGAGAGGAGCAAAACTGGACATGACTTTTAGGGTTGTCAAAAGCAACACTTTTCACGGACAAAGTGGACAGAGCATAATTTACAACCCATGTCCATGGATTAAACAAAGGCTGTGACTTTCAGCAGCAATGTGCTTGGATAACCAAGTGTCCCACAGCTGCTGTGAATAAAAATTCAACATTTGCCATATCTCAGTAATTGCAATCCCTTGGTACCTTCTATTCTGAGTGTGGGAGTTTATAAATATTGTTGATGACTCAGCATTTGCTTTAGACTTTTGAGGCTTTACCAGTCATGTTTGCACTCCTTATTCCTGTTGTCACTGTTTGTCAGCGTGAACCTTCACCCAAGTGGAGGAGATTTACAATGAAGTCTGAGGGATATTTGTCTTTAGTTTGATTTGCACCAATTTGGACCTTTCCTTCGCAAAGACTTTTTAAATTGCTTCTACTTTCCATTGAAAGATGCAAAAGAAGAACAAGATGATGCTGGTTTTACCTCTCTTTGGGAAGGGCATGTTCCTTCAAATATTTTCCAGGATGGCTGGAAGGATACATAAATCCTGATTTGGGGATGAGCAGTTCTGGCACAAATACCAAGAGACGCCACTTCCATCCTTAAAATAAGCCCCCCGACATAAGTGATAATTTAATATACATCATGCCATCTGCTTGCAGAACTGTGCAAGCTGCTCCCAAAGAAGTCAATGGGAAATGCATTTTTCCTATTATTTTAAACATTCTGGGATCAATCTTGATGTCACAAAGGCAGGCAATAGTCACCTTTCCCCAAAGACAAATACAGCTTGTCACTAGAGAGAATAACCACTGCTGCAAACCCACAATTTCTCCTCCTCCTCTTCTTCCTCCTCCTCCTGCCTCTGCCCTTCCCAACCCTTGGGATGAAAACGCAGAGTGCTCTGCCAGTTAAAAAAGCAGATGGGGAAAGAAGGTTTCAGAGCTACAAAGCACAGGATTCCTGGCAGCAGTTTTTCCCTTCATCCACCATGAGCTTCCATCTTGGAAACTTTTACTGATCTTGACCCGATCTACAGAAATGTGTCAGCAGCATTTGAGGTTGGAGAAAGGACTCATTTCAATGTTTTTGCTTTATTCCACTTTATACAAAGGCTGGGTCAAGCCTTGCAGAGGTATTTTTGTGCATGGGTCTTCTGCTGCCTCCCCCCAGGCTCATTGGAACTTGGGAAGATGTCACAGTCTTGGGGAGACTCCACTGAGGAGTTTTCTCTTTCTCATGAATCCACTCACAAACAGGTGTAGGAAAATTGGAGTTTGAGGCTGATGTCCCAGGGCTTTTCCCCAGAACCTGCTCTTGGCTGGTGGTGAACCTGCAGCTCAGGCATTTGCTTGGATAATGTCTGGAACTTGTCCTATGAAATTATAATCATTCCCTGCTCACCTCCTTATGTGAGGCACGTGGTGGCCTGCAGACATCCCTTGCTCCTTCAGCTCAAGTGTCCGGTTTAGTCAAATTCCCCTCTTCTCACGTTAGTGCTGTTCCACAGCTCCCATCATCCTTATTCCTGCCATTCATACTCTCCCAGCTTTCCAGCATCCTTTTTGAGGGGAAAGAGAGGAGACCCAAGCAGCACGGATTTCTCAAGGTGCAGAGGCACCAAGATCTACAGACATGCAAAGCAATCTTGGTTAGAAGAGACGTTTTGATGTCTCCACTCAAATCACAGAATCTCCACTTAAATCAGAATTGTGGGATCATGGTATGGTTTGGGTTGGAAGGAACCTTAAACCTCATCCAGTTCCACCCCCTGCCATAGGCAGGGACACCTTCCACAATCCCAGGCTGCTCCCAGCCCCATCCAACCTGGCCTTGAACATTTCCAGGGATGGGGCAGCCACAGCTTCTCTGTTATAATTCCAAGCAAATTTCTCTGCCCAGACACTTCAAATTCAAGTTGTTTTGGTGTTCTTTGATCCATCTGCTACGGCCTGCAGATCAGAAGTTACTCATTTTGCACCCTGCTCCTCTCCTGGCCGTCCACACTGTCTGGCAGGCTTCCTAATCCACTCATGTTTGGAAAAGGATTGATAATTCATTCCTTCTATTAGAAAGTAGTTCTTCAAATCTCTTAGTCTACCTTTTAATAGAATGCCTGCTCTCTATTTTTTCCGTGTTTGAACATGAAGTCTTCTTACTTGTAACAGCCTCCTTCGCTCTGATCTTTAATTATAGTAGCTTTCTTCTGGTCTTTTTAAAAAGTCTTTTTTGATACACTCCAAGTATCTTCTCTGAGCCTCTAATATGGTGTCTTTAAACAATATCTCTGCTGCTTGCAAACATTTCACCCCATCGTGGCTCATACTAATTTCCTTTGAACGAGTCGCCTCATTTTTCACAGGGCTCCTTTTTAAATCCACCACAGTGCTGGTGATATTTTTGGCTGCCTTGTTCCTATGACTATACTGGAGCTCAGCACATTATGGCTTCTCCCACAGAGTGTCTCTGATAACATCATGATGTTTCTGGGCTGCACAAAGAATTCACAGGTATCTAATAAACATTTACCCTCAGTGTCCATTCTGTTTATCCAGTGTACACGAATGCAAAAGTTTCCCCTTTTCATTGCATCTTGTGCACCCACAGTGTCTCTGGGTTCCTCTAGGACACCTCAGGCAGTGGCACTGCCCTGGCCAAGCCATTGAGGAGTAGCACTGTTGTTGTCCTACTCTTGGCTCTTGCCCAAAGAGATCTTCACCACTTCCAACCATGTCTTTCTCACCTTCCATCGTACCCTTCACTCCAGAACAAAGAATCCTTGGCAAGGATTCAATTTCCAGACAAACACCATCCTTTACACTAACACCAGGGCACTTGTACAGCCAGGAGGGATGAGCTGAAGGTCAGGAGAGCAACTTCACAGCTGGGAGCTGGAGTCTGGACTCTCAGCAAGGAAAGGACATTGCCTAGAGGGTGGGAGATGCTGTTTCTCATACACTTCATGTAATGACTCTGAAAACTGGGCTCTGAGCAACCTGGTCAAGTGGAAGGTGTCCCTGCCCATGGCAGGGGGTTGGGAAGAGATGAGCTTTAATGTCCTTTCCAACCCAAACCATTCAGTGATTCACTGTTATTATATCACGCATCTTATATAATATAACTTTATATTGCTTTATATCTACATTTGATCCTGTTTTATGTGCATTTGCTCATGTTTTAGGGGACTAAATCTTTCCTCAGTCCTGCTTTTTGGAGGGGACTGCCAGCAAACCCCAGTGGCATTGTCAGTCTGCACATTCTGGAGGTGCACAGGGCCCTGGTGGGTATTGTCTTCTGCATCCTGTGAGAGTGGAGCTGCTGATCTGGGAATGGAGTTGGAAAACATTCCCATGCCAGGAGCTGTGTGTGCTTGCTGCAGAGCTCGTACAGGTGTGCTGATGAGAGACTCTGCTCATCACAAGCCTGAGACCTTGGAGAATATTAGTAAAAATGCCAATTTGCATGCCTTGGGGTTAATTGAGGAAATCTCCGATGGAAAAATCTTGTTGTCACTTCAGAAGCCATTTCTGAATACAAATTGTGTGTCTCCGCTGGATATTGCAAAACCTTTTCAACTTCTTTGCAAACATGTAGGGACAAGGGAGGTTGTTGGCTCCCAGAAGTCTTCCTCAAAATTACAGACATTTTTTATCTGTGTTGACATTAACATGGGACTCTCCTACACGAAGCATGGAATATATGTGGGATCCTCCACCAAACAAACAAAAAAGAGGCATGAATATTTTCTCAGATATTCCCCAGGCCACGTGTTTTTCATAGGAAAAGATGCATTTTTGCTTGAAAAAAAACCAATTCTTTTAAAGTGGGGCAACTCTCTTATTTTATGCCTTTAATCCAAGTTTATGGCATATAAAAATAATTACTGGATATTTTTATCTTTGCTTGAGCTGAGCAGTTGTTTGGCAAGATGCAGTTATCTCGTTGAGAAACAGGGAAGCAGAGAACTGGTTCATTCACCTGATCCTCATTAAGAATCAGTGCAGGTTTTTATTATCCTGAGATCACTGTGTGTTTTCTCATCACCTGGTCTTCCAAGGGGGTTTCTTTCCTTTTACAACTGTTTTATTATATGCCACTGTAAGATTACCACCAACAGTGCAAGGCACAACAAGAAATCCCGAATATTCTCCCATTTAATTGCAAATATTTTGTGATGCTCTGATCGTTCCATCAGCCATTGGGGGATTTTATAAATGTCTTGCTCCACATTATGTCTGTATAATTAACTGCTCTTGTTGAAACACCTAGTTTTTGGAGGAGTTTATGGAAGAACACGAGGGAGAGGCATGGGTTTGATGCTGATTTTAAATGAATTATTCCTTGGTCTTCGAAATTCTCTTTCAGGAGTTTTGACATTCACTCTTTCTTTTTTTAAAACTAGCATTTCCTACGGAACAAAAAGATAAAAATTTAATTAGAAAAGACAAGAAAAGAGAGCAAAAAGGCCAAATTTTCCCCTCAGCATAAGTTTCTTAAAAGTAAACTCAGTTCCTGAACCTCCAGCACAACAGGAAATTTTACCGAATTCCTTTCACTTCCCTTTCTGCAGTTTCCTCATTTGAGCATTCCGACGGGGCTGTGCCACGCTGCTGATTTCAACATATTGCAAGGGGTGTAATTAAAAGCAGAACTCTGCCGTGATTATGGCTCTGGTACGTGCACTTCCCGGCAGCTGGAAGAGGATGAGCTCTAAAACCATGGAACCGTGCAAAGCACTGCAGATAATGCTGCGTGCCGTGGTGTGGATGAGTATGGACACGAGGACATGGCCTCAGGCTGTGCCAGCAGAGGGTCAGGTTGGACATCAGGAGGAATTTCTTCATGGAAAGGGTGGTCAGGTATTGGAAGGGGCTGCCCAGGGGGGTTTGGAGTCCCCGTCCCCGGAGGTGTCCAAGGAAGGACTGGATGTGGCACTCAGAGCTCTGGGCTGGGTAACAAAGTAGGGATCAGTCATGGCTTGGACTCAATGGTCTTGAAGGTCTTTCCCAACTTAAATGTGCTCTCATCTGGGGTGGGTTTCGAGTTAATGCCATGGAGGCACCTGTGGGAGCAGAAAATCTTGGAGAGAAACCCCAAGGGGGTGCCTTAGCCCTGTCTGGGTTTGGTGGCATTGCGATGCCTCTCCAGTGTTCTTTTGGGTGAGTCCCAATTGTCCAGGCCCAAGAGAATGCCCAGAGAAGCTGTGGCTGCCCCATCCCTGGAAGTGTCCAAGGACACACTGAACGCAACTTGGAGCAACCTGGGATGGTGGAAGGTGTCCCTGCCCATGGCAGGGGCGGGATGAGATGATCTTTAAGCTCCCTTCCAACCCAAGCTGCTCTATAAAACACCACATCCATGAAGTGGGGACAACCACATAGTGTTCTTCCCCTTGCAAAGACGAGGGGTGTTGAGAGGATAAATAAAATTAATTAGTGCCTGAAATAGTAAAAATGCACACTACAATGGCGAGCTGCACAACGAGGACAGGTTTCAAGATCTGTCACAAGCTGCTGAGGGAGAAGTAAAAATCTATTTTTTTTTTCACCCGGTTTAACATGGGAAAAGCAACCCAGGCAGTCGCTTTTGAAGAGAAATTAGGAACAAAAGAGAACACATGTGGTAAAATGTTATAATAGTGAGAGCCAGAAGATCCTACTCATTTCCTGTAGGAGGAAAGTCACCAAGAACTGGAAAGGGGAAAGCCCACATGATTAAAGGAAGAACAAGATTGACTTCTCCCTGACTGACAGTCTCTGCATCAATGCTGTTCTGTTCCAAGACTCCTGTTCCCAAGGTAGTACAATCCAGCCAAAGATAAAGCTGCGGGAAGGCAGAGAGAACATCAAAGATTCACTTACTGATGTAAGAAAGAGGCAGAAAATTAAATCTCAGGTGGGAAATGAGGTTTCCACCCTTGCTAAGGATGACCAGAAAGACAACCCTAGATATGAGATATAAAACCACAAGTGCAAGACTGGAAAAAATGGGGTGGTGTAGGTGTGTTTAACATGTGACACACTCAGTTCTGGCCAGGTGCTGAGCTCCATTTCCACCTCTGGTCACAAGGTGGGTGTGAGTTGGATGGAGCCACAGCAAAGCTCCTGCATCCTCAAGTTTTGTGGTAAAATTTGTGGAATAACTTTTCCATATTTACTCTTTATTGCGGAATAACTTTTCCATATTTACTCTTCATTGTGAAATGGCTTTGGAGTTTCAATGATTTTGTGTGTTTGTGTCAAAATCAGCTTATATAGATGTGTTTACATACAGGCAAATAAAAAGTTGTGTAAATATTTGTATAAATAGATACTTGTGCTCTCACCCATCTATACATCTATATTCACCTTTATGTGATGGGACTCACACATGGAACTCATTTCCTTGCCAGACCATGACTTTCTTTGACCAGACTTGTGAGTAAATTTTCTAGGATCAGGACTAAATTTTCAAAGGAGGCTTGGCATGTCCCAGAACCATAAAGCCATGAGCAGCAGCTGTCTCAGCACCTCAGTATGCTGTGCCTCCTGAGGGCTGCAGTGCCTGCACTGGTACAGGGCTGGGATGAGTGGCTTTTCTGTGGCATCAAAAGGGCACTTGGTTTTCCATATCTTACATACGAGCCTTCCCACTTAAAGATTTCACAGTCCAGGTACTTGAGACTTTGCTTTCATGGGAAAAAAAAAAAAAAAAAAAAAAAAAAAAAAAAAAAAAAAAAAAAAAAAGGGTTTTCTTTTCAAACTCAGCAAATCAGTGCTGTTACAACACATCCACTCATCAGAAAATTGGTGGGATGGAGAAGCAGGTCTGCCCTCACATTTCTTCCTCTCAGGGAGGGAATTTACTCCTTGTGCTGAAGCTGTTGAGATGGGTCTCTAATGTGCCATATGTTCCTGGAGCTGCTGGGAGAGCCCTGTGACCCAGCCCCTGCTCCACCAATTAATCCCTCACCTTCCTCCACACTGACAAAATAAATGGGAATGAACAAAGGCCAGGGAATGGCTCTTTGCCCTGAGGCCAAGTGGCACAACTGTGCTCCATGTCCCCAAAACAAGGCTGGCCCCATCCACACCATTCACTGAGAATGAGCCCTGGCCCTTTGCTGTGCCTGGGGAATTTTTGGGTCAATGTTAGTTGGCACAGATCAAAACTAGGCCAGGGAACGTGCTGACCATTTCTCTGCCCTCACAGCTTTATAGCCCAGCACCACAAGCCTCACCTGGGCCTCCCCTTCCAGGCTAAAAGGCCATTTTTCCTCTAATTTAATATTTAACTGCCAAGTAAAGCTGAAAAGCTTCAGTGAAGAAAGATAATTTACCTACACCCCATCCTGGGATCAAAGCTCTGCAGAGAGATTGGGGTTGAAACTCTTCAGAGAAAGGAGGGTATAAATCCTAGGAATCCAGCACCCTGCTAGAGAATCCCATTCCCAGAGTTAATGAAATAAAACCATCCTCCAATTCTCTGGATTGTGCTGGTCCTGACTTGCTAAAACCTTTCTATCAGATTGAACCTCTGAAGTGGGATTGATGGGGGAAAACTGAACATGAACCATGACAGGTTCAGCGCCCAAGAGCATTCCCTGGCACTGTTTAACACATTGGAATGGAGGAGTTGGGGATGCAAACACGACTCACTTAAGCATCCCTAACTATCAGATACCTCTGAGGTTATACAACTGTGGTTGGGACTCTCATAAACTGGATTTAGGAATGGCACATCTAATTTAACCATTAGATCCATAAGATTTACCCAAAACCCTTTGAGAGTCTTGTTCACATCACCCCAGTCCCTGCCCCAATGAGAGAATCACACAAACAAAGACATGGCACTGCTGCGGGTTGAGGCCTTTTAGAAGTGGCCATCTCTAGGCCTGTTCTGGTTCCAAAATCCACAGTCTCCCTGCAGCAGTGGGTTGCTTTCATCAGCACTTTCAGATGTGTCAGGGAGGTTTGGGTTGGATATCTGGAAAAGGTTCTTTGGCACTGAGCAGCTCCCCAGGGAATGGGCACAGCCCCAAGGCTGCCAGAGCTCCAGGAGCGTTTGGACAACACTCTCAGGGATGCACAGGGTGGGATTTTGGGGTGTCTGTGTAAGGTCTGGAGCTGGATTGGATGATCCTGATGAGCCCCTTAAATCTCAGAATATTCTGTAATTCCAGCTCTGTGGTTGCCCCTTTCTCTCCCCATCACGAGCTGGCAGGGCTGTCGTGGGTGGGGCAGGACATGGGGAGCCCCAGCATTCCTGGCTGTGGGACAGAACAATGGGACATCCTTCAGGACCAGCCAAGCCCCCCCAGCACCCCTGGGTCCCAGCAGGGCATGGCCAGCACCCCTGGGCCACATCTGCCCTGGGGGGACCTTTGTGAGCTCCTCTGCCAGGCTCTGGTGGCCACACGTGCCCTGGGCGATCCCAGCAACGTCCCCGTGCCCATGGACTGTGCAGGCACCAGTGGCACCAGTCCCCTGCACAAAGTCACCCAGCTCTGGCTGCCTGGGAAGGTGCCCCTCACTGGACAGAGTTCCAAAGTCATCTTGAGCACAGGGCACAGCAGGATGCAGGGACAGACCTGCCAGCACCCCAGGGCAGCGTGTCCACACAAGGCAGCAGGCTGGAAAGGCGAGGGAAGAAGAGGAAGAAGAGCTCTCTGCCCAGAGCTGACAGCAAGCTCAAGGCTCCCATAGGCAGAGCTGGAGCAGAAATGTAGGATTAGGCCTTTTGAGGGCTCACATCAATTGGGATGGAGCCAGAGTGGTTTTGATGTTATAGATGTAGCTGTAGATGCAGATGAAGATATAGATGTAGATGTAGATGTAGATGTAGATGTAGATGTAGATGTAGATGTAGATGTAGATGTAGATGTAGATGTAGATGTAGATATAGATGCAGATGAAGATGTAGATGCAGATGAAGATGTAGACATAGGAGATGTTGTTCACTGTTCCACCTCTCCATTAAAACCATTTCATCCATAACCTGTCCCTGTCTGCATGGAATGGGCAGGGAGTGCAGGCGGCTCCAGGAAATGGCACCCAAGAGGTGCAAAAGCATTGCTGGCCCCCAAAACAGATCCACCAAGCCCCAAAAGGGCACCAAGACATCCCCAGGCCTGAGGGAAGCAGCCCCTTGGCATGGGAGCCAGGACAGACAGGAGGTTTGGTTTGAATGTCAGATGTTTTTAATTCACGTCTTGGTTTTTGCAAATGGTCCATATTTTTCAAGACTCCTAGAATCCTTGACCAGTTTGTGTTGGAAGAGATCTTTGAGATCATCTAGTTCCAACCCAGCCCTCCATGCTGACAGACCCCTGCAATATGTCTGCAAGGGCAGGACATAAAAAGTTCCTTCAAAAATGGAAGTTGGTTTTGTCATACAAGGAAACACCTGATAGTGCTTGGGAAAAGGTCCCAGGATTATCTTTAAAATCGTGACATTTGCAATGAAATCATGGACGGTAGTGACCTCCCATTTCTGCCTGGGTAGGACACTGTGTGTATTTCATACCCTAAAGGTACAACAGTAAAATATTTCAAAAAGAAAATAAATGTAATGTATTCATAATTGCTAATGTGATTGAGAATGTACATTTAAGAAATGTAATGGCATAAACCTGAAGAAATCTAATTCTGAAAGGAAGCTGTCTAAATTTAGAGTGATGTAGTACTAATTAATCCATTTAGCATTCCATGCTGGTTTCAGCCCCAGGAATGACTAAACAGAGGACTGCCCCTGACTTAGGAGGGGCAAGGAAAATGGAAGAGGTTATATATAAATATATGCGTGCTTTTTCTGTCAAGTCAAAACAGAGTATCTCCAATCATCCTCAACAGGCATGTTTTTCCAGGTCAATTTACACTCTCTGGGTTAGATGGAAATGCTTTCCTGCAAAGCAAGGCCTAAACCAGACCAGTGTCCCAGGTTGCTCCAAGCCCTGTCCAGCCTAGACTTGGACACTTCCAGGGATGGGGCAGTCACAGCTTTTTTGGGAAACCTGTGCCAGGGCTTCACTATCCTCACAGAGAAGAATTCTTCCCCAGTATCTCATCTATGGTTTAGTGGGAGGTGTCCCTGCCCATGCCAGGGGACTGGACTAAGATGAGCTTTAAGATCCCTCTCCACCATTCTGGGATCCTGGGATTCTATGGAGCATCTCATTAAGACAAAATGTGAGGGAGCTGGGCCTGTTCAGCCTCAAGCAGAGAGGACTGAGAGGGGATCTTATCAATGTACACCAATAACTTAAGGGCAGCTCTCAAGAGGATGGGGTCAGGCTGATTTTGTGGTGCCCAGAAACAGTGCAAGGGGCAATGGACACAAACCAAAACATTCTGAATTTGGGGAAAAGCTTTCTTATTCTGAGGGTAAGGGAGCACTGGAAGAGGCTGCCCAGGGATGTTGTGGAGTCTCCTTCTCTGGAGACATTCCAAAGCCACCTGAATGAGCTCCTGTGTGACCTTCTCCAGTGACCTTGCTCTCACAGGGGAGTGGCACTGGGATCTGTCAACCCAAACCCTTCTGTGATGCCATAAAGAGAGCATCTGCTCTCGGGCCTTAGTCCTGAGGAAGAAAAAGCAAAACTACAACAATGAAAAATAACCAAAGCAAAACCAAGCAAGAAGGAAGAGTCATTGGGACAGAAATAAAATCCATTATTGACTCCTGGCCTTTGAATCATGGTAACCATAATACAAGCAATAGAGAAGGAGGTTCTTGCTGAAAACAGTGGATGTCAATGAGTTCTTCTCAACTGAACAGAGTCAAGTCCCAGCCCTTTTGCTTTCTGTCAAATATTCAATCTGTTGTTTAATTATTTTTGGTCTTTTTTTTTTTCCCCTGCTCCTTATGAAAAACCTGATAATTGTTTTCAAAACCTACTTCAAGTCTGAACCAAGAAGTTAATGAAATGATGAAATCTCATACAGATCTCCCAGAAACACGGAGAGCTTCATTCTCCATGAAGCTTGCAGTGAGCAGGAAGGAATTAAAATGTAGGATTGAAGACTAAAGCATCCTCTGAGCATCTTGTCGTAGAGAGCAAGGAACGTGGAGACCCCAGAGACAGAACTGTCACCTGAATTGAAAGCATTTGGTGTCAAGGGACCTTACCCTGAGGGACTGGGGACAAGGGAAGTTTTCTCTCTGTGTTGGTCAGACATGTAAAGCAGTGGGGCTGAGGTCCAGGTGTGCAGGAGCTGGTAAATAACAATCAGGCTACGCTTGAGCTGTCACTGGGTCTGGGCAGACTCTTCCCATGAAAATATCCACTGGGAAGTCCCAGGACTGGGACCATATCAGACACTGTGACAAGGGAGGTCTCCTGGGGGACTGCCATGCTGGGATGAGCATGGTCCTGTTAGCCTCTGAAAAGAAAAAGGCTTTAAAATCCAGAATATAATACATATATCCATATATTTATATACACATCCATCTCACACTGTGTGTATAAAAAAGATTTTTTTTTTTCACATTAAACCCTTTCTTCATACCCAGCCTGGCCTTCAGGTGCTATAAAATGATGTGCCAAGGTTGTCTGAGCTCTGCTGGCTGCAGACCTGAAGCCACAGGGAGAAGGGAGCAGCAACAAATGCGGCTTCGCTGAAATTACGTAATTACTTTCTTCAAGCTAAAAGTATTTCAAGTGTTTGATTGCCAGTGCTACATAACAATCTGGAGTAATTATATAATTAGCAAGAAATTGCAGCTCCCATTAGGTACTTAGAAGAAGTCAGATTTAGGTTTGATTTTTTAAAAAGGTGGGAAGTTGTGCACATGTGGGTTTTTTGCATAACGATATGACCTCAAAGAAGTGAGGGAGTCGATTTTTTTTCCTTTCCATAAAGGAACATTTCAGTGTTCACTTAGAAAATAGATCAAGTAAGACTTGCTTGAGAAGATTGAGAAATCTAGTGAAAGTGGTGATTAAAAAGTTCATTAGGATTAATTGCTTCCAATTGTTACCAGAAAGCTTGCCAGGATAGGTAATATTGGATTTCAATATCCCTCTGAATAGAAAAAGAATTGGATTAGCTCCAGGGACAATCTTGCTGGGGAGAAGGCCAGAGAGTGGCTTGGGTTGGAAAGGACCTTGAAGATCACCTAATTCCAGCTGCCATTGGGGACTGGAGAGGAAACCAGGTCTGGCACCCAGCTCATGACTGTTCCCCTCTGTTGGGAGCTGCCCTCTGACACAATGGTGTTATCTGGTACTTCATAGCCAGGGTTGGAAAAAAGGGCTATCACATCCGTGCCATATTGCTGATCCTGTTGTTCAAGTGATCAACATTGCATTCATTAAAGCCACTGGAGCCTTGCCATAAATATCAGCCAAATTTCCTCCCGGACTCAGCTCCTGACTCTTCCAAGGATAAACAATTTTATACCAAAAAAAAAAAAAAAA
>VXAC01001093.1:0-20398 GCA_013399225.1 Rhipidura dahli | reverse complement strand
AAAAAAAAAAAAAAAAAAAAAAAAGAAAAGAAAAACAGAAGCTTTGCACGGGCTTTTAAGCAAACAAAATGTGGAACATGTGTGCACACAAGATTTCACACCCACGCACAATTTCCCTTCTAACGTCGCAAATGGCTCGTGCACGAGGACCTGGCGTAATGAAAGGCAGGGAAAAGAGGGAAAAACAAGGGGAAAACAGGGAAAAAGACGGGAAAAATTTCAGTTGTTGTCTCATTTTAGGGAAACCATGTAAATTTTCAGCAATGAAAACTAGCCCCAGTCGTGTTGCATCTGATGTTTGATCAAGTTGAAAACCCTTTGGCATTCCCTTCCTGTGCTCTGCCACAGCAGTACTGTAAAGCAAATAAAAATTTGGTATAATAGTAACACATCTGTGGTGGCAAAGGGATTTTATTTAGCACTTACTGCCTTCAGTCACTCCAGGTCTGCTAAAGCCTTTTGGGCTTCCAGGTGAGAACCATAGCCTGGCTTACAAGGCAACAGCCTAAGGAAGATTCTGGATCATGATCAAAAGCTTCCCAAGACTTTATATTCCAAACATTTTTTGGAGAAAAAAAAAAAAATAAATGAAAACCACCGTTTCTCTGTGCACATCCAACTGTGGCACTTTGCAACCTTTTCTGAATCCTAAAAATATTCCACTGGAATGGCGGGTTCTTCCCATTGTCTTTTTTGTCAGTGAAGATTTTTCCATTGAATGATACATAGAATTTTGGGAACAAATTAGAAATTAGGCAGAAATTCTTCGCCACGTGGGTGGTGGAACAGGTTGCTTTAAAAAGCTGGGGCTGCCCCTGGATCCCTGGAAGTGTCCAAGGCCAGGTTGGATGGGGCTTGGAGCATCCTGGGCTAGTGGGAGGTGTCCCTACCCATGGCAGAGGGATTGGAATGGGATGAGCTTTAAAATCCCTTCCAGTCCAAACCATTCTGGGATTTTATGAAAATTACTTTAAGGCAAAGCCACTTGCAGAAAACCATCCCAAATAAAGTCCTGGCCGGGAATCCCACGTGCCCCATCCCTCTGATCTTCTCAGAGCCAATTTCTCCTGACGCCCATTGAGTGTCCGAGTATCTCCTCCCCGCCACGTCGGAAACACAAATGTGAAACACGTGCTCTGCTTCATTAAAAATTATGCTAATGGGAGACATCATTTAAATTGCTAATAGGGTCGGCTGTTTCTAGTAAGACATGACAAACTGTCTGGAAGGAATTTTTGCATTTTTAAAGATCCCCTTTATTCCCAAAGGGAAGCGAGTTGTTTCAGAGGGGAAAATATATATATGTATTTATATACACACACCAGCACGCACACAAACACACACGCACACAAACTTCTTTTTTTTTCCCCTCAATAAAATGCAACCAGCTTTTCTTTTGTGGGTGCACGAGGCTGGATCCTTTTTTAGCCACAGTGGCTTTGGGAAAGGGGTGTCCTGGTGCTGCTGCAGCACGAGATGCTGGAAGGGTGTCCCTTCACCACCTGACCAGCTCCCCACACCCCGGCACGCACCAACCCCTGCTGCAGATTAGCAGCTGCTCTTTGCAAGGAATGCTGATTAGCAGCAGGCAGGGGAGGGAAAAGCCACAGGGATGGATAAAAGATGAAGCCAGAAGAGCAACCAGGACTTCTGCTCCCTCCCGGGACCCGCTTGCCTTGGAATAAGTTATTTTTGTGACAGATTGGAGCAAAGCCTACAGCAAAGGCACAGCCTCACTGTGTTATCACTGGGCAGGGCACGGTCTATCCCAGTCTTGGGCAGAGTTTTGAGGTGCCTGCATCCCACCAAGAGATATTTACTCCACTCAGCAGTGACAGGAGGGAAAACCTGACCCCTGGAAGCACTCAGGGAGCCCATCCCTGCCTCTGGATTGTGCTGGCGGGAGGGGGACAGATGGCAGCACGGCCCCTGGGGACACCCCTCCGGACCACCATCAATCTGCCAGAGGGAAAGGGTTTCCAGCAGGGAGCAAAAGAGGACAGGGAAGCATTGGGAGGTGAAGCCAGGAGATAATGTCAACTGAGGACCGCTGGCAGGCGCAGGCGGCTGCCAAGGGACTGCAGCTGAGCTTCTCCAAGGGATCTGGGCATCTTCCACAAACTTCCCAGCAGCCCTCCATCTGGGAGCATCTCCACGTGGTGTTGTGGTGCTGGCATCAGTGACCTGACAGAATAACACTGTTTGCATCCTCATAAAAATAATAATTTTTTGGTCGAAACATGAATCAGCTCTTCTCCCTCACCTGGGATGGGCTCCCCAGCAGCAGCTCACAAATAGTCATGGCTTAAATGCTACTGTTGGTTGTCACTTCATCATCTCAGTGGTTATTCATAAATTTAAGCTGTGGTAGGGATGTCCATGAATTAATTGTTGTTTTAGATGTCCTTCTGCTCAAAGGCATTTGAGTTGAATGTGTCTGGTTCTGTGGTGGTTCCTTTTAATCCTTTAGTTTTATCTGTTTGGACTTAGAGCTCCATAATAAAAGCAGAAATGGCCTCAATATCTGGGGTTTCCATGTGCTTCAAGCTGCCCATGCACATTTGGAAAATGACCTTCGTCCAGATAACTTCACTTTGTGGCTGCTTGGGGTTTCCCTGGGTTTTTCAGAAGAGAGATGTGAATTCAGCACTGCCCTGAGCAGATGGGAACTGGGCAGGGAGCCTGGCTATGGAAGAGCCAGCACAGCCAGAGGAGGTGACTGTCCCCCTTCTACCCAGGATGCCACATCCCTTGAAGGTGATCTTATCCCAGGAGCACAGGCAAAGTGCAGATCGTGCACATACACAGAAAAATCGCTTTGTTTGTGCTCCAGACTCAATTCCAACACCTTCTCCTCTCCATCCCCTCTCCCCCAGTCCTGGCCCAATATTTATTATTAACAACATCACAACCACAAGGCTGAGCTTGTCTGTTATTTGATCTCACCTAAACCACTGCTTGGCCTTTCCATCTTGGCATTTTCACAGTTTCTTTTGCTGTTCCCTTTTACCATCATAACTCAGCACTCCAAGGTCCACAGACAAGCATCCCAGTAACCAATATTTACATGTGACATGGAAAAAAAAACCAAAAAACCAGCAAAACAGCAAACTTGAACCCAAGGAAGGCCAATGGGTCTGTGCTGCACTTAGCAGGGAAGGACACGCTGGCTGATTCTGCCTCTGATGGAATATGATTAGGTCTGGCACATGGTGGGCAGAAGAACTGCCCACCAACCCAGGCAGCCACCAAATTAAATTCCAAGACTCCAATTGCAACTTTCTCACTGCCCAGCTTTAGGAAATGCAGACAGAGCCCATGATGCAATAAATACCCAACAGCACTGGAAAAAGGCTCTTCCAATAACAGGCTGGGATTCCAGGACATTTGTCCTGGTAAAATGAATGGTGTCTGGGTCTGTCCCTAATCTGGGTTTGGGGATTATTCCACAGAATTATCACACCACAGAATGCCCTGACATGGGCAGGGACATCTTCAGAGCCCCTTAGCTCAGCACTACTTATCCCAGGCCAGAACCACTCCAGAGTCATGCTGCTGATGATTTCTGGGCTCCAAAACACTTTAAGTCTGCAATTTCTGACAGATTCTACTGTAAAATGAACTCTGGACCTCAAGGATGTGAAGTTTGGCTCTTGCATCCCATTTGTAAATAATGGCCCGAGGCAGAAAACAATGGAAACAGAGCTTGGAGGAGGCAATCCTTGAATATCAGCCAGCTTTCTTGGGCCCCTCTTCCCTCCTGGGCGTTATCCCATGGGACTGAACCAAGCAGACCCCTGAAGAAGCTGAAATTTGCTCTCCTGCAGCCCAGCATCACACACTTGCTCTGTGCCCTCCTCGCTGCCCAGAGGGTCTCCAACTCCACCATTCCTGGCTGTCCCAGCAGCCCAGGCTGCTCTTGAACTTCACATTCCCCACCAGCCCTTCCTTTCTGATGGGAACAGGTCCAGCAGGGCACCTCTCCTCCTTGGCTCCTCTGTCCCTTGGGGGAGGAGGTTGTCACAGCACATTCCAGGGGTGGGATGGATCCGGGTTCCGCTCGTGTGAGTGATGTGTTAAATGTTGGTGCAGATAATGTGATACACACTTGAGTAAACAGGTGAAAGTACTTTACCTGCCACGTTTCAAGGGAATTTAGTGAAGGAAGGTATTTTTTTTTAATATGAAGAGGCTGTTAAGGAAGATCTCGTAGCCCTTCATGAGAGAAGAGTGAAGTGTCAGAACCACCTTCGAGGCTCGCTACAGGAGCATCAGGAAGATGGGAAATGGTGTTCAGCCCTATCAAAAAGGTCAGTAAGATCCTCTGCTTCAGCCAGAGATGGAATAAAGCAGCACAATTGTTCCAAGTGGAGATGGTACTATGAGTTTTATAAGATTGGGATCAAAAGAATTACCTCAACTGCAGATTTATTTCAGATGTTAGATTGTATCAGCACAAGTTTATACCAAGACAAGGTGCCAAAGGAGTGGGTCTATACCAGAAAAAAAAAAATCCATTGCAGACCTTTAAGAAGGTTTTTAAGGTCGTTAAGAGATGTGAGCCTGGTCCACTTCTGTTCCCTTCTGGTTTGCTGTGTTGATATCTGGGATGTGTCTGAAGTTTAAGGCAGGACAAGGGAGAATAACTTCCCAGTGCCAGAGGGCAGGGATGGATGGGATATTGGGATGGAATTCCTGGCTGTGAGGATGGGGAGGCCCTGGCACAGGGTGCCCAGAGAAGCTGTGGCTGCCCCTGGATCCCTGGCAGTGTCCAAGGCCAGGCTGGATGGAGCTTGGAGCAACCTGGGACAGTGGAAGGTGTCCCTGCCCACAGCAGGGGGGGGAATGGGATGGGCTGTAAAGTCCCTTCCAACCTGAACAATTCCATGATTCTGTTTTTATAACCATGCAGAGCCTGCAGTAACATGGAAAGTGCACTGGAGAATCATAGAAGAGCTTGGGTTGAAAGGGACCTTTAAAGGTCCCCAACCCCCCTGCCATGGGCAGGGACACCTTCCACTGTCCCAGGTTGCTCCAAGCTCCATCCAGCCTGGCCTTGGACACTGCCAGGAATGGAGCATCTACCAACCTCTCTGGGCAACCTGTGCCAGGGCCTCACCATCCTCAAGGCCAAGAATTCCCTCCCAACATCCTTTCTAACCCTGCCCTCTGGAAGGGGGAAGCGAATCTGGGCTGCCCAGGAGAGGGTGGATGACCCTCAGTGTGTGTGGCACGTGGCACCACTCGTCCTTAACGCTGAGCACACCCTCCTGGCCTCTGGTTTTGTTGTATCTCCTGCTAATCCTTCCTCCTGATGCCTCCCCTGATCTCTCCAAACCTTTCCCCTGTTGGCTGGCACCCCTTAATCCCATTACAGAGATTTCTATTCTAAAAGTTTGGCTGAATCAAATCAGCTGCCCAGAGCTTCACCTGAGTTGCTGAGGAAGTTGTCAGCCCCTCGGCAGCTCCTGTTCTTTTGGGAATGATGCATTGGAATACCATTCCTGAAATAAAGCCTAAATCCCCTGGCTCTTCTTTAGCCTTTGCTCAGCACAGTCACTCACAGGGTTTGTCCTCAGAGACCTCTGCACCACTTGGGAGATCAGGGAAGGGTTGGACTCTGCGCAGTCATTTTAAGGCTGGTTCAGTGATACTGAAACGGGAGAGAACTGAGGATAAACAGCTGTCAGGATTGCTGGTCTCAAAACCCATCCTGGCCTATTAGTACTTCTAGGATTTTTTGGATTATCCCCATTTTTTGGATTATCCCAATTCCCATTGCATCAGCTTTCCCCAAAATTGGCGAGGGTCTGACTTCAGCTCAGTCACATCAGCAGTCGTGCCTGGAGGTGAAAATGGGAAGAGTTCTCCTTTGCAAAGAAACCTCTGAATCTCACCTTTTCCTGCCTGCTATGGGATGAGTGATGAGACAGAAAGCCAAAAGACTTGGGCCCAAATCTGGTTTAACCCCAAATTTGGGCGCATCACACACTGGGCTCAACCCTCACATTCACTGTGTGAGCATTTGGGGATATTTTATTTACATTTCAAATACCTCACAGGCAGCTGTGTGGGCACAGATCTCATCTAGGTGGGGCTGGTGTGGAGATGTGAAGTTTAGCTCCTTGTCACCAGCCACTTCTCTTTCATGCACTTGATGACGAACAATTCTCAGGCCTCCAAAATTCCGTTTAAACAAAAATAAATCTCTGCTTGGAGACAACAGAATTCAAGTGTCATGTCCCTTTCAAATTCCCTCCCCAAAAGCCACTGATTCCTCCTGGCTCTGTGTGCAACAGAAGTGAAACATCAACTGTTTGAATTTCCCTGAGTGCTTTTCAGCCAGCAACTGATTTCCAGAAATAAACCCCAAAATACCAAATTTCCCTCCCACATTGCCTGATTTCCTGCTGACATTGCTTACCTTCTCAGATTAGTGATACTGAAAATAGTCAAACTTTTAATCACATAATCCAAACAAGACAGGTTTCAGCTCCTCTTGCTATAGATTTACCTTCTAGTCTCTCAGTAGGACCTGAATTTTAACTAGTTTGTGTGCTTTAAAAGTTTGATTTGATGGTTATTTGGGCTCACAGTGGTGTTTTCTCTTTCCCTGAATCCTTCTTCATGTAGGTTAACTGACCAGTGGTTGGGAGCTGCTTCCACAGTTTCTTCCTAAAGCACCAGCAGAAGCATTTTCCAAGACAGCAGAAATGAGAGCAAATTTGGATGAACATTCCTGATGCAATTACAGCCTGTCTCACCCTGGCAGAGGCCATGCTATTCCCAGGCATCCCAATCCATAACCCAACACCAGCCCCTTCCCACTGCTGGAAAACCAAAGCAAGGCTGGAAACCTTCTCCTTCAAGTGTGACCATCCCCTGCAAAGCTCCTGCAGGTGCCTCCACCAGGAGCCAGGAACCTTCCATGTGATGGGAGCTGTCCCTCCATGCAGAGCAAGGCAGCTTAAAAATAGGCTGAATATATTAAGTGGTCAAATCAGGTTATAAATATTAAACTGGCTCTGCTGCCTGCTGGCACATTGAGCTCAGCTGAGCCAGCCCAGCGTGGCAGGGGGGGACTTCATTTGCAGGTCTGTGCTGCACAGGGCCACAGCTCAGCTGTGGGATGGCAGGATCCCAGCAGAACTCCGAGGTAATCACAGCCCTCCCAGAGCTGATTCCTGAATTTCTGCTCCTGTTTGTGGCATTCATCAGGCTTCAGAAGAAAGGCGAGAGCAGGAGCACTCCATCCACTAATGAGCTTCTTCCCTCTCTAATTTCCTCTCTGCTTTATTCTCCTGTCCCACCAGAATCCAGGAAAGCCAAATCCAAGAGCATTTGAACTGTAAAAAGTGATGCCTCTTGCCATTAAACGTGGCTTCATTAGCAGGATGGAAGATGAGGACCTGGAGAGAAAAGGTCCAAATGCATCTCCCCATCCAGAGCAACCTGGGATAGTGGAAGGTGTCCCTGCCCAGGGCAGAGGGTCAGAATGAGATGCTATTTAATGTCCCTCCCAACCCAAACCATTCTTATTCTGTATTTTAACCCAGCACAGCACATATTTCACAGAATTTAAATGTACATTGCAAACACCCCCCCGCTCCAGATGTCCCACAAGTGACCGTGCGTGGATCTTGATCCTGGATCACGGATAAGGGCCAGAGCAGCCAGCATTCTGCAAGATCAAACCTAAGGAAGGTTGTGCTTCTGCTCAGAAAAAATGAAAATATGATTGAGTTAATTCTAACTCAGCTTGTCACACAAGCAGCTGTTTGCCTAGATACAGGAAGAAGAGTAAGTGAAGAGTCTCTTTTCTTCAGGAAGCGGCACTGGTGATGGAATTCTGACAGCCAAACTCGGCATATGGTCACAGAGCATGGAAGAGGAAGAAAGGGAAGATATTTTGATTTCACAGAATCATGGAATCACAGAATGGTTTGGGTGTGAAGGGACCTTAAAGCTCATCCAGCCCCACACTCTGCCATGGGCAGGGACACCTCCCACTAGCCCAGGTTGCTCCAAACCCTGCCCAACCTGGCCTTGGACACTTCCAGGGATCCAGGGGCAGCCCCAGCTTCTCTGGAAAACCTGTGCCTCATCATAAAAAAGTCTTCCTTCACTCAAGTCTGAATCTCCCCTCTTTTAGTTTTTATGATTACCCCCATTTTAGCCAACACTTTTGTTTTTTCCCAGCAGCTCCATCTCCTTCCCACTGGCAGAAGTACCACAAGACACAGGACATGGCTGTGGGAAGAAGAAGCCATGGCTGCTCCATCCCTGGAACTGTCCAAGGCCAGGTTAGACGGGGATCAGAGCAACCTGGGAGAGTGGGAGGTGTCCCTGCCCATGGCACAAGGTGGAACAAGATCATATTAACATCCCTTCCAACCCAAACCATTCCATCCTTCTGTGTCTCTGAGAGCAGCCACAGCAAATTCATCTTCCATATGTGCCCAGATCTTCTTCAGGGAAAGCAAAGCACGAGGATAAAGTTAATCACATGCTGCCCTGGAGCAGGAGTCATTTCATATTCCCTAAAGGACTTTGTGGAATATTGGGGTGACGCTGGAGAATGAGTCAAGAAATCGATGTCTTGAAGACTGTGAGGGATTCACAGCCTGTGGTGAGCCTTGGTGCCAAGAGGAGGGTGATCCCCCTGTACAGCAAACCAGCCCAGCTGGCACCATGGCTGGGAGAAAACGTGGGTTGCTGTGGAATAAAACCTGGCTGGGGACTTGCAAGATGTTTCTGCATTTAGAGGAGGGCTGCTTAAGAGTAGAATTAAGTGCTGGTACTCAAAGTTTGGCTGTTAATCAGCAAAACAAAGAGATCTGCTCTGTTGGGCTGGGTGTAGTGGTGAAATCATGATCCACAGACAACTGGTGGAGGAATAAACCTGTTGGGAAGAATTGATGCACCTCACACCAAGGCTGAGCATTCCCAAGCTCCTTCTTGCACCACAAGAATTGATTAGCGGGGAAGAGATCACTGCCAGTCCTGTAAATCTCAGATTAGGCTGTTGAATCCAGCTAAAATATGTCTGTAAAACCCCCTTTAGGCGCTCTGGGGAAAGTCATGACTCCGGGGTAGATCCTGACATTCATTTTCAGGTGCTTTAAGGAATCCATGCATTACAACTCCTCCTGATTAGGTCTGGCTCTGCAAGATTTGCCTGATCCACTGGAGATGGTCGTGTGTAGGTTTTCAGATTTATTCCTACATGGGCAGCAAGCTCCACGTGAAGCAAATCCCTCTGCCAAAAAGGTGAGTCTTGGGTAGTGTCCTGAGCTCTGTCCTGTGGAGGCTTCGTGCTCCACCCCACCAGTGTGGCAGCAGTTTTTGTGTGCTGGGCTCAGCACTGTGGCCCTGGCACAGTGGTGGAAGGAGGGGAGGGACCATTTCTGCCTCACATGGTGGCATCCTGCCCCTAAAAATTGTCCCTGGGCTGGTCAGGCTAAGGGGGTGAGGAAGGCAGCAGAGCACACAGGGTGATTTGGGGGTCTCCGAGCCATATCAAAAGTTGGTTTTTTCAAAAAAATGGTAAAACGCTCCCCTGCAACTTGATTTTTCTCCTCTGGTTAAGTGAGCTAAGATGCCATTGAAGTAGGAAGTGGAATAAATACACGCAAGCAGTGTTTTCACCAAGTTATTTAATTCACCAGAAGGGACACTTAACCATACAGCAGCACCTTATTTACATCGAACTGCTCTTTATGCATCCTGTAAACATCAGAAGCAATTTCTAATAAATTACAATCCAGGGAGCAGCAAATCAACAATATCACTGAGTTGTTTAAACGAATTCATTACAAAATGTATTGCATTTTTTCCCTGTGACTTCATTCAGATTGCACTCGAAAGCATTATTCTCCCAAATTTTCTGTTCGGGATAGACATGTGCAAAAATATCTCCAAGCAAGAAGAGATTGTATTTTAAACTTCATTGCCCTTGACCTCAGGTCCTTTTCAGTTTATTATGTCCCAGCCTCTCTGGCAACACCATCACTGGTGACATCTAACAACAAACAGCCCCACCAGCAGGTCCCAGCTAATTCAAATTGAGATCACAGATTCAGCTGTGTAAGAGTCTGAAAAAGAAATTCCTAAAATTTCTATAACCTCTGGGCTTCTCTTTACCAGAAAGGATGTTCTATGTGAAGTAATAGGAAAATGTAATATTGTTTGCCAGTTTAATTGGATGTGCTCCTGCCCTGTTATGAAAGAGATTGGCTCTTGCTGACCGTGTATAAAACACAGGATGAGAGCAGATCCTGGTCATTCAAAGTGACAAAAAGCCAGCAGTGATTTGAGGTGATGTGACAGCAACGGGGACACTTTTTTGGCCTCCATTCCAAGTGCAGGAGAGGGCTTTGAAGAGGTTCTTCGGGGTGGAGATTCTTCATCAGTTGGTGGAGGACAACCCCTTCGTGCCCAAATCTCTGCCTGTGTAAAATGAGCTCCAAGGCAGCCCCAAGAGCACAATTCCTGATTTTTGATGTTAGTGGTGGTGGTTGCCTGTATCCCACTGCTCCTGGCAGTGCAAAAATCCACTCTGGAAGCAATGTGGATTTCAGGGATACGATGGAGGGCAGGACAAGACACCCTGGGGGACTATTCTTGCTCTTCCTTCACAGATCTGGCCACTATTTTATTATGAAACCAAGAGCTGGAAGAGCAGAAAAGGGAACTTGGGCAGGGATGACAAAGCAGCAGCAGCAGCAGCAGCAGCAGCAGCAGCAGTGGGTTCATCTGCAGCAGAAAAGCCTTGTCCCTGCATTCCCACAAAGCTCTTGTAGGCTACGACTCTCTGGGTGGAGTGGTTCAAGTAGCTGCTGCCTGCCTCGCTTTCTCTGCCCTCACTTACAGAAAGCCAGGAGAAATATTTCATCCTCTTTGTTGAGACAGTTTCCTTGCACTTAGGGAGGCGGAACAAGTGCATTTATGCTCTCACTCCAGGACTTGCTGATGGCCGTGAGAGGCAGCTGGGGACCAGGACTGGGCTTGTTACAGCTTCAGAAACTCAGCACTGGAGTGCCTTTGCTCCGGGTGAGAACGAGGAGAGCTCGCTGTGCTGCCTGACCTCAGCTCCCCTCCGGAGAAGGTTTCCTGCCACGGGGAGGTGGTCTGCACATCATTCCCAGGGGCACAGAAACACAGACTGTCCTGAGTTGGAATGGACACACCAGGATCATCAGTCCAGCTCCTGGCCCTGCACAGACACCTCCCCAAAAATCCCACCCTGTGTGTCCCTGAGAGCGTTGTCCAAACGCTCCTGGAGCTCTGGCAGCTTTGGGGCTGTGCCCATTCCCTGGGGAGCTGTTCCAGTGCCCCACCACCCTCTGGGGAAAGAACCTTTCCCTGATATCCATCCCAAATTTCCCCAGCACAGCTCCAGCTGCTCCCTGGGCCCCGTCCCTGCTCGCAGGGAGCAGAGATTGAAGCTGCTGCTCAGGAGGAGCTGCAGCCCCCGGTGAGCTCTGACCTCAGTCCCCTCTTCTCAAGGCTGAACAAACCAAATGACCTCAGCTGACTCTCATGAGGCTTCTCCTCAAGGCCCTTCACGATCTCTGTAGCCTCTTTTGGATACTCTCTGACAGCTTTAGATCATTCTTGTATTGCAGTGCCCAAAACTGACCCCAAGACTTGAGATGAGGCCACCCCAGTGCAGAGCAGAGCAGGACAATCCCCTCCCTCTCCCTGCTGGTCATGCACCCAGGACAGGGGTGTCCCTCCTGGCTGCCAGGACACTGCTGACCCTGATCCACTGAATCATGGAATGGTTTGGGTGGGAAGGGACTTTAAACCTCACCCAGTTCCAACCCCCTGCGTGGGACAGGACACCTTCCACTGGACCAGGTTGCTCAGAGTTCTGTCTAGCCTGGCCCTGAACACTTGCAGGGATTGATAAATTACAGAAATAAATAAACCAGTTCCAGAGCCTATTTCCTTGGCCATGAGGCCTTGTCTTTGGGGTGGGGGAGCTGTGACCGTGTGCAGTCTCAGCCTTCCCTTGGTGCCCCCAAATTGCTGCTGGTTCAGAGACACCTTGGAGCAGATTTTGGCACTGGGCAACAACATTCTTGAAGTTTGAAGAAGTGAATCCCACCTCACCATGGGCAGGGAGACCTGGGTGATGTGTAAGCCTTGTTCTTTCACTCTATCAAAGAGCTGAAGCACATTTTGCTATTTTTCAATAAATTAGGCCATGAAGTAGGGTCTAGGCAGGGTTTTCTGTGCTCTCTGGTGGGGATGCTGTCAGCAGCAAGCCTTGCCCATCTTCCACGGAGCTGGTGTCAAACCAAATCCAGTAGAATCCTTCTTGGTTTCTTTATCCATAAAATGCCTTCCCTAACTTCCAAAAGGAGACAATCCCTGCACTTTGGTGCACCTCTGCAGCCAGCCATCCCAAGAAGGAAGATGTTTCCTTGGATAGAATTATTTCCTTGGCCATGGTAGACTGGTGCTCTACTTGCCTCTCTCTAAGTGTTGGCGTGTCTCTGGAATTTTGGGAAAGGTGCCATTTATTTTTTTTTTTTCTGCCAATCCCAACAAATGAAGGTCACAGCTGAAGGGCTTAGCTAGGGATACCCCATAAATGGGCAATGGGAAGTCCTTTTGGGAAGGGGAATTTTCTCCACAGAGCTGGAATTTGCAGTTTTGGCTGGTGACATGAAAAATGCACCTCTGGGATTTGGGCTGTAATGGGAAAAGTCCTAACAAACAAAAGCAGATGCTAATTGTACTCAAAATATCACCTATAGACACCTAATTCAGCTGAAGAAAAGTACCAGAAGTGCCAGTGCTGAGAGCAGTAATGGGGATGGAACTCCACTGGCACCTCTTGCACATGGAAATGGGAGAAATTCTGGAAATGGGAGAAATTCTGGAAATGGGAGAGGTTGGGCAAATTGTGTCCATTTTTGGAGACCGAACCCGTTAACCTTTGTCTTGAAGCAGGGTGGGATTGTTGGGGTGTCTGTGCAGGGCCAGGAGTTGGATCAGTGACCCCTGGGGGTCCCTTCCTGCTCAGGATATTTCATGATTCCACGATTCTATAATAATTAGTGTGAATTGCTGTGTTTCATTAAAAAACTGGGTATGATGAACTCAGGAGAAGACCAGATGAGGCTCAGACTGCAGCAGAGGGCTGTGAAGCTCAGGCTGTGAGGACAGAGCTCAATTCTTGGTGGACTCCCTGGGCCACCCTCATCCAGGTGCTGCTCCTCACACCTCAATTCTGCATATGCAAAATAGAGCTAATTCCCTGTAATTTCCTCAGCGTGCAAGCCTTAATTAACATTTTTAGGAGGAACCCTGGGCAGACCTGGGCCGGGGAAGTGGTTGTTGCCCTATCAGAGCAGGCATCATTCCAGGCCTGGGCCGGCAGCGGGAGCTGGCTGAGATCCAACCTCCCCGTGCTCCACGCGCTCCGGGTTTGTTAACACCCCAATCGATACCGCCACGACACAAAATCCACCTTCAACTTTTCAGCTGCAGCACGGGCCATGGGGGTTTTTTTTGTTTTGTTTTGTTTTGTTTTCCTTCCCAGCTCACACCCTAAATCCTATTTTTCCAGCTCCTTTGAGCCCCGCTGGGAGATATTAAGGTGTTATTATCGTTCCCCGTTGCTGCGGGGGAACGGGGGGAATGCTAAGAAGGGAGACGCGTCCTCTCCTCTCCATCAGTTCATCTCACGCCACCTCTCCCACCGCTCTGAGCCTTTAAAAATAACAAATTGCGGGTTATCCTTCCTTTCTTTGGGAGGGTGACCTTTAGGGTTCACAATGCGCATCACCGAGGGATAAAGAGAAATTTATTTTCCAGGGGAAAAAGGAGAGGAAAGCTGCGATTCTCACGGGCATTAGGAATCGGACCTTAAGTGGTGGGGGGGAAAGAGTATTTTGAGGAGCTTGATAAATTTAAGAGCTGCTGGAATGCGGATTCATCGGGAGCGGGTCGGTTCTGGCTGGTGCAGGAACCAGCAGGATGAGAGATGGGGTCTAAGCAAAAATGAGCCTATTAATGATCAATAACTGCTCGCAGGACAGCGATGATTCAGGCCAGGTTGGTGTCTAATTGCCATTATTGTTATTCTGGTTTAAACCCCGTTCCTCTCCGCTGCTGCCACCAGTGATCTGAGGCGCTGTATTTTTAATTTGTTCCCAGGCACGGCACAAATCCATCACATGCCCGGATCCAAATGCCAGCGCCGGAGCAGCAGCAGCGAAACATTTTTTGTTATTTAAGTTACTGTATGCTAAGTTTATGTTGATTGCTCTGAGTATCATCTCCCAAAGTTAACTAGCCTTAAAGTGTTGATAATGTCCCACTTTCGCAATCAGATTTGCATAGTGCACAACGGAGTTTAGCGGGAGGAAAAAATTAGCTTAAGTGCTGTTTTTCATCAGCCCTGTCAGTCTCACACTGTTTGCTTCATCTGGGTGCACGGGGCGTTTGGTGACAAATGGTTATGACATTTTCCATCCCGGCATTACGTCATTACAGAATTGCCGCCGTCCTCTGGCTCGCGGCTGCGTCCTGGCCTGGCAGAGAGGGAGAGGGGAGGGGGTGAAAACAGGGGCAGAAAGGCAAGAATTGGGATTTTAAAGTACTTCATTGTTTACAATCGTTATTCTCTATGAAAATAATAATAATAATAATAATTTCAACCTCTCTCCCTTCCCCCCTGCTCAAGGCAGCGTCCAGGAATATTCCCATGGGCAAAAGGAAAAGCATCCTGCTCCCGTTGAAGCCAGCGGCAAATCGCTGGATGTGCAGGACCTGGATGCAAACAGGGGTGACCTCTCTTTGTTCGGGGTGCAGATCCAGGACCACTCTTCCCAGAGGCCTTCCCTCCCTCCCAGCATCAGTGCAACCTGGCTGACATCCCCCCACCTTCCCATTCAGCCCTCGAAAATCAGGCTGGAGACTTTTTCCTGCGACACTGTTTTATAAAATATAGTTCAAACATTGCCTCGGTGTTAACAGCTCTCAAATAAAATCCCCAGAATGCAGGAATATGTGATATCCATAGCAATTTTGGTCTGGTTTTGTGTTAAACTCTCCCCCTCCCTCCCATCCCTTACTTTTCATCTTGGTTTTGTACCTGAATTTAGGAGCAATTTATGCAATTTATTCCTACCCTGGATCAGGCAGAAGTTTTCACCAGCATTTTGCAAGGTGTTACGGTGGCAATTCCTCCTTTTGGGGCTCTGGTTTCTGTTTCACCCCCTTGCTTTAGGGGTAAATACAGCGCTGGTAAAGCCCAGCATTATCCTGGGATGTGTTTTTAGCCTGAGTCCCCCCACCATACATTAAGTAATTCATCCTTATTGCCATTAGGAATTCAGATGTTATTTTACGGAGGGGGAAGGGAGGATGGATGTGCAGAGCAAAGCACAGCTCATATTTTACAGATATTCCTTTTTCCTGCATGAGTTGCTGATTTACTCTTGGAAACCTGCTGGAGGAAGGTCTGAAGGAAGCTTTATGGGGGGAAAAGAGGGATTTTTTGATGCAATTCAGGCTTCTCCCCGCTCCCGTGCAGCTCTCGCTGGCTGGGCGTGCAGAGCCGTATAGGGAACGGCCGCCTTTGCATTAATAATAGTCCAATAAAACCAGACAATATTCCTGCTTAAATGCACTGAGTTATGTAGATCCTAATTCTAGCACATCAGCAAGGAAAGAAAAGCAGATATTTCGTCCTCGCCACAACAAATTCCGTGATACAAATGCGAGCCGACATATGGTAAAAATTGCCTGCAGCCCTGCTGATTTACAGAACTGTTTTCACTCACAGATAATTCATTAAAAATCATTTCATACCGGCTGTATATACATAAAAAATATTTACTTGTGTAAATATCAGTCAGGAAGGTATTGCTTCTTTTTTTTTTTTTTTTTTTTTTCCTTTTTCCTCTCTTTTTTTTTTTTTTTTTTTTTTTTNAAAAAAAAAATATCTGGGGATGTATAGGGGAAAGCAAAGGTATTCCTGGCATCCATCCATTCATCCTGGATATAGGTCAGGCCTGGGGGTGGGCTGGGACAGCTTTAAATCCGCTACCTGAGCCATCTGCTCTTCTGTGCCAGTGGAATCTGCGTTGGGGAAACACACACTAGGCAGACATGGATATTGTGGGATATGGCACCAGAGGGAGTGGGAAAGGGCTTTTACCTGATTTGGGGCTCTCTGCTGACCTGTGGAACAATAGGGGAGTGCTCATGCCGGGAGGTGTCCCTGGAAAACGGGAGCAGTGGGATTTCGAGGCTGCTGCTGCTGTGGCGGAGCAGCTTGGAAAATAAAGAGCAAATCCCAGCAAGGCGAGGGGAGGTTTTGGGTTTAATCGGTTTTGCAAATTGTCCTAAAATGATGGAGGAGCCAAACATGAGGGTGACAAATGGCAGGAGAGGCTCTGCGGCTCCCAAACACGAACATTCCAGGTATAACCAAGACAAGCCCTGAAATCCCCTTCCAGCCCCACATTTTACCCTCTAAAATATGTGTTACACTGCTCAAAATGCTGAACAAGGCTCCAGCCTGACACTGCAACCTCCCTCTTTTCCCTGCACATATTCCGGTAGAATTTGCTTAAATACGATGTGTTCTTTTAAACCCGAAGCTTGGACACCTTTAGATGATTTTTTTTTCCCCTTGAGCAAAAATCAGAAAGAAATCATGGAGTACAAGAGATTTGGGGTGTTTTGTTTGCTGGTTTGGTTTTTTTTTTCTCTCTCTACATCCAGCAGGTGAAACAATTTTATTTAAAGTGTGGAAGGCAGTAAGTACTTGGAAAAGGGATCTGGTCCATCAGCTTTCATCCTCCATAAAACCCAGTAGTAAACAAAGCAATAATATTTGGGGGCTTGGAGAGGGCAGCTCTGGGGGGAGCTGGGATGTTGATTAAGATGGAGTGGCTACGTGGGGAAAGGGGGGGATGCTGGAATCGCATCCCACGGCACCGAGGGGAGAAAGTTTGGGCCTGTTTCCTCTGGAATTCGGTGCCACATCTCACTCCGTGGAGCTGCTGCATCAATGAGAAATTTTCCTATGGAGCTGAACCTGAAAGGGAGGGAAAAATCAACTCTCACTTCCCCATCGGAGCGTCTACAGCGCGAAAGCCTCTCCCGCTCTATTTATACGCTGGATAAATCAGTCTCCAGACTGTTACCATAGATAACAGAGTTTTTCTCCTGCTGTTGTCTCTAACAGCTTCTTTTTCTCCCCACTATATTTTGCACGGTTCCTACCTATCACCTCGGTGAGTAATTCCCCTGCTTTAAAGGAAATTACTTAGGGGAGAGCCGGGTTTTTCAGGCAGAGGGGGATTTTTTCCATCCCCCGAATTTTGCTGCCGGTTCTCTGAGTAACCCTGAGAAATCCTGCAGAAAGGGGAGCTGTGGGTGACTGCATCTGATCCTGATACATATTTAACCTTCTCACAGTCTCCAGGATTTAACTATTCAGGGGATGAGCAGCTGGCACAGGCGCTGCACCGGGATAACGCAGCCGGGCTGGTTCACAGCGACGCCGAAGCTCCCCACAAAAATCCCTAATTCTCACCACAGAGCTTCTGCAGGAAACATTGCCACGGGCTGGGACCTTTATTTGAAATAAATAACTCACTCTGTGCGGCAGCTCCCTATTTTGGGGACCAGTGGATGTGGAGTTTCCCCTCCCAGGGATGGGGTGTTAATGGGATTTGTTGCTCCTGGTTGGGGAGCGAGGGGGGTTAATCCTTTCCTTCATGTATATCCCTGCTAAGCTGGTTTAGGTCATGTTTAGAGCTAAGTTTCGTGGTACAGGCTCTGTCCACCCGTCCATCCTGCAGTGCCAGGCACAGGGATGAATCCAGCTGCCATCTTCTCCCCCCGCTGCACCTCCCCAGCACTTAAAAATTCAAGTGAGCCCCAGAAAGAAATTAAAGGAAAGGTTTAAATTCCACCAAAGCAGTGAAAAGAGCCTCCAAAGGCTTTTAGAAACCCTGCATCGTCGCTCGGAGAAAGCTCCCAGCGAGGCCCAGAGCCCTTTGTTTGCTGCAAGGGGATTTATCCTGGAGTGGGTAGGGAAGGAAAGGGACATTTCCCTCCATCTACAGGGACCCATTCCCCCAGCATCACCTCTACCATCTCCAGCAGGCGTGAAGCTGCTTGTGGGGAGGTGGCTTTGGGGGTTTGGCATCGTTGTCTAAAGCCCATCGCCTTGGAGGAGGCTGCAAAGCGTTAAATAGCCTCGCCTGACCTCCTCCAGCAAAGCCAGGCTCTGCATCCTTATTTATTTAGGGACATACATCACCTCCACAGCTTTCCCTCTGGCGCTGGGGGTGGAGCAGAGAAGTGAAATGTCGTGAGAGAAGAGGGGAANAAAAAAAAAAAGGAAAGAAGAAGTATTTCTAAATCCATCCCAATTTGCCTTGAGACCCCTTTCCCACCGCAGCGTGGCCGAGCCAGCATCCCGGCCATCCCGGCCAGGCCGGACACATATGCCGTGCCATATGGAGCGGCGCGATCCCGGTCAATCGGATCTTCGGGAGTTTTAGTGATTAATTTCTTAATGTGCTAATAGTGCCCAGGGAGGGGATGGATCACCGCTTAAGTCCGAGGATTTATGTTTTTAAGGGAGCGGAATGTATTTTTAAATATCCCCGTCCAACGTGACGGGCGCCGGGCAGGAGGGTGAGGCTGGAGAAGGCCCTGGAAGAGCCTTTTGAGCTTTAACCCAGAGCGGGTTTCTAACGTGACATCCAGCTCTGTGTGAGCTGAAATTCGGGTGGAAAATCCTCATGTCCATTTGACAAAAGCCATTTTGCCCAGCCCTGAGGGCTGCGAGCCCTGTTCTGGGTCTGGATCCCGCTGTTGCTCCCGTAATTTCCATCCATGGGTCCCTTTCCGTGGCTTAGCTCAGGTATCTCACTTCCATTTGAAGCCATGAAGGATGGGTGGCAAACTGTCCCCAAGGCCCCCAGTCCTCAGTTTCCCCTCTTGGAGAGGGAATTGCATTTCCTTCCTTCAAATTGCCACTGAGATTGGGGCTTATGCAGACCCCCAAGGTGATTTCGGCTCCTCAAAAGGAAAAGTCTTGCAGAGAGAGAAAAAAAATAAACGTTCATAAGAAAACACACAGAAGTCATTTCAGGGGGGTATGGAAATGTTCACCTCTAACCTGCCATGAATCTCATCTATTTCTTTTTAAATAAACCACCTCAGCCCTTCATAAATCTCCGAGGCAGGGAAGCAAGGAAGGGACGAATTAGGCGGTGCGGTGACCCCATCCCGGTCCCCGCCGGGCAGCTGCCTGCGGGGCAGGGACGGATGCTCGCGTGGCCCCGTGGCTCCAGCTGCGGTTGGAAGCGCGGCGGTCTCAGAGGGATGCTCTGGCTGTTGGCTTCTGTCAGCCAGACCTTAAAATCTGCGCCGTGCAAGGCCCTTATTTGAATTGCAAACGGCTCAAGGGAGGTGTACCATGGAGTTGCTCTCTCAGGGTAAATAGGGTTTGGGGTTTTGGGGTTTTTTTTAACTAAGAATATCGTGTCATGCTTTGAGGGGGGTGATGGTGTAAAGGGCAGGAGGAAAGATTTCTGTGCCTGAGCTGGTGGCTCTCCCGAACCATTTTTGACTGCTGATTTCTAGCATTTCCTTGAAAACTCCTCTGATCTGATGCATTAAGTGAAATGTCATTAAGGCAATGGGAACACAACGGTAGGACCATGAGACAGCACTAAGGGAAAAGGGCAGAGGCTCCCAGAGGCTCCCAGACACTTTTTTTGGACCCCCAAGGTGCCCAGAGTTCTTGTTCTTACTCAAAGCTGGATGCTGCTGCCCATCTCTGAACACACAGACTCGCACTCGGGGTACCAACCACCGACTCGCGCTTCCGAGCGGGTTTTTCTCAGCAACTCCTAGGCCTCGACCGGGGAGGGAAAAAGGAAAGGGAGAAAAAAAAAAAAAAAAAGAAGGGATGTATTTGTGTTTGTGCAATGGGAAGGGATAGAAGGAAGAGACGTGCGCTGCGGCGCGGTGCGGCGCTGGAATGATCTCAGGAGCTGCAGCCTGTGCAGAGAGATCTCAGGAGCGGGCACATGCCCTTGACACCGAATCACCCGGAGAGTAATAAAGGATTTCCTGCCTTCAGAGCCTGCTTGAGCCAGGGGTTTAGCCCGGGTTAGGCTGTGCAGCGCCCTGACAAGGTGACAGGGTCTAACAGGGTGCCCAGCCAGGGCTGGTGATGCTGGGAATGTGTAGCTATCCCTGGATATAGATGTGTAGATAACCACGGCGTGCGCTCCTCACCGCCAGCACCTCGCCACAGACAAAAAGCGCGCTCTTCTCCTTGAAATTCACCTTGAACGCGGTGAGATGGGGTGGGTTCGTTGGTTGGGGTTTGGGGTTTTTTTTA